>JASJET010000264.1:600000-1007004 GCA_034092305.1 Diaprepes abbreviatus | reverse complement strand
GATTGTTAAAAATTATCCCAAAATATTGCATAGTTTGTTTTTGGTATGCAACTGTATATTCAATACAGGCAAATAAACTTGTATCAGCATATTGTAAAATAACCGTTTTATAGGTTGACGAAATCTATTTTCCTGAACTCAGAGCACGGGGGGGGGGGGGGTATCAACCTCCCCCCTTGGATCCGCGCCTGACATAAGGGCGCTTTACCTGAAACTAAAATTTTATTTTCCACATTTTGTTTTTCCAGCTATTAGAAAAAAATGTTGGATTAGAAAGAGAAGTAAGAAAAAATAAAATAACATTATAATGTATCGACTTAATAACTGATAAGTTGGATGACAAGAGCGCTAAATTACATCAAATCCAGAGTTTCACCGCTGACTCAAACAATATTATGCTATTTTTTAATTATACCTAAACATTTTCCAAAAAATATCTAAAAAAAAATGCGAAACAGACCACGCATTTCCCAGTGCATAAGTCAAAATTAAACATTTGTTTAAACACAACATGGCGATTGTGTCATGTTTAATATTAAATGCAATATTGATTTTGATTTTTACATTGTAATCAAATATATTTAATAACTATTTATATTAAATATTAGCTTTTCTTATCCTACTCTGATAAGTCGTGATTTCCGAGAAGTCCGCTAAAATTTTAGAATGTAAACAATTTATCAGTTGCAAACTGGTAGATAACAAAAATCTGCTTTAACTAACAGTTATATTTTATATATTTTTTATTTACATCATTAAAATTTATGTAGAATCTGGACAAATTTCAATATACTCAGTATCTTGTGAATAATTTTGGTCATTCCATTTCAAACCAAGCCCCTAGACAAAGATATCCCGAATTTCTACAATAATTTGTATATTTGTTCTATGGGAATATTTATTCGGTATTAACGGTTGATAAACCATTTTAAAAACTTTTCTTTAATGATCATTCGTTTGATTTACAACGCAAAATTTTAACCCCCGAATTCACTAACATGGTCGAACCTTAAAACCATTCTAAATTAACAGCAGTGTTTAAATTGACAAAAGCAATACTAAGACAATTTCCTTTTATTACAGAACACGCAAAAATGAAGAAATTTATTTAATTTAGGGATACAACTATATTTCTTACATATTTCAAGGTTTTGTCGCTAAGATTTTATCTTTAATCTTCTATATATATATATATATATATATATATATATATATATATATATATATATATATATATATATATATATATATATATATATATATATATATATATATATATATATATATATATATATATATATATATATATATATATATATACAGTGCCTTCATTTCAAAACGAACCATCCTTAATAACTTTGTTAAATAGAAAAATTAAAAAAAAAGAAAAAACACGTCAATTTAGATATACAGGGGGAAGTTTAATTTTGCATTTGTTAAAAGTCTGTCAATCACCTCCTCACCTCCAGCTAACCTCACTTTGATATGTCAAATGGGAACCCCCACCTTGTGACACATCATTGTAAGCAGCATAAAATTGTCTATCCAACCGTATAAAAAAAATTAAATCGGTTGACATACAAGCGAACAGTGTGCAAAAATGTCTTGTAATAATGCATAATATATCGGCCTCGAACTTTGGTATGTCAAATGATTACCCTATAGTGTGATACATCATTTTAAAGGGCATACTATCTCCTATTTAGCCAATAAAAAAAAACAAAATCTGTTGATGTACAAGCGAATAGTAAGAAAAGATGTGTGGTAATAATAGACACCTTATCACATTAAACTTTATTATGTCAAATGGCTACTTCATAGAGTAAAATATTATTTTAAATTTAAAATAAATATTTTTTTAAAATAATAAACAGTTAAAATATTTGCGAGAAAAAAACTAAGCCTCTTTTAAAATTCATCGCAAAATTCATTGCAGTCTAATCAATCTAGTGTATTTATTTCAATGATATTTTTTGCGGTACCTGATAGGTACAAGAAATCACTGCAATAAATAAAATTTTTAAGATCTTTAAACACCAGTTGTTTATTATTGTTAAAATTGTCATTGTGACGCCTAGTTGAAACGTGAATATAAATGGTGTATACGCTAGCCGAAAGAATAGAAATAATTTTTCTCTATGGAGCTGAAGATCGGTGCGCTCGTAGAACCGCCAGAGCATTTAACGAGAGGCATCAAGACAAAAACGTGGGCCATAAATATGTACTCGAATTGGTACGAAAGTTTGAAGAAACGGGATCCGTTTGTAATAAAAAATCTATTGAGAAAAGGGTTGTAGATGAAGCATGCCAAATCGAGGTACTAGGACAGTTTGCAATAGATCCAACTTTATCCATCTCAAAGGTCGCGGATTTAACCAACATTTCTGCTGGCTCTGTGCATAAAGTTTTAAAACAAAATAAGTTTTTTCCCTACAAAATTCAAATTCTTCAAGAACTCGGAGAAGACGATTTTGATAGGAGAATTCAATTTTGCGAATTAATGTGCCAACGAATTGACGAGGACCCCCATTTACCTAAGAATATCTGCTTTAGTGATGAATCAACTTTTTTTCTAAATGGACTGGTTAACAGACATAACTGCAGATACTGGGATAATGAAAATCCGCACCTTTTCCGAGAAGAGCATACTCAATATCCCGAAAAAATTAACGTGTGGGCAGGAATTTATGGCAATGAAATCATCGGGCCATTTTTTTTGGAAGATAATTTAACTGGGCAAATTTATTTAAACCTTTTAGAAAACACAATATACCCTGCCATTGTGCAATCTTTAGAAAATCAAGTGGATGAAAATGCTGTTATGGTACTAAATGAAAATAATTTGCATTTCCAGCAAGATGGAGCTCCCCCGCACTACGCTTTGGCAATTTGAGAGTGGCTTGAACATTTTCCAGGGACGTGGATTGGCAGACGTGGTGCAATTGAATGGCCAGCACGGTCTCCAGACCTAACCCCTCTAGACTTTTTTTCTTTGGGGGTATTTAAAAAGCAAGGTTTATAAAACCCCACCTGAAAATATTGACGATTTAAAAGATCGAATTGTTCGGGAATGTAGAGGAATTAGCAGAGAAACCCTTGCCAATGTTCGTGGGGAATTTCAAAATAGGCTTTTTTATTGTCTCGCTAATAACGGCGCACATTTTGAACATTTAATAAAATAATTTTCTTCAACTGAATAAAACTGAATAAACTGCTTATATTTAACACACATTTTTGCATCCTAATTGCCTATAACGTCTATTAACTTAATTTTTTTTGACATCATTGGATAGCAGATCGTACGTCCTTTAAAATGATGTATCACACTATAGTATAGGGTAATCATTTGACATACCAAAGTTCGAGGCCGATATATTATGCATTATTACAAGACATTTTTGCACACTGTTCGCTTGTACGTCAACCGATTTAATTTTTTTTATACGGTTGGATAGACAATTTTATGCTGCTTACAATGATGTGTCACAAGGTGGGGGTTCCCATTTGACATATCAAAGTGAGGTTAGCTGGAGGTGAGGAGGTGATTGACAGACTTTTAACAAATGCAAAATTAAACTTCCCCCTGTATATCTAAATTGACGTGTTTTTTCTTTTTTTTTAAATTTTTCTATTTAACAAAGTTATTAAGGATGGTTCGTTTTGAAATGAAGGCACTGTATATATATATATATATATATATATATATATATATATATATATATATATATATATATATATATATATATATATATAGACTGACATACTGATCAACGTACAGCTGAAACTGCTGCATGAAATTTTGCACAAGGGCTTTTTAAATGAGATAAGTGAGCACTAAGAAAGAATTTTTGCCAATTCATCCTCTAAGGGGGTAAAACAGGGGATGAAAATTTGTATAAAAGTTCTTCATTTTGATAGTTAAAAATGTAAAGATTAATATATAAGCTTACGGTTAGAAAAAAATGTTTACTATATCATTCTTTTTTAAAAATTTAACTTTTAAGGGGGTAAAATAGGAAATGAAAGTTTTTCATTTTGGTAGTTAGAAATGTAAAAATTAGTATACCGGGTGTCAACGAATCTATTAGACAAGTCATAATTTCTAGAGTATTATGTGTATCAAAATGGGAATTGGTACAGGTAAATGTTATGTGAAGAGGAGAGTTTTCGCATATTTTCCACTTTCTGGTCACTTCCGGTTTCACCGGAAATGGCCCCGGTTTTGAATTCTTAAATAGAACACCCTGTATATTTTAACATCTTTGGATTTCTGAGACAATTTTGGATCAGAATGTGACATTTTAAAAACTTTTTACGTCTACTTCATTTTTTTAAAGCCACTTTTAAAATTGCATCTAGGTGGCCATGATCGGACGCAAACTAATTTAACGGCCTTAGGTGATGTCAAAAAAATACAATCGCAAAGTTTTAGTGACTAGTATGAAAAACAGGAATTGGATTAAAAATTTTACAAAATTAACAAAAAACTAACAAAATAAACTAATAACTTAGACGACGCACTTAAAATATTTGAAAGTACAGTAGCTGAATTTGTTAAAAAGTTTAGTGTATTAAATGTTCAAAGTGCATTCCTTCTTTTTCACGACACATTTCAGCTCGTTCAATTGTTTCTCTCAACACGTTTTGTAGCATTTGGGGCGTTATACTTCTAAATGCCCGTAAAATTCTTTCTTCTAATATTTCAAGAGTAGCTGGGGCTGCTCCATAGTAAACCCTTTCTTTAACATATTCCCAGACAAAGAAATCGAGATCCGGTGAGCGGGCAGGCCACCGTACCGGACCATTGGTTGCAATAATTCGTTTATTAAAATGCTCTATTAAATAATTAAGAACTTCTCTAGTATTGTGAGGCGTTGCTCCATCTTGTTGAAAGTAAATTCGCCGTAAAACTGCTAAAGGTTTATCATTCAGATGATTTTCGATTTCATTTTGAAGAAAACCTAAGTATCTAACCCCTGTTAACTGACCTTGAAACAATATTGGGCCAATTATTCCGTTTCCAACGATACCAGCCCAGACATTGACGCCAAATCTTTCTTGAAAATTGCCCTCTCTCATTTCATGTTGATTTTGTTGGGCCCAGTACCGAGTATTTTGCTTATTGAACATACCATTATTTGTAAATCGGGATTCGTCGGAAAATAGAATAAAATCGATAAAATTTGGGTTAACTCTATGATTTTGAAGCAGCCAATCACAAAACACTACCCGTCTATCGCCATCCTCAGTATACAAATGTTGATGTAACTGATATTTAAATGCTCGATATCCATGCTTTTTCAGTATTTTTCTTGCTGATTCATAACTTATCTGTAGTTCTTGACTAATTTTTCTTAACGAAACTGTTTTATCAACCTCAACCATAGCAAGTACGTTAATCTCAGTCTCTTCATTTATGATAAACCTCTGATCCGCCTCTTGATTTCCTATTTGCCTAAAACGAGTCTCGACATACGGAAAATACTGATGGGCTGGATGTTGACGATTCGGATATCTATGAGCATACAACTCGGCAGCATTCCTTGAATTTCTATGACACTCTCCAAATAATAATAACATATCCACTTTTTCACTTTGAGTATACATTATTTTAACGAAAATTTAAACTAAACTTAACGAAAATTAAGAAACTTTTACGTCTGTTCTTAGAGCGTATGTCACTGTCATTATCTACTTAAGTGAGTGCTTTGTTTTCCAAAGAAGACTTGATA
The DNA here is from genome assembly GCA_034092305.1 of Diaprepes abbreviatus. Lineage (NCBI taxonomy): Eukaryota > Metazoa > Arthropoda > Insecta > Coleoptera > Curculionidae > Diaprepes > Diaprepes abbreviatus. The sequence goes on along the minus strand of JASJET010000264.1, from coordinate 1,001,272 downwards.
AAAACAGTTGCAAATTATTATGCATCATGGCTGTCCATGGCGCATTTATCATAAGTAAATAAATTATCCAGTATTTTGCTTAATAATATTTAATTTCTGTTCTTATGTCTAATCCAATCGCAAATAAATTAGTACCGTTAGATTCTTCAAAGAATGTTTTTTTCGAAAAGTAGTTGTCAAAAAGGGGTCGCCATTTGAAAATTAATAGTTAAAAATGAAAACGTAATTTTGTCAACTTGTCTTATTGCTGTCTTTCATACTAGTACCTAAAACTTTGCGATTGTATTTTTTTGACATCACCTAAGGCCCATAGATTAGTTTGCGTCCGATCATGGCCACCTAGATGCAATTTTAAAAGTGGCTCTAAAAAAATGAAGTAGACGTAAAAAGTTTTTAAAATGTCACATTCTGATCTAGAATTGTTTCAGAAATCCAAAAATGTTAAAATATACAGGGTGTTCCATTTAAAAATTCAAAATCGGGGCCATTTCCGGTGAAACCGGAAGTGGCCGGCAAGTGGAAAATATGCGAAAACTCTCCTCTTCACATAATATTTACCTGTACCAATTCTCATTTTGATACACATAATACTCTAGAAATTATGACTTGTCTAATAGATTCGTTGACACCCGGTATAGGCCTATTGTTAGAAAAATATGTTTACTATATACTTCTTTTTTAAAAATCCATCTTTTAAGGGAGTAAAATAGGGGATAAAAATTTGTATGAAAGTTCTTCATTTAGGTAGTTAGAAATGTAAAAATTAGTATACGAGATTAGAAAAAAATGTTTACTATATTATTGTTTTTATAAAATCATAATTTATGGGGGTTTAATAGGGGATGAAAATTTGTATAAAAGTTCTTTATATTGGTAGTTAGAAATGTAAAAATTAGTACACAAGCTTATGGTTAGAAAAAAAGGTTTATCATTTTTTTTTTAAATTCATTTTTTTGGGGAAAAAAAGTTTGTATGAGGGTTTTTCATTTTTGCAGTTAAAAATCTAAAAACTAATATATAGGCTTATTTTTCTATGGTGGAAAACAAAAATTTACTGTGCCACTCTTTTTTGGAAATTCATCCCTTAGGGGGGTAAAATAGGGAATGAAAGTTTGCACAAAATTACTATTTTGAGGATAGAATCATGGTTGATTGATTGTACCCACTACGATGTCACCTACCACGCGCACGAAGTCGCGGGTGACTAGCTAGTATCCCTATATAATTTATTTGTTAACATGTAATATAAATTATGACAATATCATAAGCAAAACTAAACTAGACGATTAGTAGATCTATTTTGCATGTCAACTAGATTAGGTTTAAATTTTAAACCTTCTTAGTGAATGTGGCTGTAAATTTTTTAAAAATTATAAAAAAGTAGCCTTTTATATTTCGTGAACTGGCGTTACTTGGTGTCATCTGACATATCCTCTGTAAAATTTAACATTTTGTATGTTATACGTACATGAACATTTGGCCGTGAAGAACTTATGTTCGCATTGGATCCCGCATAACTTGACAAACACTCAAAACAAGGCTTGTGTCGATTGGTGCAGCGAAATTTGCATGTCTTATTAGAAATAATTTAGTGTTTTACTTTTATCTGGCTTATGTACAAGAATAAACCAATGTGGCTCTAGGGATTAAGTGTGTGTGTAGTGAATGAGTGTTTTTATAACGATTTTAATAATGAATGGATGTTACCTGAAAGGAGTAGGAAAGTCATTCGTCCAAGTCTATAGATTATTTATTTGTTCCATGCATCAACAGCATAATTGCCCATTACAGATACATATGTATATAATTAATCTTAAGCTAATATTAAAACTGAACTACCCCAGATGGGTACCGGTATTGCCGGAGAATCCTACCCCTCTGCCAAGGGCTATCTCACTGATTCTGGGGAGACAATCTTTCATTTTTAAAAAGCAACAGGTTGAGGAGATGGACTCTTGTCACACAAAATGCTACAACCCAACATAGCAACTACATCGGCACGAGAATCAAACAACACCAATACCTCTACTTGCCGAAGATGCTGCATGGGAACCTCAACCAGCGTTCACTCAAGCGGCACGACCAAGACAGCGCCTGAAATGGACACAGTCCATGAATGAATCAATAACGCGCGTTTTTTATAGAGTAACTCATCTAGGCCAAAAGATGATCCGCTACAAACAACTACATGACGATTTCTGCAGGGAGTACCTTCAAATACATGTATCACAACAGAGAACAATAGACCAATATGGAGTTATTCTCAGAAATAAACTAGTCCCAAAAACGCGACTTAATATCATACAAATGGAAACCGAGCGAGAAATCAGAGGCACTGACGACAACAATGAACAAATCGCTGAACCTGATCCACAGCTAGAACCTGAGATCAAAGAACAACCAAACAACGATATTCGAGAGGACAACGCCAAACTCTACCACAAACTATCCACTGAGATGACTAAGGAAGTGCCAGAGTATGATCGAACTAACCCATTTGACAGGCCAGCACTGCTAAGAGTAAACTCATCTATTTATTTATTTATACTCTCTACAAACACACAGGTTGTTACATGCAGGAGTGCTTACTAGTAGAAAAAGAAAAATAATAATGAAACAACAGAAAATGGAACACATAGACTGAACTAACAACAATGTCACAACATATTAGAAATTAAAACTTAAATCTAAGAGCTAAGTCTAAAAGCACTAATACCAGTACAACTACATGATCTGACTAGTCTTTATGTCACTCTACAAACTCTTAACCCCGACATTAAATAGATGTGTTACAATTTTGCACTAAACGGTTACACTTTTTTAACATATGATTTAAAGGAGAACAATCCAATGCCTCGCAAGAAAAAAGAAGTGGATTCAAAATTCTTAAGTTGATCTTCAGAACAATAAACATAATTTGACTTATCAAAGAACAATCTTTATACTTAATATAATTAATAATATAGTAGACAAACAAAATTGCATGAGTAGTACGCCAAGCCAAGTGCTCTACAGACTTTATTAACTACAGTCTCATAGTGCTTGCCAAATCTTAAACTTGTTTCGATGGATTCCAAGATCCCTATATTAATATTTTCTATCTAACATGCAATTATTGATTGAATAATTTCCCTTTATATAATTTGGTTTTCGCCTTAAAGTAAAAACGTGGCTCTTATTCACATTGAGTGTAATATTGTTTTTACTGAACCACTGAGCCGCAGAGTCCAGATCACTCTGAAGGTATTCACAGTCGTCGGGCTGAAATATAGGCTTAAAAATCTTAATATCATCTGCAAACAAGAGACTCACCCATGTTGGCAAATCATTGACAAAAACTGTAAACAAAAGAGATCTCAGGTTGCTTCCTTGAGAAACTCCAGACGTAGCAATAAATGTCTTTGATAGAATTCTACCAACCTTGCACTTGCTGGTTCTTAAAAAAAAAGGTAAGAACTCAGAAGACAACAAACATCCACTGAAAAGCCAAACTCATTCAGTTGATACAAAAAAGCATGATATTGTATTAGAGATCATAAACAATATAATTTTGCCAGTTTATGTTTCAGAGACCCACATGCTAAAACATCTACATATGCTGATCTACTGAGCCGCGTCTGCAATAACTAGAACTATAGAGGTTAGAATCACTACCAGGCAGCAAAAAGACCTCTCAAGCTCACAAGAAACTTTTACCAGAGGTTCAACTTTCTACCAAATTTGGTAGATGATATCCGAATAAAAAACAAATAGAAGAGTTCTGGAAAAGTCTGCTAGCTACAACCACCCATTGTAACTTCAAGTTTGCCAGGATTACAGAATGATTAACTATCTGAAACACATAATCAGACTCCTTTATCCAGAACGACCAATGGCCAAACAAGCAGGACTTTCACAAAGAGAAAAAAAAAAGAAACAAAAAAGAAAGTCCAACATCACTGTAATAACATAGTAAGTTCCTCCAATAACGTGCGAATTGGAAATCTTCTGGCTCTTCTCCAGTTTGATTCTATCCTCATACACATATTCTGAATAATTATCATTGTTAGTGGTTTTTGTACAAATTTTGTAGAAAGTATACTGAGTCGTTCAGATATTGATTGTACTTTGGTTATTTCTAACAGCATATTGTTTGAGGGATTATGTAATGGGGTATCAGGGTGTCACATTTTCGTGCTCGCTCGGTATGCAGTGGTTTCGGCCACTTCTAAATTTTTCAAAACTGATGGTCTGCAGTCGATATACATTGGATGCATGTATTCCAAAAGTGGGCGACATACAGCCTTGTATTCCTTTGTCCAGAATGACCAATGGTGATATGGATGTCGAACATCATAAACAATCCACCATATAAAGGAGGATGCTAAGCATTTGCTGCTTCGGAGTATAAGGTGAGACACGATTCAGCCGCCAAGATCATTCATCAAGAGCTCGCAGAGAAATTAAAATTGTTCTAGATAAAGTACTATACCATGAATACAACCTGAGGCGAGTAGAGAACGAGTTCAAGCTGTACTGGGATCGAACTGTGCTGACGAATCCATACAGTTCCATATTACAGACCAGACCTCATTTTGGTAGATAGAATATCCAAGCAAGCAACGCTAATACAAGTCACCATTCTTAACAACAACAATCTAAGCGATAAGCATAATGAGAAGATTGCCAAATACAGCTATACGGCTAACAGAGAGAAATAGTAAGCTATCCAAACAAATTAATGAGCTTCATACTAGATCTAATGTGATATTAAAGGAATTAGATGAACTGAATGACCTTAAAACTAAATTATTAACAAGTATTGAGGTTTTATCCGCTGAAAATGAAATGTATATAACAAGCTCGAAAAAGGCAAATAATGACTTGTTTGAAATAAAGGCAAAACAAAACGCTGAGAAAAGAAACGTCGATACTCAAACGGAAGTCGAGTATTGTGGTATTTCACAGAAAGGCAAAGTAGGCCTCCAGTAAAAACTATTATATGCCCTAAGAATATTTTGATATTGGGTGATCAAATGGTCAAAAACTTGGATAGACATTTGCGACGTGTGTATGGTGATGAGGAAACTAAAATTCAAGCTATTGTTAAACCTTATGCTAGGCAGGAAAATGTTTTGAAAGACATAGTAAACCTAACAAAATATTTCACCAAATATGATTTTGTGATAATTGGATGTGGAACCAATGATTTATCATGTGGCAAATATCCACGAATGCGTAATATAAATAAAATACTTAAAGATTGTATGCATACAAATCTTCTGTTTCTCTCAACGAAGTCAGCGAATAAAAGATATTTCCAAAGAGTTGAAATGTATAATAAAAAACTCTGTAATTTTTTAACTTTTGCAAACAGGTTTACTGAAAATTGTGTAGGGTATCTTAATGTATGTGATAGTTTTAATGATAAATTATGTAATTTTGATGTTTCTCGGTTACTGTATAACACCATTTTGGAAGCAGCCTCAATAAAATGTAAAGTAAAAAATTTAATACACATTGCTGTATCTGATGTTGATAGTGATCGAGTAGCATTAGATATAAACTCTGAGCCTGAGAGTATGCTGGATAATGGTGGTATGAAAAATAGTTATATTCAAGCAAATGATGAATTTAGACTAGATAATAATGTAACGAGTGTTAGTAACCTGAATGATGAGCCAACTGATATTGATGGTTCAAATTTTCTAAAGGACATCAATCCGCTGCCAATCACTTAGGTTCGGTGAGAATATATTATCAAAATTGTAGGGGCGTTAAAACTAAACTAGAAATATTAAGACTTAATATGTTAAATAATAGCGCAGATATAATTGCCTTAACTGAGACTTGGCTGAATAGTACTGTTTATAATAGTGAGTTTAATTGTGGTATGAATATATTTAGGAAAGACAGAAATCAGATAGAGACGGGAAAAAAGGAAGGTGGTGGTGTCTTACTGGCAGTCAATGCAATTTTCTGTGAAGGAATGTAACATATTTGACAATGAACAAGAAGCACTGTGTGTGAAACTAACTGTAAATCAAAAGAAATGTATTTATATAGTAGTTGTATATTTTGTACCTAATAGTAATTTGAATACTTATAGGAAATTTTATACTTGTATCGAGTCTAATTTTTTAAACTGTGATTGTATAATTTTGGGTGATTTTAATTTGCCTGCCCTTATTTTGAATCTTCCCAGTGAGCGTGTATGTGATTTTAAAAGTTTTTTATCCTTTACAAACCTTTTACAAATGAATTATGTTCGTAATGTAAATAATGTTATCTTGGATTTGGTACTTGTCAGCCGCCATTTGCAGGATTGCAAAGTAGAAAATGATGATGACCCATTGTTACCGCTGGATAGACATCATCCGGCATTGTTATTGGAATTTGACTGAATGTGAGCAAATTCCCAGTACTAAATTTAACTTTAAAAAAGCTAATTTTGGCACTATGTATAGGCTAATTAAAAATCAAAATTGGAACATTATATATGAGTGTTGTGATATTGATACTGTCATAACTCAGTTTTACAGAGTATTTTATAATATTTTTGTACAATGTGTTCCAATATCAACACAGATAGGTAGAACTTTTCCAGTGTGGTATAATAATGACATAATTAAATTAATTAAGGATAAAGAAAAATATTTTAGAAAGTACAAAAAATCCAAAAGTCTTTTTTGGTATAATAAATACAAATCTAGTAGACAGAATATTAAAAATAAAGTAAAGGCAGCACACTCGGAGTATTTGGCAAGGGTTCAGTTGAGTCTAAGAAATAATCCCAAGTATTTTTGGTCGTATGTTAAAAGTCTGAGAGGTGAGGGTGATATTCCTGCAGAAATCTCTTATAATAACATTTTCTATTCGGGTGCAGGGGGTATTGCAGATGCATTTGCGCTTTATTTTGGTAATATATTTAGTGCTGCAGAGGTGATGGAATGCAGTGGGGGTATATCTAAAAATCATTTTTGTGACTATCCCATAGATAAAACTGAAGTACGCTGTGCTCTTCAAAAGTTAAAGGGTAACAGAGCTATTGGACCAGATGGTTTGCCTGGCTATGTTATAACGGGCTGTAGCGAATCTCGGTTAGAACCTTTACTATATATATTTAACCTTTCACTTAAAACAGCAACATATCCTACAGAATGGCGTATTACAAAGGTTATACCTACTTTCAAAGGAGGGGTAAAGCACGAAGTAACTAATTATAGGCCTATTAGCATAGTAAATGCAACGTCAAAGTTATTTGAAATAGTGATTTTTAACAGAATATATGATGAAGTAAAGCACAGTATATCTGAGTGTCAACATGGATTCTTATCAAATAAGTCAACATTAACTAACTTAATTACTTTTACACAATACATTCATAACTCTTTTAATAAAAAAGCACAAGTTGATGTAATCTACATGGATATGGCAAAGGCATTTGACAGAGTGAAACATACCCTTATAATACAATCTCTTAAGCAACTGAATGTTATAGAGAATCTGATAAATATTATTGTCTCTTACCTGACTGATAGAAAGCAGTACGTTGAAATAAAAGGGGCCAAATCATATGTATATAGAAGTACTTCTGGGGTTCCTCAGGGGTCTAATTTGGGACCTCTTTATTCTTAATTGCCTTTAATAATATATGTAACGTGATCAAACACTCAAAAGCATTACTGTTTGCAGACGACTTTAAACTTTTTCGGGAAGTATTGACTGCTGATGATTGTGACTGTTTACAGCAGGATCTGAATGATGTTGTTGAGTGGTGTCGAGTAAACGGTTTTTGTTTTAATGACAACAAGTGCTCGTCAATGTCCTTTGCTCTGAATAAGAATGTTTTAAATCAAGCCTATTCTATTAATGATATAGTGTTAAAACGGACTTCTTGTCAGAAGGATTTGGGAGTATTGTTTGATTGTTCATTGAATTTCAATGAGCATATAATAAATAAAATTAATGAAGCTCACAAGATAATGGGTTTCATCATCAGATCTACTAGACATTTTGATGTCGATGTTTGCATGACACTTTTTGACAGTCTTGTACTGCCAAAACTGGAATACTGTAATATAATATGGTCACTACAATATGAAGTGTGGAGTAGAATCATAGAACGTGTTCAGCGAAAGTTTTTAAAGTGTATGTTTTTTAAAAAATTTGGATACTATCCTATTCAGGGTTATAATAACCTGGACTTATTGAATATATTTAACAGACTTTCATTGGAAAACAGACGTATAAAAATATGTTTGGTATATATATTCAAGATCTTAAAAAATAAAATAAATAGTCCAGACCTATTGCTGCAACTTCCATTTGTGGTAAATAAGGGTGGAACAAGACAAAGACCAACATTTTATCTAGAATTTCCTAGAACAAATACTTACAAAAATTCGCCCCTATACAAAATGTGTAATTATTTTAATACATACGTTAATGATGTAGATTTAAGTAGTATTACTTTACGTAGATATAAGGATATTCTTGACCATAAATTGCTGGATTCTCAGGCTCAGATGTAAATTGACAATAATTTTAACTAGTAATGTTAGTTTAATGTTTTTAACTTTAAGAAAGGTATCTGTAACTGGCTTAACTGCTGTGGATGCTGTATTCAATAAATAAATAAATAAATAATGAGAAGATTGCCAAATACAGAGACCTGGAAGTACAAATACGCACAGTGGGAAATGATAGTGTCTAAACAATCCCCATAATTGTATCAACAATTGGCGTAGTACCGAAGAGCCTTCTGCTTAACATCAAGGAATTGGACTTGGAGAACACCACTAAGGCAGTGCTATTTAGGACTGCTCGAACTGTCTGGAAATCTGTGGGAAAATCAAAAGACCCTAACATCATCTAAGGTCCGACAACATGTAAAGGGCCTTCAACAAAGCTCCATCCTTATATCTGAGTATATCTAGGATAAGCAAGTGTACCTGAATGGCTAAGTATAACAAATAATAATAATGTATTTTTTAAATACATGACACAAGTCTATCCTCTCGTAAACAATATTGAGGTTAAAGTACATAATTAATGAACTTCTAGGGTACAGAGTATGTGAATGGCTTATAGAAAGTAGGAAAAACAATAAAAAAATTAATAACCAAAATTAAAAATAAAAACTAATCAAAACTAACGGTAAAAACCCCCTAAAATAACTATTAGAACCCTTTCCTTACCCCATCCTGACTGAGGGTGTTCCACCTACCCCATTGTCTCTGCTGGACGGCAACATTTAAGTATAACTGTAGTCTTAATTGTACTATAAAATAGAACTTAATGAAATAGTAGCAGATCAATAATGTATTATAAGAAAGTGTGAACTAGGTGAGACAAAATGTAGTTTTTGAAAATTTTAACCAAAATTAAAAAATATGTTTGTACTTCTCTGATGTCAAAATTATCTTTATTTGACCCATTTCATGCTACAGTAATGGGATGAATACAATTTTACAATTTAACGACTACATTTTCCATCCAAATAAGATATAAAAATCACGTCAACATAATGACAAATTTCGTAACAAATCTTAACAGATCTTTATTTCAAAATGGAAGGCAAATAATTCGACAAGCTGACAATTTTTACTAGTTTTTATTGAAAATTCATTTCTCTTCATTTTTTTAGTATTAATTTTGTTAAAAAAATGTTTAACTGTTGTATCGTGTTTGTGTATTTTACTAGAAGAGAAAATTTAAAGGTGGATATTAGAAAATATTAACATATTTGTGAAAGCGAAAGAAATTTTTTTTGGATGAACTTTTTGCGATCGCCAGAAAAACGTTCGGTTTCGTGTTTTACGATCCAAAAAATACAGAGTGCGCAAAAAATCGTCAAAAAAATTTGATGCTTCAGTAATTATTCGGAATAGTGGAAACATTGAATTTTTTGATGATTTTTCACTTATTTCCTATTTTCGGATCGTAGAACACGAATATGGAGTTCTTTTGGCGATCTCAAATGATTTTTCCAAAAAAAAAAAAAATTTCCACTTTCACTCATAATTTATATTTTCCGATCACTACCTTTAACTTTTGGCAACTTCTAGTAAAATTCACAAGCACAATAACAATATTTAATCTTTTATTTAACAAAATTTACACAAATAACCGCGAAAAAAAGAGAATTTCTTATAAAAAGTAAGATAACCATTGGCTTGTTGTTTGATGAAATAATCGAAATATGTGATATACCATGCGATGTTCACTTGCATTTTAAATTTCATCAAAATGGAAAACTTGGTAGTTCAAATGCAATTAATTGTGGTCATTCCAGTATCGTAGCATAAAATGTGAGTAAATATGCAGAATCAGAATGCTAAACATAAACAGATCTTTGGGCAAACTACGTAGGTCTAAAAATCAAAATCAAACCTAAACTAATCATGACAATCCCTTAGATTAACTTGTAGAAACTTTCCCAACTTCCATCCCGGCAGAGATTGTGCCACCTCCCCGTGGTCCCTGCTGGACAGTAACATTTTTTAATAAACTAAAAAAAAAAATTATAACAAAGTATTGTTGGCTAAGTTCGATAAAATGTAGTTAGCTTCAACGCTAGTCAAACAGAATCGGAATACCGAATATAAACCTTTAGAGGGCTTAAAGTTGTGTGCGAGGAGACATAAGGAATAGCTTGTTTTTTCAATCCTAGTTTAGTTTAGTTCATGTTTAATCTTGGCTTTTGGATCAACAATTCGCATTTTTCCGCGGTTATTTATGTAAATATTGTGTTCTTTTTAAAACAATGCCAATGTATCTTTTCACTTATTTTGAGTAAATTATATAATTTGTCCCTTCAAAGTGGGATTTTTCCTGATGAGTGGAAGAGAGGTTATGTTTACCCTATATATAAGAATTCAAATAGAGCACATATAGAAAATTATAGGCCAATTTCTAAATGTTCCATACTTTCAAAAATATTCGATTCTCTTTTAACCGATGAATTAACAATTGTTTTTGGCAATTATATAGTTCCGGAACAACATGGTTTCTGTAAGGGGAAGTCCACAATTACAAATCTTTTGATTTATGTTGACTTTTTGCTATGTGCTTTGGAGGATCGTTGCCAGGTTGATGCTATATATACGGATTTTTACAAGGCGTTTGACACAGAGAATTATACTTGTCTTTTAACTAAACTGAAATCTTTTGGTAGTCAAGATCCGCTCCTTTCGTGGATGCGAAGCTATCTTACGGGGAGAATACAAATTGTACAGTATAAGACCTACTTGTCGCGTGAAATTAGGGTACAATCTGGTGTTCCTCAGAGTGCGCATTTGGCCCCTCTTCTGTTCAACTTGTTTTTGAATGTCAAGTCTTTTTCGCATGGAACGGCACTGCTTTTTGCTGATGATTTAAAATTTTTTAAGTGCATTAGATCTTTGCAAGATTGCATTGATTTGCAGTCTGATTTGGATGCATTTAGCGTATGGTGTACTACTAATAGATTGTACCTTAACATTGGAAAGTGCAAGACAGTGCGGTTCTATAGAAAGAAGACTTTAATTGAGTATAATTATAAGATTAACGGTGTGTCTGTGGAATTGACCGATTCTATATCTGATGGTGTAATATTGGATAGTCAGTTAACTTTTAAAGAGCATATACATAATATCACTAATAAGGGAATGAAATTCATGGGGTTTGTTACATGAAATTTATCTGACTTCAACGATATTATTTGTCTTAAAAATGTTTATTGCAGTGTTGTGCGTTCTATATTAGAGTATGCCTCACCAATATGGTCACCTTTCTACAATACTAGGCATACTAGGCTGCAACGGCTGTTCCAGGAAAGCTATCATCGCACCAACTACGGCCAGTCCACCTTCATAAATAGATTAATGGTTAATTATAACCGATTTTATATGGACTATGACATTTTCAAGGACTCACAGCGAAGGATTAAAACAATTATAATGTTTAAATGATATACTTTGTTGTACATTATTCTTTTTTTCTTGTGAATTTTGTTTCAATGTTTGTATTTTCTTTTTGTTTTTTGTTATTGTTCTTTATCATTTGCCATACCATTTAGAATGTATCATTCTGTAGTGTATGTAATTGAATGAATAAATACAATGTACACAAATTGGAGCTAGAAAGAGTGCAGAAGCGCTTTTTAAGATTTGTAGCTCATAAATTAGGTGTTCCTAAAGAAAATATCAACCACCCTCATTTACCACTCCAATTAAATTTGAAGCCTCTTGAACATCGCAGGGAATACATTGACTTACTTTATTTAAAATCGTTAATAGTATAATAAATTCTCCAGAACTACTAATGCATATTGGTTTCAATGTGTCTCAGAGAAGTAGTCGATGGGTTGAAGTGTTCTCTGTGGATGTTCATAGAACCAACTATTCCACCTATGCACCACTAAACAGAATGTGCATTTTAGCTAATAAACTATCCCGTGATCACATTGATTTGGATATTTTTAACATGTCCTTAAATAGTTTTAACAATTTTTTAAAGCGTAATCTATAGTCCAAATTTTTTACTTCTCACTGTTCTATATGTAGTCTTAAATGTGAGCTTCCTGTAGTTTACCGGATGCTTTGGATTTGTTTATTGTTTACTATTGTTTTTTTTTATCTATTTGGAAACTTGTTTGTAGTTGTAAAGTGTTGTAAATTTTTAAATGGTTTGACCGTTAATAAAGCATTTATTTATTTATTTAATTGTTAAAAAAATTTTTTTTTTGGAAAAACCATGCGAGATCGTCAAAAAAAAAAATCATCGAAAAATTCGGTGGTTCCATTATTCTGAATAATTACTGAATAGGCAAACAAGCAGCCAGTATGAGAAAAATTGAGATCTTCCCTAACTAAAAATATTCAGCAATGTTCTAACCTTCAGATCGCAACGGTGGAGGAGACTCGTTGTCCGAGTCACTATCAATTACAATGCAAACACTAGAGACATTAAAGGGCTTTTCCATCTTAAATGATTTTGGTTTGGCACATCTGAAACACTCTACGATGCTCATTTGCCGCAAAGGAGTTCCAGTTCCTGACATTTCAAAATCATTACATTCACTGTAAAGTGTTTTCCGTTACGATTTTTTCATTGCATCTAAACCAAATAAAGTTCTAATATGTACACTGAAAGTTTGTGTATACAATGCCGGGAAACTATTAGGAAATCGAGAACAAATAAAAACAAATGAACTTTTTGACAATTTTGACGTGTTGATTCCCGGTTTTTAAAATAAGACTGAAATTTGCTTTACAAGTCAAAAATTATCCAGTTCCACAAGTGACCTAAAAGTAGGTCGTTTGAAGGCGATCTGCTATACCTAGAACAAGTTAGCTGCTATATTTTATCAAGGAAGTTGGCTTCCTTGTATAGTTTACGCACCAACATTCTAAGAACGAGTCCACACGATAATAAAAATCTGGGCGGCAGCGTAGCGTAATAAGACATATGTCAAATTTCAAGCATTGTGATTTGTTAGATTTAAAAAAAGACAAACACCGAAGATTTCTCGCCTAAATCCGCCTTTTCCAAGGTCATTACGCCAAATGATGTTGAACTTTTCAGCGGACTGCTTTAGAAATGGCGGAAACTGTTTATTTTCAATATTTTGTATGAAAACATAACCTATGTTTTTTTTTAAAACTTTGTTGTTTTATTTATTTATTTTATTTAGCGAGTTTTGAAATAATGGATATTTATGAATTATGTTAAATTGTTTTAATTTATTAAAAATGCTTGTTACCGAAGATCATTACTGCTTGGTCCTCAAAAAAAAAACGATTTTTGTTCATTTTTTTTATTAATTTTATAACAATTGCAATAATACAGGTGTTCGTTATATAAATTAAAGCTTATGAAATAAAGGCCATTATATAATACAATATCTATTCAACGATAATCTGTGATATCGAGACGCTAATCCACAGACATGCCCTTAGCTATGGTTACCAGATCAAATAATGAGATTCCCTGACAATATCCTTAATGTTTCTGTAAATATCCGGACATTTTATCTGAATATTGTATGTTAAGGCAGTGATATTTTCAAAATTTTTGCAATCAAAGCATTAAATGCCAATATCGAGTGAGTCTTCTCATTAATGGGAGCGTAGTGGACTAAGGAGAGACATAGACTGTCTATATTGTTATAAGTTTTGCCTTTCGCTGCCACCAATGTTATAACTTTGCTAGTTCTGCTTTTAGTTTATCACTGGTTTCGATGAATTCAAATAAATCTTCTAATATTACTTTTTTAATATTTTATTATAATGTTCACTAAATCATGAGGTAACAACAGTTTTTGTTCTTACTTACTAATTTAATGTTACTAGTGTAGTTTTTTGATTTTAGTTCCTCTCGTCTCAATGTTCATGTCCTAGTTACATTCTATTCTGTATCAAAGTATATATTTTACAGTGATAGGCGTACTAACAAATATAACTTATAACTATTTATTTACATGATTACTGAAATGAAAAAGTGTGTATTTATGGGACGATGACAATATGAACAAAACTAATGGTCTCTGTAAAAAGTAAAGTTTTAGAGTTTCGGAGATTAAGGTATGCTTTTGTTTGAGCCTATTAGAACATAAATTTACTTAAGATATAACTGTTTCTTAAGGGAGTATTAAATATTAGACTATAATTATCTATTAATCCATAAGAGTAACTTAAAAATATATATAGTAATTTAATAATTAATAATTTGTAGTAATAGTTGGTTTACAACAATGTCTTGTGTTAAGGTTCTACTCTAGACACAATTTAACTTAAAGAACATATCATGTGAAGAATGTCATGAAATGGTTATAAAAGTCCAGCAATTGCCAAAAGAAACATCAAGCAATAAAAAGTATGAAACTAAATTTATTAATATACTAAATTAACAATTCACTCATTTTGTTAACGTTTAATCAATTTATTTTTTTCTCACTAGAATGATTAATAAATATTTTTTCATTACTTATATTTTCCTCTTTTAATTTCAAAAATATACTGCCAATTGCAGTTTTTTCCTCTTTCTTCCTAACAAGGGGCTAAAATTTCAGACAAGTCAGGAAAATTCCTGTCGTCTGGTAACCCTACCCTTAGCAAATTTTATATAAACCTATTATAAACAAATAAAAAGTAAAAATTAACATTAATGGAAATTTAATAACAGAAATCCAGTTAGTGTTATACGTAATATATTCTTCTAAAAACTACAAACAATTGTAATTATCAAAACGATTGTTAAAATGACACTTTATATTAAAACTCTCGTCTTTGAACTCTTTGGCAATTCTTTACCAGGTAGAAGTGGCAAACTTCGGAAATAAAACTTGCTTTAAAGAGTCTCATATTATCGCACAAGTAACATGACTAATTTCAAAAACACTGTTTACCGACTTGGAATTCGCACTGTTGCTTTCACATGCTGATTTCATCAGCTAAATATCACAATGTTTTTTCAAACCTTGTAATAAGGGTATAGCTGTACACATTTCCATAGCGTGTTTCCTATTTATTGGCCCAACAACAGGTTTTCAAACTCACCAAGAGTAACAGGAAAATATTTTTAAAAAATCAGGATGACTTTCTCGCATTTCTTGAATTAAATCTTTAGTATGTCCAAGCCGTTTCTCCAATGTTTTTCTCAAAAACAGATCGGACCTAGTAGCGACGACTTTTCCGTTTTTTTTAATAAAGAAAATATTAATAATATCCTTATCTTTTGTAATTTTTTCTTTAGTTTTCTTTTTCTACATAACAACATTGCTACAATTATTTTTTTATTTTCTTTCATTTTAATTTATACATAAATAAATATTATCAAAAAATCAGAAAAAAGTTAGGTTACCACAAAAAAAAAACATTACGACTGCACTACTGCACGATAAAAGTTCCCCGTGTGGACGAGACATTTTTAACATAAATGGGCGTAATACGCCTACGCCGAAATTTTTGGTATCGTGTGGACTCACTCTAAAGTAACTGGATTGTTCTGGGCTCAACTAAATAACCTGAAAATGTTCGGACACGGTGATCCGCCATTGTGGGGACAGTTCATTTATGACAACGGAGAGTTCGCTGTCGCCAATATAAGAATTATAGGCGCCACGAACATGAGATATAAAACTGGACTGCTCATGAAAATAATTTTTTATCCCCCCCCCCCTTATTGGTCGCTCGCCATTAGGGGCAATGATTTGTATGGCAACATTGAATTCCCTGCTAGTTTCTTATATTGACGTGAATATGTTTATTCTAACTAACAGGTTTAGACTAGAGGTGGGCAAAACGGACTTTTTGGTGATTCGGACCGTCCAGATCACTAATTTTAAAGATCTGGGTCAAAGAACCGGTTCAATTGTCCGTTTCCCGTCAATAATTCCAAAGTTCGAAACGACTTTCCCATTTCATATTCTTAATATATAATTGTAGGAAATATTACACCACAGATAATTACATTTCTTTCATTTTTTTAAAATAAAATCCAATTACAAGCCTCCATTTTTTTTTCAAAAAAAAAAAAATATATATATTTTAAGCTTAAATTTAACTTCTATTACAATTTAGGAGATAAAATAAAAAGGCGAATGGGACATTTAAGCTGCATTTTAAACAAATATTAATATTGCGGCTCTCTCATTTAACGGCATATATTAATATTTGTGCATTCACCATCACATATGAATTCTCGAAAAAAACTTTGTTTGGCATAATTTTACGGCTATTGGAAAAAATTGGGTCAAGTGTGAATTATGTTTTATGCGATTATAGGTGACTCTACCGAAAATCTGGCTAGACATCTTAAAAGTAAACATCCATTAGTGATTCTACTTGAGCCACAAGAAATAACGTACAGTAATGCAGCGCCAGAAACTCAACTAAATTTAGAAATCAATTTGCCTGATAATAATATGGACCGATCAGAACAATCGTCGACAAGTATTGCAAAATTGTAAAGCAGTCATAATTTTAATTTTTTGTTTAATAACAAAAATTAAAGTTAGGTTTTGATTATTGTTACTTTTCCGAGAAACTTAATTTATTTAAAAAAAATCGGTTTTAAACATTTTTTTTATTTTTTGTTAATAATTTTTAATTACAAACCCAAAATTAGAATTGATCGTTATTTTTATGATTTTACAATTTCTGTCACTGTTTTAAGGGCAATTAAGAAATTAAAAAACAGAAAATCACCTGGTACCGACCAAATTACGAATGAGATGCTAAAAGTACGGAGTCACAGAGCTCACTGTTCTATTTCAAAAAATACTCCGCACAACGTCAGTACCCAACGAATGGCGGAAAAGCATCACAATTCCGATCCACAAAAGAGGATCAAAGAAACAATCCGAAAACTACAGGGGAATCAGCCTACTGAATAGATCAGCCAAATTGTTAACACACAATCCGAAAACTACAGGGGAATCAGCCTACTGAATAGATCAGCCAAATTGTTAACCAAAATACTGTCACAACGGATCGTAGACAAGTTAGGGGCGTGCGAACAGCAGGGCTTCCGGAATAACCGCTCTACTATCGACGGTATATTTATTATCAGACAGCTGGTTGAAAAATCTATCGAATACGATAAACCGCTGTTCATTTGTTTTGTGGACCTTACACAAGCGTTCGACCGAGTCAAACTGGAACACATAACAGAATTACTGCGAAGAAAACAAGTAGACGAAGCAATCATACGCACAATATACGAACTGAATTCCAAAAATACCATGGTAATTAAAACAAATAACACTCTAACAGAGGAAATCCCACTATCCATAGGAATAAGACAGGGTGATAGCCCAAGTCCAACACTTTTCAATGTAATCATGGACGAAATCATTGATGAGGTAAAAAGCACAAATATTGGGTACCCAATGGGACACAACACCGTTCAAATTATATGCTTTGCAGACGATGTTGCCTTGACAGCAGATAGCGAGGACAACTTACAAAGAATGCTTTTCCATCTCAATCGAACAGCCAAACAGTACAATATGAAGATATCTGTGGAGAAAACCAAAGTAATGGTAATAGCAAAAGAACCGATAAGATGCAAACTAATGGTTGATGACAAACATATCGAACAGGTTGGGAAGTTTAAATACCTAGGAGCACATATAACAAGTAACAGGGCAGTAACGGAAGAAGTACGCACACAGGCCAACAAAGCAGCCATGATATCAGGCCAACTAAGAGACATAATCTGGAACAATAAACATATGACGGTTGAGAGCAAAGCAAGAATTTACAAGGTCTGTGTAAGACCGATACTGACCTACGGCGCAGAAACAAGAAATGAAACCACAAAGACAAAACAAATTATGAGAACCACAGAAATGAAAACGCTGAGAATGATCACGGGAACAAGTTGTGGGGGATGTTGTGAAGTGGGTTCGAAACCGTCGTAGGCAGTGGGGAGATCACGTGGAACGAATGGACGATGACAGACTAGCAAAAACCGTGATGAGAGAGAAACCAAACACCAAACGGCCGCCTGGACGGCCCCCCAAAAGATGGAGAGACAGCTGGATTTCGACCTCAAACGAGGATCGATGAGGCATTGTATAGATAACAGAACTTGGTTCTACCTAGAAGAAGAAGAAGAAGAGTTTTAAGGGGCCAGACCAAAAAATATACGGAAAAGTAGGTTTCTCTGTGTCTACATCATGCCCCTAAATTATCATTTTCAGCAAAATAATATATGTGCCTACTTTAACAATCATAAGAACATAATTCGATGATGATACAAAACATTTATTATTATTATTATTACATTTTAAATTACATCCACTTTCCCCAATATTGCAATTAAATATCCCTATCATACCCAATTAAATTTAAAACGAGCGAAAATCGGCATATAAGGCTAAAAAAATTGAATCACGTTCCTAATTCATATTTTAACTATCGAAATACTATATTCGTAGGTATATATTCTACAAACGTCCTAAAGAAACATAATCTAAACTAGAGCAATCCTAAACCCTTGTACTGCACGGCCATTCTCTTTAACGTATTCACTGTTCCTCCAATTATTAATCGAACGAAATAAGGTTCGCCAGCGGACCCGAAACATCAATGGCCCCATCGTACTATACCGAACCGAATGTTCGAAAGATACAAAGATCCGTAAAAGACACAACGAACACCGTCCGATTAAAGCGGTTCAACGGATCTCGACTCATTGTAAGTCCGATGTAACGTATGACCAGTCGGAGAGCGAACTTTTGTACTGTCCGAGTCCGATATTTTAAATTTTAGTGATTCGGATCTTTCGGACTGTTAACTGATCCGGGCAAAAAGAACGGGTTTTTCAAGTCCGACCCACCTCTAGTTTAGACAATAACTATCTCTTTTTCTCTCTCTCTAACCATTTGAGATTGATGACAAAAATCTACCTAGAGTATTTCGTCGGATTAATGAGTACCGTATGGAACTCTTTGGATCTAAATTGGAAAACATTGAATGGAGAATTAGCAATAGTCTTAATGTAAATGATAATTTTAACAATTTTATAAACAGGTTCTTGGAATCATTTAATGAATGTTGTCCGATTACACAATTTATCGACAGGAAGAAAAATACATCGCAATGAGGCATTGCGGAGAGAACGTAAAGAGATTGATATGGCTTATAAAAGGTACCATGGTGATAATAATCTTAGTTCCAAAAAATGCTATAAGGAAAAACTGAAGGAGTACAGAAAACATATCTCAAACGCCAAACGTGATTATATTGAACAAAATATCCGCGACTCGAAAAACACAACAAGAGAAGTGTGGAAACAGGTGAACAAAAAACTAAAAGGAAATAATACTTCACATATAAATTTTATTGAGACTGATAAGGATACTCTCACAACCAGCCAAGACTTGGCGGATTATTTTGGCAAATATTTCACTACAATAGTAAACGAAAAATTGAATAATCACTTTATAAATAATATCTCTACAGAATGTACGGTGGTTAAGTTTTCCATGACTAATTCTATGTTTTGCGAGCCGACAACACCAGAAGAAATCGTTAAAATTATTAATAACCTAAACAACACATACTCCTGTGGATCGGATGATGTGCCAGTGAGAGTTGTCAAAAAGATTGCAAAATTCATAAATGAACCTCTATGTGCTTTAATAAACCAGTTGATTGTGCATGGCGTTTTTCCGGATAGTCTAAAGCTGAGCAAAACACTGGCTGTTTTTAAGAACGGCGATAGACACTTAGCCGATAATTATAGGCCAATAAGTATTTTGAGCGTATTTTCTAAAGTCTTCAAGTGTGTAATGCATGATAGGCTAAGGAGTTATCTTTTCAAGTATAAACTGATTACTAAAAGTCAACATGGATTTCAGCCTGATAGGTCAACGGAGACAGCGGCGACAGAGTTTGTGGGCTATCTGGAGAGGGAGATGGATGGTAGGCGCCATGTCGCTGCTGTTTTCTTTGATCTCTCAAAGGCTTTTAATAGCATCAATATCAATTTTATTAGATATAAGCTTTCTAACTTGGGTATACGGATGAGTGTGCTGGATTGGATTGTTAGCTTTTTGTCTGATCGAAAACTGTTTGTTCTTTTAAATGACTGTAAGTCCAGTGAGTATGATGTTGATATTGGTGTCACTCAGGGTTCTGTACTGGGGCCACTAATTTTTACTCTGTTTATAAATGATTTGCCTTCTTATATAACTAGAGGTCTGGTGGTGAACTATGCGGATGATACCTCAATAGCTCTATCAGAAGAAACTCCTGAAGAACTTGGAGCATCCATTAAACAGGTCGTTAGTGACATGTCTGGGTGGTGTGAAAAAAAACAGACTCATATTAAATGTAGATAAAACTAAATGTGTATATTTTAACAGGAATAACTTGGCGATTCCAGGAATTTCATGTGCTGCCTATAGCAAGTTTTTGGGTTTGACAGTAGATAGCGGTACTACGTGGGAATTGCATATCGGGGAGGTTGCTAATAAACTCAATAGGGCATATTTTGCTCTTTTAACTTTACGACGTGACTTATCACGTACTACATTGCTGCAGGTGTACTATGCTTTGGTATACTCAGCGATGTCTTACCATGTAATTCTCTGGGGGGCTGCATCAAATACAGATAGAGTATTTTTAATACAGAAGAGAATTATTAGACTTATATTTAATTTAAAAAGGAGAGAATCATGTAGGGATGTTTTTAAGAATCATAAAATACTAACTTTTGTATGTGTATATGTTTTTGAGTGTTCTTTACGTTAAAAGCAACATTAAACGTTTTGAAACAAGTTCGGCTTACCACCAGTATAACACCCGGAATGCAAATGTTCCACTTTACATCTCGCACAATACGACTCGCTTTGAAAGATCTGTCAATTATCACCCTATTCGTATATACAACAAACTTCCTCAAACTATCAAATCAGCCAATAACTACAATAGCTTTAAGAATAAATTAAGAAAATATTTAATTGGGAAGGGCTTCTATTCACTCGCGGAATATTTTGAGGATTCTTAAAGTGATACGATGGTTGATTTAAATTATGTGTTCCGTTTTTGTTCCTTGTTTTATTATAGGAAATTAGCTTTTAATTTTTAATAAGTATAGCTAATGTCGCATGCATATTGTATAATTTTGATATATATCTGACCGTATGACGTACTTTACATCAACCTTAATTGATGTTAAAGGTGAATAAATGTTTGACTTTGTTTACTAACAGTGACAATGACTTTAAGAATAAATTTGTTAAAGTCCTCAAAATTGAGGGTGTGTTACTGACGTTGTATGTCATCATTTTTTATTATTTTATTCTTGTAACTAGTTTTTAATTCTTTGACCTCCTCTTGCTAGTGTTATTTTACTGTATATTTTGGATATGTGGTGTGCCTAAATGTCAATGTAAATTGATTTTAAAGGTGAATAAAGTATAAAGTATAAAAAAAAAGTATATGGTATATCTAACACAATAAAGTCTATGATACATCTATTACCTCCCAAATCGGCTTGTACTTAGTTCGTCAATATCCCGTTCGCCAACAATATGACAGTGATCCGGATGTTAGAAAGGAATCAAACTGTGTTAATGATTTTAATTTTTTATTTTCTCTTCAATTCCAAAATAAAAAGACGATAGCTTTTAAGTATTTTCTAAGAATTTGTGAATGAGTATTGAAAATCAGCCTCATAACGTGTTTTGATAAAGCGGGGTTTCTAAACTGGTTCGAAATTTCTTAAGGATTATATTTTTCTTATATTTTTTATATTCCGACATAAAAAGAGGACTTTTTTTCTTATCTATAATACATCTATTACCTCCCAAATCAGCTTGTACTTAGTTCGTCAATATTGCGTTCGCCAACAATATGACGGTGATCCGGATATTTGAAAGGAATCAAACTGTGTTAACGATTTTATTGTTTATTTTCTCTTAAATCCCAGAACCAAAAACGATAGCTTTTTAGTAGTTTCTAAGAATTCATGGATAAGTATTGAAAATCAGCCTATAAAAGTGTTTTGATAAAGCGGGGTTTCTAGATTAGTTCAAAATTTCTTAAGGATTATATTTTTCTTATATCTTTCATATTCCGACATAAAAAGAAGTATTTTCTTCTTATCTATGATCCATTTATTAACTCATAAATCAGCTTGTACAGGGTGAGTCAACGATTGGATAAAGTAGGTTTGTGCCTTTTCGGTGAAATTAACAAAGAAACTATATTTATTGTTTGATACAGTTTATTTTTACGCAGATTTTAAAAATATTTAGGACTATACAGGGTGAGCCAAAAAACTAGGACAGCATAAAGTTGTATTTTTTAAATAGAACACCCTATATACGAATCGTATTTTCGATTTAGCTTATAATTTTAAATCTTTTTTATTAAGGGTTTACTATAACAAAAATTTATAGTTTCTGAGATAATTAAGTTTAAAGAAAAAAAGTCACATTTTCAAGCATCAATTCAATCCTAAATAACGTTTTCAATTTTGTGACAAATATATTCAAATTTGGAATTTAGCAAGGCCAAGGACAAGTTAACATAATTTTTACCTAATATTTGCAATAAAAGCTACAGGGTGTTGAACACATCGGCTCAAATTTGAACAAGTTTAAATGAATAAATATCTTTTTTTTTTTTAAATGGTACACCCTGTATATTTTCATGTTATTTAATAGAGTAATAAAAACCCTAAAAGTTTTGTTCAATATATCCTATACCTATTTATAATAGTTTTTGAGATATTTCAATTTTTCTTATTTTCCATACTTTTTTACAGAAATAGTCTTCATTATCATAGTAGCCATGTAAAATAATAAAAAGAAACTACAGAAACAAACAGAATGTGATTAAATATGATGAAATACATTATTCGTTATATTACAACGGCAATAGTTTAATTAAACATAATGTGAAAAAATTAACACAATAATAACGACAAGGCAAATACATATTTACTTTTATACTAAATTGAAACAAAAAAATTACCTATTAAATACTGAGATTAATTGTTTCTTTTTAATAAGTGTTCGAATAAACGACTCTCTTGTGCAACGCACAAATTTATTCTTTTTTGCAGATTTTCTCGGACCCTGGACAAAATTAGTGGCGTTATTGTTCTACAGGTATCCCTAATCCTGTTTCGCATATCTTCCACTGTTGTTGGTGGATTAACATACACCTTATTTTTAATATAACATACATTGTTTTTGCCATGGCTACTATAATAATGAAGACTATTTCTGTAAAAAAGTATGGAAAATAAGAAAAACTGAAATATCTCAAAAACTATTATAAATAGGTATAGGATATATTGAACAAAATTTTAGGGTTTTTATTACTCTATTAAATAACATGAAAATATACAGGGTGTACCATTTAAAAAAAAAGTTATTTATTCATTTAAACTTGTTCAAATTTGAGCCGATGTGTTCAACACCCTGTAGCTTTTATTGCAAATATTAGGTAAAAATTATATTAACTTGTCCTTGGCCTTGCTAAATTCCAAATTTGAATATATCTGTCACAAAATTGAAAACGTTATTTAGGATTGAATTGATGCTTGCAAATGTGACTTTTTTTCTTTAAACTTAATTATTTCAGAAACTATAAAGTTTTGTTATAGTAAACCCTTAATAAAAAAGATTTAAAATTATAAGCTTAATCGAAAATACGATTCGTATATAGGGTGTTCTATTTAAAAAAATACAACTTTATGCTGTCCTAGTTTTTTGGCTCACCCTGTAGAGTCCTAAATATTTTTAAAATCTGCGCAAAAATAAACTGTATCAAACAATAAATATAGTTTCTTTCTTAATTTCACCGAAAAGGCACAAATCTACTTCATCCAATCGTTGACTCACCCTGTACGTAGTTCGTCAATATAGCGTTCGTCAACAATATGACGGTGATCCGGATTTTAGAACGGAGTAAAATTTTGTTAACGATTTTATTTATTTTCTCTTAAATTCCAAAATAATACAAAAAAAAACATGGATTTTTCGTATTTTCCAATAATTGATGGATAAATATGGAAAATCAGCCTGTAAACGTGTTTGCGTTTTCGAAGTCGCGGGCTGATAAGGCAGGGTCTCCAAATTGGTTCAAAATACTTTAAGGATTATATTTTTCTTGAAATCTTTATACTCCGACATAAAAGAGTTTTTTTTTCTTATCTTTGATATATTTATTTATTTCCAAATCAACTCATACGTAGTTCGTCAATATCGCATTCGCGAACAATATGGCCGTGATCCGTATGTTAGAATCAAATATTGTTAGCGAAGTAAATAAGTGACAGTTTTTTCGTATTTTCTAAGAATTTATTAACAAGTTTCGAAAACCAGCTTGTAAAAGTCTTTGAGTTTTCTCGTACGAGAGTCGATATGACGGTACTCCATTTGTTAATATTGATTCAATTTTTTTCAGGAATTGTATTCTACGTAGGTACAGGGGCGGATCCAGCCTCTCTCTTTGGGGGGGGGGGGCGGTGATATGGCAAGCGAAAATAAGTTGTCGACGGGGGGGGGGGAGGGGGTAGAAACCAGCAACAGTCCTATTTTTAGTGTAAAAAGCATGGTCGAGTCTATTTTTCTATATTTGAAGCTCTTGGAGAGAGGGGGGGGGGTTGATCACAAGTAAAAACAAGTTGTCGACAAGGGGGATGCCAGCAGCATAACTATAAAAGCGGAATCGGGTCTGTTTTCCTGAACAAAAAGCTCTTGCAGGAGGTTATCGCAAGTAAAACAAGTTGTCAATGATGGGGAGTGCCAGCAGCATACACATTCCTAATATAAAAGGCAGAATCGGTTCTATTTTCCTGAACTCAAAGCTCTTGGGAGGGAGGGACGATCGCAAGCATACACATTCCTATACGCTCTTCAAGAACTAGAGAGACAAATAAAACTGTTACCGAAACCTCCAACGTACCTGCTCCACTGCCGCAGATACCTGAGGACTGCCGTAAACCTAATTATATTTAATTATAAGCTTTTATAAATTTACTGCAACAATAAAATTTCTCATAGTTTAATTTAATTTCTGTCAGTAAGCAAAGTTTCTTGTTTGCGCTTGTTTTTATATATTATATGAGATTAGTGAGATACCCAAAAGATAGAGTTTCCACCTCTATATTTATTCCAAAATCGTTAAACTTATTACAACGAATAATAATGTTAAAAGCGCTTTTGAGATGTGTTCCAACATGACAACTGAAGGAGAAAAAAATACTGGAATTGTTAGTACTCCCAAGCCACATTCGATCACAGGCAGAAGAAAAACCTCGTTGGAAGAAGAGATAAAAACTGCAATAAAAGAAGTTGTACATACATTTTATTATGAGAAGCAGAACTCAACCGTCAACAAAATTCTAACTAAAATCAATGAAGATTGCGATTTACCTGAAATTAAAAGAACTGTACTCTGAAAATTGCTCAGAGAACTTAATTTTTGCTGGGAAAAACCAGATAGAAAATCTGTGCTTATAGATCGTCCGGAAACTGTTCGTTAGAGAAGGAAATATCTCTCTCATATAAAAGGTAGAGTTACTAGAAATAACATAACTTACAAAATTAGTAATTTAACTGAACTTTTGAAAGATTTTTTTGAATAAAGTTAGTGCGGAAAATTGGGAAAATCCATATAATAAAAGAATAAAACAATTTTTGGTTTTGTTGTATTTTATTGTTTAATGCTGTTTATATATATTTAATTCCAATTAGCCGTAAGTTTTTTATTATTTTATTATTGTATTTGTGTCTTTTTCTTAAGCGTGTAGAATTAGCATTTTTTTTTTTGGGGGGGGGGGCTATCTGATTTCCATATAATAAAGTAAATTAAATTAAGATATCAGTACAATAGAAATAAAAATAAGTAGGTCTATTTTTAACTGTAACATATAAAAAGTAATTATATTCGAATCTCTTTTTGGTGTTTAACTGCAGATGGTTTAAGAGATAAATAAACTGAACCGTCAAATGTCCTAAAAATGTTTTTAATTAATAATAAAAGCCGACCGAAGCCTCAAAAAAATTTTGATATTATATGGACTAATTTATTTTTTTTTTATATGCTTAATTTTTTGTATTTTTGACAATGGGTATTTTGTAAATATTTAAATTATAACTTAGAATTTTTTGAGAGAATAAGGCTGCGTTTTTGTCTGAAGGTGCCTAAAACAGTTTCTATGACAAAATTAAAAATAATAAAAATACAGTTGTGATTTGTGTGTGTGAACTAGTAAGAAATAAAATAATATTATAAAAGTTTTTTATTTTAAGTTTATTACCGAAATACTATTCTATGCCATAAATACTTAGGGATAAAATAAACCTCCTTCCAACGGTTTGACAAGGATTAAAATCCATTTTAACACTTCACACTTCCAAATATCTATTGTTATCCAACCCCAATAGTCCATTATTATAGACCGGTATTTTTGATTATAAAACTTCAAACCCATTTCTACGAAAAATATATGTGTCTAACAGATTTTGCCAAAGACACCGGACTAAAGAACACAGTTTGCGAAAAAAAAATGGTTAAAAATGTTTTATTACTTTCTCTAGTTCTTGAATAAACTATAGTATAAGAGGCAAAATCGGGTCTATTTTCCTGAACTCAGAGCTCTTGGGGAGGGGGGGGGGGCGATCGCCCCCCCCTTGGATCCGCGCCTGCGTAGGTATATCTTTTATATTTCGAAATAAAGAATACATACTTTTAGCATTTTGTAGTGCGCTAAACTTATAGTTTTTAGTATTCGTGTAAGTGTGAAATAACAACGCGTTTTAAATGGTTTAACAGTGTTTATTATGTAGTTGCTTGCACTGAAAGCGGATTTATTTTGAAATAGGATTCGAAGCGGGAAGACTTGAAGCAATATAAAAACGGATCTATAACCGATAGAGAAAACGAATAGAATATTTCACTGTAAACGTCGTATGACTAGTCAAGAATCGGAATGGAGTAGGAATAGTATAGAATAGTAATAGTAATAGAAATAGAATCAGAATAGAATAGTTAACTGCAAACGGAGTTAGACCAGTAGAGAACAGGAATGGAACAGAGCAGAATAGAAATAGGAGTAGAATAGACCTCTAACTTGGAAGTTGAGGGTATTTAAACGGATCTGCCTATAATTTACTAGTATCGTACGGTGTTGTCACGTTATCCAACTTTTCAGCGGTCTATTGATTGTGATTCAGAAATTTGGAAATAATTCCGCCTAAATGGCAACACCGTACACATTTTGTTGCAAGCAGTTGGAAATCCCGAGTACACATTTTGTTGCAAGCAGTTGGAAATCCCGAGTCATCAATGACCGTAAAAGGGCCCGACTGGTTTATTGGTACTATCCTTAAATTGTACGAAAAGGTATAGCTTATTTCAGTAAAGTAAGAAATATCATGTTTTCAGTGCAGCGTAGTAAAATGAACTATAAAAAATATTGAATCTTAAATACAGGCAACAGGATAATAAAATATAACAAATAGTAAAATTGAAAAACGTATAAAAGATATTTTTGACAAAAGAGTATGAGGGGCTTAAAGCCGCCACATCACCATACCATACAGTTGGCCCCAGGGTGGTGAATTTTGTCTGAGTTGCATTGATGTCCCTTCGCGTTGCAGCTTTGCTAGCTCTTCATCGTTAGTTTGTGATGCTGCTAGTTCCTCGTAGTTAATCGTGACTTGAAGTTCCTCAATGCGTGATAATGCGTCAGCGACTCCGTTGTCACAGCCAGCTACATGACGGATATCGGTGGAAAATTGACTAATGAAATCCAAATAGCGGAACTGTCGAGGTGAGATCTGCAAAGTTTTCTGACGGAAAGCATAAATTAAAGGTTTATGGTCAGTAAATATGGTAAAATGCCTTGCCTCAAGCATGTGCCTAAAATGTTTAATGGACAAAAATATAGCTAGAAGTTCCCTGTCGTAAGCGCCATATTTGCGTTAGGTTGAGTTGAGCTTTTTGGAAAAGAACTCCAGTGGCTGCCATTGTCCATCGATCCATTGCTGAAGAGCTGCTCCAACGGCAAAATCTGAAGCGTCGCAGAAAATGGCAAGTGGTGCGTCGATTTTGGGATGGGCAAGAAGCGTTGCCTGTGACAGGGCTTCCTTGGAGGCTTCGAAAACTGTTTCAGCTTCCAGTGTCCAATTAATTGGCGTCTTTCCTTTAATATTTCCCTGGAGAAGACTATTAAGTGGGGCCTGGATGACTGCAGAACTGGACATAAACCTCCTGTAAAAATTGAGCATACCCAAGAATCTTCTCAACTGTTTGGCTGTACTTGGCTTAGGATAGGCTCTTGATGTGGCGGCTTTAAGCCCCTCATACTCTTTTGTCAAAAATATCTTTTATACGTTTTTCAATTTTACTATTTGTTATATTTTATTATCCTGTTGTATGTATTTAAGATTCAATATTTTTTATAGTTCATTTTACTACGCTGCACTGAAAACGTGATATTTCTTACTTTACTAAAATAAGCTATACCTTTTCGTACAATTTAAGGATAGTACCAATAAACCAATCGGGCCCTTTTACGGTCATTGATGACTCGGGATTTCCAACTGCTTGCAACAAAATGTGTACTCGGGATTTCCAACTGCTTGCAACAAAATGTGTACGGTGTTGCCATTTAGGCGGAATTATTTCCAAATTTCTGAATCACAATCAATAGACCGCTGAAAAGTTGGATAACGTGACAACACCGTACGATACTAGTAAATTATAGGCAGATCCGTTTAAATACCCTCAACTTCCAAGTTAGAGGTCTATTCTACTCCTATTTCTACTCTGCTCTGTTCCATTCCTGTTCTCTACTGGTCTAACTCCGTTTGCAGTTAACTATTCTATTTCTATTACTATTCTATACTATTCTTACTCCATTCCGATTCTCGACTAGTCATACGCCGTTTACAGTGAAATATTCTATTCGTTTTCTCTATCGGTTATAGATCCGGATTTATACTCTTTCGTAATTTTCGAGATATTTATGAATTTTCTCTAAAAATCAGCTTATCTACATGCTTGCGTTTTTGGGTTAGCGGTCCATATTATGGTGTTCTAGAAAAGCAAGTTCGAATAAATTTTTTATGCATCTTCTTTTACTATGATCTTTAATGTTCCAGAATAAAGTAGTCTAAAAAATAGGAATTTGAAATTTTTAAAATAAAATTTAATATCTATTTCACAACCATACATTTTATTTTAATATTATTTTACACTTAAAATTTAATCTTATCTTTAAAACTGTTTATTAAGTACAACGAGTTACAAAAATAGTTTATATAACTGATGTCTACTGGTCTGTATGTCGGTGATCGTTGCGACGTGTGTGAATGCGTCAATGCAAATTTCAGATCATAAAAATATATTATTATCGATTTTCATTTATACATTGCACCTAAATAAATATAATTATTATTGTTTATATTAGAGTCCCGCTTGTATTATCGCACTCTGATAAATCTCACGCTAACCATATAGATGAGTTCAACAAATCTATTTAAATTATAGAATATACAGAGTTATTCACCTCATCCCACCACGGAATATTGCGGCCAAAATACGTGACTTTCAAAAAGGATATATGGGGGTCTAATATAATTACTTTTTAAAATTATTTTCCTATTATAAAGGGTGTCCCAAAAGCTCTGAAAGTATCAAAGGTGTGTTTTTTTAATGGAACCCCCTGTATATTATGGCATTTTTGGATTTTCCGATCAAAATAAGTGCCTATTTTAATAAGGTTTATTGTACCTAAACGTTAAGGGTTTTTAAATAATTCGAATTTAGACAAAATCTAATCTAATTTTCATGTTTCAAATACTTAAAAAGTATTTCACTTATGTACTTAAAATTTACAGTGAAGTGTAACAATAAATCATATTTTATATCCCAATTATAATAAACTTGCTATAATATACAGGGTGTCGAAAAATTAAAACTAATCAAATAAGAACTTTAAGTGGCTATAACTTGAATAGATGTTCTAATGTATCTAGTTGCCTATGGCATTTGAAAATGACAGGTAACTTATAACTATAAGAATAATAATCGGGAATATCTTTACAAATGTTTAGAAACTCGCAACGGGATTTATAGTCGTCCAACAGGCTATCACAGCAACAATGGTAATAACATATTGACGACAGCACAAAACAGAAGCAAAATATTTATAGTAGATGTTCGAAATGTCGACCATCACTTCCAAACACTTACATATTCTTTTTTCGAAACCACTGCTAACTCTGGACAACATTTGCGGGGTTATAGTTTGAAAAGCGTCTCTTATGCGTATTTTCATATCTGGTGGTGTTGTCGGGGGCGCAATGTAGACAATTTCTTTTATGTATCCCCATAAAAAGAAATCTGGTGGAGTTAAGTCCGGAGATCTAGGGGGTCAACTTTGAAATCCGTATCTCACAATCCACCTATTTCGAGAATTGATATTTAAAAATTGTCGAAACTCGCAATGATGATGAGGCGGAGTCCCATCCAGTTGAAGCCACATAGTTGTTCTAATATTTAAATGGACATCTTCTAATAACACTGGATGTTGATGTTAAAGAAAATCGCGAAACATTAAACCATTTAACGGTCCTTCAAAAAAGTAGGGTCCAATTAAGTATGGAACCAGTATTCCTCCCCACACATTAACCGACCACCTATTCTGGTTTCTCATAACTCTGTATTCATGCGGATTTGAATCAGAATAGTAATGCAAGTTGTGTCTATTCACGAAACCATTATTATGAAAAGTACATTCATCACTAAACAACACATTATCAAAAAAGTGTTCATTTTCCGTCACTTTATCCAACACCCACAAGCAAAGTTCAGTTCGGTTGTTAAAATCATTTCTGTGCAGCTCTTGAAACAGCTGGATTTTATAAGGATGAAATCTGAATATGTTAAGAATCCTTGAAACACTTGCTTGGCTAGTGTTAGTATTTTCGAATATATGATTCTGATTAATATTGGGATTTTCGATCACTGAACCAAATACAGTAAAAACATTTTCTCAATCCTCCGTGACAGGTTTTCTTAAAACAGGTTTTTTTATAACTGATACTTCCACTTTCCCGAGACTAGTTTAATAGTCTCACAATTCTTTCAGGAAACCTTTGAGCATAGACTCGCGAAGCCAACAAAATGATGACATTCTCCAAAAATAAAAATCATATCAATACGTTTTTCCTTTGGGTAAATCTTCATTTTGATAAAGCAATAACAAAACAAAATCAAATAAGGTAAACGGTCCAGTTATGGAACGGAGCCCCGGTTGTGGAACACTTCGTATAAAAATGAATTGTATAATATTAGTTGGTGTGACTTTTTTTGTCAAAGTTAATTAAACTTAATTTATAGTTATTAAAAAATACAATAAATCCAAAAATTAATAAGAATATTGCTATTCATTAGTTAATAAATCGATTTGAAATGTGGTACCTGAGTGACAGTAAAAAAATTCGCACTTACCAAGGTAAGGCATAACATTTTGGACGAAGTGCGAACCTTTATATTAAAGGTACCTGTTATATTTTTACACGCAAAATTTATGTTTTATATAAGCTGAAAGGTTAAACTTTGTACTTAATTCAATTCCATAAATGAAGTTCCACAGCTACAATAAATAATACCACTATTATAGCAACAGGCTTTGCAGACTAAACTGACAGATTAAATGAATTATCTGACGTTTCTAAATGCTATAGGCAACTAGATACATTAGAAACATCTATTCAAAAAACACAAAATGGTGCAGAAAACGATTATTTGGCGTATGCTGTGAAAACGCGAAGCCTTGGCTATAGTACACCCCTATACCATTCGATAGGTATCTAAATGGTACATTTTCTGGTAAGGTAAAAAGTATAGCGTTCTATTTAAATTAATCAAGTTATAGCCACTTAAAGTTCTTATTTGATTAGTTTTAATTTTTGGACACCCTGTATAATATAGCCAGTTTATTATAATTGGGATATAAAATATGATTTATCGTTACTCTTCACTGTAAATTTCGAGTACATAATTGAAATAGTTCTTAAGTATTTGAAACATGAAAATTAGGTTTAATTTTGTCAAAATTCAAATTATTTAAAAACCCATAAGGTTTAGGTACTATAAACCTTATTAAAATAGGCACTTATTTTGATCAGAGGATCCAAAAATGCAATAATATATAGGGAATTCCATTTAAAAAACAACTTTGGAACACCCTGTATAATATAAAAATAATTTTAAAAAGTAACTATATTAGACCCCCATATATCACAAAAGTAAAACTTTTTAAAAGTCCACAATATTCCGTGCCGTATAGGGTGAATAACCTTGTATAATTGTTATCAGTTGCAAGCTTATTTGCAGGAAACAACGAAAAAATGCATTATCTAACAGTTACATTTAATATTTTTAATTTATTTAATTTAAATATGTGTAGAATTCAGAATCATAACAAGATCTAGACTGCGAGGTTTCGTATTTCCATAGTAATTGGTATGTTTGTTACATGAAACTCAAAAGATGTTTTAAAATTTTTTCAACCACTTGTTTGTTTTAGAATGAGCTCTTAATGTTGATAAATCTCAATTTCTATTGGTCGTGAAGAGCAACGCATTGTTCCGGACGGCCGATCTTCGAACACACACTGTATTACTGAACACACTCTAATATTTCGAAAGCTTTTTATTCTCAACTTTAATTGTGACACTTGTCAAATTAATTCAAGTTGCGTCGACAAACTCTGAAACTATACTGACTACGAAAGCCGATCTAGACCTTTTGGTTGACACCGGAAGATTTCCTAATTCTCTAGAAGGATTTCCGTACTATATGGTGTAATCAAACTAAGAAAAAGGAATAATCCGGCGATTTCTAGACCTTCTATCATAGGAGTTTCCATGTTAAAAATAAGGAAATCGAATTCTCTAAAAAGTTCCAGACCTTCTTTCATAGTCGTCTCCTGAGGAAATTAACAAAGGTAAAATTACTTAAATAAATTATGAAGTCGTAGAAAATATATCTAAAATCCTACAAACTACGAACACAAACTAATACTATGAAATATAAGACGCTATAATGTTCGTTACATTAGAAAATATACCTAAAACCCTACTAACTACGAACACAAACTAAAACTATGAAATATAAAGGTAAATAGGGAGTATCAGCAGACTTATACAAAAAAAAGATTTTTCAATAACCATAATTTATTACGTTTTAAGGACTACCTTATAAATGAGCCTTGGAATGAGGTAGATCAAGCATACGGTGCTGACGAAAAATATGACACATTTTTTCGAATATTCTACTATTATTTTGACCTTTCTTTCCCAACCAGTACAAGTAGAATCAAATATCATAAAGCAAGCTGGGTAAATACCGAAATCCGTAACTATTCAAACTACATCAAAGACCTGTATGTGTGGTACAAGCAAACAAAAAGTCAAGCTGTGTATAGAACATATAGGTCAGAAAGAAAGATTTATCGGAAATACCTATCTGATTATCATAAAAATTTAAATGATAGTAGGATTATTAATTCCAAAAATAAAATTAAAACTGCCTGGAATATTCTTAAAACCGAATGCAATGAGATTAAAAAGAATTACGACATAACCCTAAAAATAGATGATCATATTCATAGTGACCCAAAAGATATTGCTGAACTATTTAGCAGACAGTTCAATGTACACAATAATTCAAATCTTAACCTTACGTTTCAAACTGAAGTTAATTATCCTACAATATTCTTATCACCAGTTAATTCCGATGAAATTTTTCGAACACTTATGAGTTTACCTAATAAATTTTCAGCGGGACTGGACGACGTGCCCGTATATGTTATAAAATTTGTCGCACACTGCATAAGTAATCCCTTAGCAAATATTGTTAATGAAAGTTTTGCCACACAGATCTTTCCTACTAATCTCAAGACGGCCAAAGTGATTCTTATATTTAAAAAAGGGGATCGCCAGTGCATCAAAAATTACAGACCAATCTCCCTGCTTCCAGCAGTGTCAAAGGTCTTTGAAAAAGTTATATATACTAGAATACTTGAACATCTAAACAGACTCAATATCCTGAGTAAAAATCAGTTCGGCTTTAGACCTAACAAATCTACTGAAATGGCAATATTTAACGCAATTTCTTATATAAATGAAAGAATTGACACAAATGATAAAGTGGCAGGCCTATATTTTGATTTGTCTAATGCCTTTGACACTGTGGATCATAACTTGCTTTTGACAAAGCTTGGTGCGTATGGGGTCAGAGGTGTTGCTGCCAGTTTGCTGTAGTCCTACTTATCAGATAGGCAGCAAACAGTCTGCTTTGCTAAAAATAATCATCATTACTTTTCAGATAGAACTAAATTGTTGCAGGGGGTACCTCAGGGCTCCATCTTGGGACCCATATTATTCTTAATATATGTAAACAATCTGGGGGATGGATTGGCCGCGGATAGCGTTTGCCAGTTTGCTGATGACACATCAGTGATTCTGGCGGACACTTCTATGGCGGGACTGTCTCAAAAGTGCACAAACTCTGCATTGAAAATGCAGCAGTGGTGTTCTGATAACGGCCTCACTCTAAACGTAGATAAAACCGGCCTCATTCTTTTCTCAAAACATGCAATAAGGTCTGAGTCACTGCTTGTGTGGCTTGGGGGTAGATCTATACCTACTTTGGAACAGGTTAAGTTCTTGGGTGTTCATTTGGACCCCTCCTTCAACTGGGAACATCATATTTCAGCTCTTGGGGCTAGGCTTAGCAGTTTGTGTGGTGTAGTCCGAAGGCTTCGTGACGTGATCACTGCAGAGACTGTTAGGCTTTTCTACCTTGGGCAAATACAATCTCTTGTTTCTTATGGTATTTCCTTTTGGGGATCATCAAGAAAGGCTATTAATATATTTAAAATTCAAAAACGCATAATAAGATGCATCTTCCACCTACATCCAAGAGCTTCATGTCGACCATTTTTTACTCAGTTTAAGTTGCTTACTGTTCCCTCATTATATTTTAGCTCTTTAGTCATGATTGTCAGAAGGAATACGGAATTATTTCCGCTGAATAGAC
Organism: Diaprepes abbreviatus; assembly: GCA_034092305.1. NCBI lineage: Eukaryota > Metazoa > Arthropoda > Insecta > Coleoptera > Curculionidae > Diaprepes > Diaprepes abbreviatus. The sequence continues at coordinate 965,720 of JASJET010000264.1, read as the reverse complement.
AGTTCTATGGGGGAAACATGGTTATGACTACCAGAGGGGCGAATGACCTAAGGGTACCTTTCCATAACTCCACCTTCTATGAGAGAGGACCATACTATATGGCGATTAAAGCTGTAAGGATGTTACCAAGAGAAATCTGGCTTACCGAGTCGATTAATTGCTTTAAGAGACGCGTAAATGAATGGCTTTCTGATAGGTGCTTTTACTCTTTCAATTTTAATGAATAGTTTTTGTAATGTCAATATTTTTAATTTAATATTTTTTGTTTAGTGGGTTTTTGTCTAGCATTTGCTTTGTGTGTAAAAATTTTATTCCTTTTAAATTAGAATATCTTATTTTGAAAACTGTAAAACTTTGTTCAGTTTAAACTGACTTTCTTATTACTACTTTTTTTAAATTATCTTGTACCTGTCTTTTTCTCCTTTTGTTTTCCTTTGTGTAAAGTTCCTATCGAAATGTCGATTAGTTTTTATATTAACTGTAGTTAGATCGACATATTTACAATTTTTAATGTTAAACATTTCTTTCTCTGATGTTGCTTTGTTATGTGATCATAATTTTGTTGGCAAATAAAGGATATTATTATTATTATTATTATTATAAAGCGCTACAAAGTTCGTTACATTAGAAAATATACCTAAAACTCTACAAACTACGAACACAAACTAATACTATGAAATGTACTACGCTATAAAGTTCGTAACATTGCCCCCTTCCAAGCCTTGATCGTTCCGACCAATCTTCTTGATCTTGATAATGGGCCAATTTATGAAGATGCACGACTTTCATCTTCGCATGAGGGCTTTTCCGAATTCAGTATGTTAGATCGTTTAGTCGGGTCACTATATTGTATGGAAGTTCCCATGACTTCTGAAGCTTTGTTGAACGCCTTTTGGTTCATTTACGATTGTACAACGACACCTTTTCACCAACCATGAATCCACCAGTATCGGCTTTGACGTCATAGCGGATCTTCGTTCTGCCGCTTTCTATTTGTAGTCCTCTCTGTACCTCTCCCAGAATGGTCTGGAAGACGCTCTTCCGGAGTCTTTTTCACCGTCGCGGTCCCTCTCAACGTACCTTCTCGAGGATGATCTTCTTCCATTCGTTCTCCTCGGTCGCCGCGAGTACTCCTATGTCTTCCGGAATGGTCCTTTCTTCTATCATCTCCACCAACAGTAATTTCCGGACAATCTTTGTAAAAGTGACCCTTGTCTCCGCACTGGTAACAATGTATGGTATTCGAATGGTAACGACGACCCTGACCCCTTCTCGGTCTGGCATAAGTTACTCTAATGCGACAACCGCATACTTCAACTCCATCGCAAGCCTTAACAGCAACTGCAGCATTTCTTTTATCTTTGTAAACAGCAAATCCAAAACTGGGAGTACTATTACTAACCAGACTTCCTTAAGTTCACCATAAGGAGCAAAGACTTTCTCCAAGTCGCTTCTTCGAACATCATCACCTATATTAGCAATATGAAGCCGATAGCCATCAGGGCCTCTGTCACGAACAGTATTGAAAGTACACTGGCTTTGTAGATGCTCCTCTTGACCGCACTTCCAACAACGAATTCTATTTCTTCTACGAAAGGTTGTATTTTTGTTATCTTGTGTTTTCCCTTCATTCAAAAATTCTTGCAACTCCCTCATAAGCCTCATGTAAGTTTTCTCGTTGATCTTGTGATAATCCCGGGAAACACTGACTCTTCTTATGATTCGTTCTTGGTTCCTTGATGTCTGTTTGGCTATCTCAAACTGGAGGGCATAAGCAAGAGCCTTGAAAATTCTCTTCAGTCTGGCTATTCTTAGAGTCTGACTTGTTTCTGGCTCGCGTAAACCCTCAATAAAACTATTCACTGCTAACTCTTGCTTTATTTCTTCTGGGTATGTTGGGTAGGTCAAATTTATTAACCTCATTATATCCGCCTCATATTCTTGGAGACTTTCGTTGTATTTTTGTCTTCTTCCTTGGAGTTGGACTTTATAAACTTCTTGGAGGTGGGCTTCCCCATGGCGCATCTCCAGAAAAGTAACAATAAATTCGTAATTCTTCTGTTTTTCTTTAAGAATGTTACGTAAAACCTCCATAGCTTCACCTCGTAGTGCTAGAACAAGAGCACGAGCCTTTTCGGTAGACCCCAATTATTGCCGGTGGCGGCGGCATCGATTTGACGGATATAGATAAGCCAAGGTACTTTGCTGTCGAAGGTAGGTGGTTTCATCACACTAGTTGCAGGAACACCATCTACCTTAATTATACCTGTACTGGCTATCTTCTCCATTTGCAAATGTAACTGTTGCATCTGTTTGTGGATTCCTGTCACCTCATGTTGTACTTCGCCATATACGTCTTCTATAATTTTGTTAATCTTCTGTTGCATTTCTTGTTCTATGCGCTTCATATCTTCTTGTCTTGTCTTACGTTCCTGTTGCATTTCTTGTTCTATACGCTTCATATCGTCTTGATTTTTTTAAATGTCTTCTTTCAGTTCTTGTTTCATGTCTTCTTGACTTGTCTTAACTTCCTGTCTCATGTCCTCCAGGCTTGTTTTTAGTTCTTGTTTTATATCATCTTGACTTGTCTTTAATTCTTGTTTCATCTCTTCTTGACTTGCCGTTAATTCTTGTTTCATATCATCTTGACTTATTTTCAGTGTCATCAGTTCTTGTTTCATATCATCTTGGTTTGTCTTGGTTTATATCGTCTTGGTCTTTCTTCATATCTTCTTGGCTTGTTTTCAATGGCACCAATTCTTGTTTCATATCATCTTGGCTTATCTTTAATTCCTGTTTCATATCATCTTGGCTTGTCTTTACTTATTGTTTCATATCAATCTCTCTTGGCTTCTCTTCATATCTTCTTGACTTGTTTTCATGTCCTGTATCATCATCAACATCTGATTTAAACTACTTTGAAGTTGTTCTTCCATTTTTGCTTTTTGTTTCCTAGTTTTCACTGGCATACACTTTTTTTCTAATTTTCTAACCTGAACTAACCTCTTCTGGATTTGATTGCACCTCTGACACCAATTTGTTCCGGACGGCCGATCTTCGAACACACACTGTATTATTAAACACACTCTAATATTTCGAAAGCTTTTTATTGTCAACCTTAATTGTGACACTTGTCAAATTAATTCAAGTTGCGTCGATAAACTCTGAAACTATACTGACTACGAAAGCCGATCTGGACCCTTTATATACCCTTTTGGTCGATACCGGAAGATTCCATAATTCTCTAGAAGAATTTCCATACTACATGGTGTAATCAAACTAAGAAAAAGGAATAATCCGGCAATTTCTAGACCTTCTATCATTAGGCGTTCCATGTTAAAAACAAGGAAATAGAATTGTCTAAAAAGTTCCAGACCTTCTTTCATAGTCGTCTCCTGAGGAAATTAACAAAGGTAAAATTACTTAAATAAATTATGATTTCGTAGAAAATATACCTAAAACCCTACAAACTACGAACACAAGCTAATACTATGAAATATAAAACGCCACAAAGTTCGTTACATTAGAAAATATACCTAAAACCCTACAAACTACGAACACAAACTAATACTATGAAATGTACTACGCTATAAAGTTCGTAACAGTATTTTTTAATGTGCGTTTTTTCCTTAGCTTGCGAACGCCATCAATATAATACATGGCATTTGAAATAAATGCATTATTTAATTTTAATATATAATAATCTTTCGTACAATTTATCTTGCTAAATTCGATGATTCTCAGAGCTCATCTTTTACCAAGGTTTTTGTATTACTTGTATTTCGTAAGGTTCATTTTCGTATTTTGCCCCCTCGCCATTATCAGTATTTATTTTATATGTGTAATTCAAATACATTATTACGGTGTTTCTCTAACTTTCTTGTTAGAGTATTCCGTCCGAGGAGTCAAAAAATACCATTTTAATTCAGATGGACCCACCAAAGTTTGTCTTATAAAGGGTGTTTTTATAGAGGGATAGAACTTTTAAATGGAATAAAACAAAGATGAATTTTTTAAATTGACATGAAATTTACTTTATTCGAAAGATAACTTTCTGGCATTATAATTTAAATATGACTTCTGGCATATGACCGCCACGGCTGGCTCGGACGTAGTCTAATCTGGAGGTCCAATTTTCGATGACTTTTTCCAACATTTGTGGCCGTATATCGGCAATAACGCGGCGAATGTTGTCCTCCAAGTGATCAATCGTTTCGGGCTTATCGGCGTAGACTAGCGACTTCACATATCCCCACAGAAAATAGTCTAGCGGCGTTAAGTCGCACGATCTTGGAGGCCAATTCATGGGTCCGAAACGAGAAACTATGCGGTTACCAAACGTTTCCTTCAATAAATCAATTGTGGCACGAGCTGTGTGACATGTTGCGCCGTCTTGTTGAAACCACAGCTCCTGCACATCATGGTTGTTCAATTGATGAACGAAAAAGTCTGTAATCATGGCTCTATAGCGGTCACCATTGACTGTAACGTTCTGACCAGCATCGTTTTTAAAGAAGTACGGACCAATGATTCCACCAGCCCATCAAGCACACCAAACAGTCAGTTTTTCTGGATGTAACGGTGTCTTAACATACACTTGAGGATTATCATCACTCCAAATACGGCAGTTTTGTTTATTGATGTATCCATTCAAACAAAAGTGAGCTTCATCGCTAAACAAAATTCGCTTTTAAAAATCGGGATCAACGGCAATCTTGTTTTGGGCTCATTCACCGAATCTACGCCTTACTAGGTGATCGTGTAGCTTCAATTCTTGCACGAGTTGGATTTTGTAAGCACGCAAACCAAGATCTTTCCGCAAAATCTTCCATAAAGTGAATGGACACATATCCAATTCCTGTACACGATGGCGGATAGACTGATTCGGGTCTTCCTCTACGCTACGCTCTACAGCAGCAATGACTTCTTCTGTACGCACTGTACGACGTCTCTGTGGATGCGTATTATCATTTAGAGTAAACGTGGGGCGAAAACGTTCCATAGTTAATCGAATTAATTGCTCTGATGGACGATTATGTTGACCGTAAAATGGACGTAGTGCGCGATACGTATTTCGAACAGAACCATGATTTTCAAAATAAATTTGCACAATTTGGAAGCGTTGTTCAGGCGTCAGTCTATTCATGTTGAAATGCCAAACCAAACTAAACATAAATCACTTGACAGCTGACAATATGGCCGCCAGTTAAAAAAGTGTTGCCAACTTAAAGTTTTATACCTCTATAAAAAAACACCCTTTATATCTATCTAGAGCTTCTCAAAACGCTTTGTTTGTTACTGTTAAAACATTTAAAAATCGATTTCTGTAAAAAAAAACATTGAATTGTATTCTTTGAACGATTTTAAATTAAAAAAGTATTCCACTGGTTTTTTCGTATGACGCTTATTTTTCAGTTATCGGCTATAAACAAATGGCCTTTGGTCCCTTATCTGTATACGCCGTCTGTATGCCTTTGATGTGATGCCTTAAGCAGCGCGCCCATTGGTTCGGTTCGGTTCGGTTCAGACCGCTCGGCTCCATACAATCAGCCAGTTTTAGTTTACACGTAAGTAAATGAGAGCCTACTCACTGGTTCCGACCGGCCAGAACGCTTCAACGCTTTCAGCATCTTCAGCTGCTTTATTCAGCTAATGCCTGTCGGCACTCATGCTATTTTAAGATTTCTGTTTATATGGCTTCGGTTGGAAATTTTTATGTACGTTGTGTCACATTTTCGAAACTTTTAGGGGGTATTGGAGTTATTATCCAACATATAGTGTTGCTGTTTTCACTTTGGTGTCTTACATTTTAACAAACCGAAAGATTCCGGTGTTAAATTTGTCACAGCTCTCTTAGTTTTTAATCTACAGGGTGATTTTGACAATCTTCGTTTTTTAGGCCCTTTTCGTATTTTTGTTATCGGTTTATTTATCAAAAAGTAAAAACTGACTATAATAGTTTTTTACGTAGAGTTCAGTGGTGCAGTCAGTTTTTTCGTAAAAAGTTTAGTTTTTCAAATATTAACCAAACTTATGATTTTTTAAACATGACACCCTGTATATTATTTTAGATATTGATTAAGTATAATTTAGGCTTTTCAAAAATATATGATGTGTTTATTTTATTTTGAAAAACAAGGTCAGAATTCGATATTTTCAATAATTTACTTTATTTGTAAGAGTAGGCCATGGCCAATTTATAAGAAATAAATGCAAAATTTTGACAATAATTAAACCAAAGATTAGACACTTTAAAAATTAATTTTAATGTTTTTCTATATTTTCAATTTAAACAATTAATTATTATTACATTTTTAACTTTAAACAACACTGTTATTATAGAACCAGAATACTGAAATTTATTTGCAAAGAAACAAGAACAACATTATTTCATAAAACCAAAGTAACAAAAACAAAAAAAAATACAAACTAAGAACAACCAAGAGTTTTTTTAAAAATGGTTTTCAAAATGACGGCCGTTTTCTCGAATGCAATATCGGCACAGTTTTGTTATACTTCTAATTGTATTTAACATAATCATAGGTCTATTATGAAGAGTTTGGAAGGCCAACCAACTGCCTCACCGAGTTCCGCTATAGATTCATGTCTTATACACTTGATGTTGAATAAAACCCCACAAAAAAATCCAAAATGGAAAGATCAGAAGGTGGTGGGGGCCATCTCACTGGCCCATTGGTACCTATCCATTTTCGTATTCCGCTAAGGTCCCTGTACCTAGTGAGAATTACGAATAATCTAAAAATTTGGGGTGTTTCGTCCCGGTGCCAGCCTTAGGACTCCTCAGTGGGTTTCGACTGACACCTTCCCAGACACCCGTTGTCGTACTATATAATATTTGATTCTGATATTTGAACTTAAATTGTGGTGGGAATTGACGGTGAGATGTAGTTTACACAACACCATCTTTGAGAAAAATTATTGTCCAGAAATGGCCTTAACAGCTCAGAGTTGTGGCTCGGGACACCGTCTTGTTGAAGATAAATGGAATTGAAATGGGCCAATGGAACATTTTCAAGCAATTCTGGAAAAATTTCTTCAAGGATTTCTAGGTATCTACATGCTGTGAGACTCCCTGCATACATCTTGTAGGCTATGTGTCGGCCCAAAATAAAACACGAGACACCAACCCTGAAGCGCCCTTGTTGTGCCCTTTCGAAAATTAAATGGTGATTTTCTGCGTGTTGTTACGTTTAAAAATTCCTGCACTTGAAAAATAACATTTGTCAGACCAGATGACAAATCTGCCAAAAGATTCGTGGGTGCGGATTTGTTCTAAATACTATTGACAGAACGTTACTCGGCGCTAATCGTCTCCGGGGTGTAAATGTTGCACTATTTTAAAGTTATATGAATCAAAATTCTTTCAGCGTCAGATTTTGCTACACCAACGTCTTCCTCTATTTTTCTATATAATAAAGGGCGTTTTTTATAGAGGTATAGAACTTTTAAATGGAATAAAACAAAGATGAATTTTTTAAATTGACATGAAATTTACTTTATCGAAAGATAACCTTCTGGCATTATAATTTAAATATGACTTCTGGCATATGACCGCCACGGCTGGCTCGGACGTAGTCTAATTTGGAGGTCCAATTTTCGATGACTTTTCCAACATTTGTGGCCGTATATCGGTAATAACCCGGCGAATGTTGTCCTCCAAGTGATCAATCGTTTCGGAGTTATCGGCGTAGACTAGCGACTTCACATATCCCCACAGAAAATAGTCTAGCGGCGTTAAGTCGCACGATCTTGGAGGTCAATTCATGGGTCCGAAACGTGAAACTATGCGATTACCAAATGTTTCCTTCAATAAATCAATTGTGGCACGAGCTGTGTGACATGTTGCGCCGTCTTGTTGAAACCACAGCTCCTGCACATCATAGTTGTTCAATTGATGAACGAAAAAGTCAGTAATCATGGCTCTATAGCGGTCACCATTGACTGTAACGTTCTGACCAGCATCGTTTTTAAAGAAGTACGGACCAATGATTCCACCAGCCCATAAAGCACACCAAACAGTCAGTTTTTCTGGATGTAACGGTGTCTCAACATACACTTGAGGATTATCATCACTCCAAATATGATAGTTTTGTTTATTGACGTATCCATTCAAACAAAAGTGAGCTTCATCGCTAAACAAAGTTTGCTTATGAAAATCGGGATCAACGGCAATCTTGTTTTGTGCCCATTCACCGAATCTACGCCTTGCTAGGTCATCGTGTGGCTTCAATTCTTGCACGAGTTGAATTTTGTAAGCACGCAAACCAAGATATTTCCGCAAAATCTTCCATAAAGTGAATGGACACATATCCAGTTCCTGTGCACGATGGCGGATAGACTGATTCGGGTCTTCCTCTACGCTAAGCTCTACAGCAGCAATGACTTCTTCTGTACGCACTGTGCGACGTCTCTGTGGATGCGTATTATCATTTAGAGTAAACGTGGTGCGAAAACGTTCCATAGTTAATCGAATTAATTGCTCTGATGGACGATTATGTTGACCGTAAAATGGACGTAGTGCGCGATACGTATTTCGAACAGAACCATGATTTTCAAAATAAATTTGCACAATTTGGAAGCGTTGTTCAGGCGTCAGTCTATTCATGTTGAAATGCCAAACCAAACTAAACATAAATCACTTGACAGCTGACAAAATGGCCGCCAGCTAAAAAAGTGTTGCCAACTTAAAGTTTTATACCTCTATAAAAAAACACCCTTTACATACACACATTTGCTTCTTTTCTCTCCCTCTCTTCTTTGACATAAGTTTTGGGACGAAGTTGAATAAAAGATCCGTGTTTAACTAGATTTCTTTATAAAAGAGCAAATATGTCTGGAAAGGGTTGCCTTCTTTCTGGATACCTAACATGAACAAAAACGATCGCCAGATATGAGAAGCTAGCTTCTTGGGGACTTTCATTGCTTTATATAAAACATACTGACTTATCATACTTTTTATAATTATCATAATCGGCCATTGTAAATGCAAAATGAAAACACCTACGTAACAAAAACATTTCATAAAGAATAAGAATCTGACAAAACTGTGAAGTTTTGGACATCTGTTTTTGTTTCTTATAAATTGACCATTTTCAGCGGACTGCTTTAAATATGGCGGAAACTGTTTCTTTTTAATATCTTGGGTGAACAGAACCGATGTTTTTTTTCAGAAGTTTGTTGTTTTATTTATATTTTTTATTTTGCGAGTTTTGAGATAATGGATATTTATGAACTATGTTCAATTGTTTTAATTTATTAAAAATGCTTGTTACCGTAGATCATTACTGCTTGGTACTCATAAAAAAAATGCTTGTTCATTTTTTTATTAATTTTATAACAATTGATATAATAGAGATGTTCGTTATATAAATTAAAGCTTATGAAATAAAGGCCGTTATATAATAAAATTTCTATTCAACGACAATCTCTGATATAAAGACGCTAATCCACAGACATGCCCTTAGGTTACCAGATCAAATAATGAGATTTCCTGACAACATCCCTGACTTTTCGGTAATAATCCGGACATTTAATCTGAATGTTGTATATGGTATGTTAAGGCTGTGAGATTTTCAAAATATTTGCAATAGAAGCGCCAAATGCGAATATCGAGCGAGTGTTCTCATTAATGGAAGCGTAGTGAACTAAGGAGAGAAATAGGATGTCTATATTATTATAAGCTTTGCTTTTCGCTGCCACCAATGTTATAACTTTGTTGATTCTGCTTTTGGTTTATCACTGATTTCAATGAATCCATATAAATCTTCTAATATTACTTTTAATATTTTATTAAAATGTTCACTAAATCATGAGGTAATAACAGTTTTTCTTCTTATTTACTAATTTAATGTCACTATTGTAGTTTTTTAATTTTAATTCCCCTCGTCTCTATGTTCATGTCCTAGTTATATTCTGTTTCTCTATCTAAATTATTATTTTACAGTCATAGGCGTACTAACCAATACAACATAACTATTTATTTACATGATTATTGAAATGAAAAAGTGTGTACTTATGGGACAATGACAATATGAACAAAGCTAATGGTCTCTGTAAAAAGTAAAGTTTTAGAGTTTCGGAGATTAAGGCATGCTTTTGTTTGAACCTATTAGAATATAAATTTACTTAAGATATAACTTCTTAAGAGAGTATTAAATATTAGACTATAATTACCTATTAATCCGTGAGAGTAACTTAAAAATATTTATATATAGTAATTTAATAATTAATAATTTGTAGTAATAGTTGGTTTACAACCATATCTTCTGTTAAGGTTCTACTCTAGACACAATTTAACTTGAAGAACATATCATGTGAAGAACGTCATGAAATGCTTATAAAAGACCAGCAGTTGCCAAAAAAAACATCAAGCAATAAAAAGTACGAAACTAAATTTATTAATATACTAAATTAACAATTCATTTATTTTGTTAACGTTTAATTAATTTATTTTTTCTTCCTAGAAAGTTTAATAAATATTTTTTTATTACTTATATTTGCTCTTTTAATTTCAAAAAATACTGACAATTGCAGTTTTTCCTGTTTTCCTAAAGGGGGCTAAATTTTCAGACATGTTAGGAAAATTCCTGTCGTTTGGTAACCCTACCCTTAGCAAACTTTATGTAAACCTATTATAAACAATTATAAAGTAACAATTAACATTGAGGGAACATAACATCCAGTAAGTGTTATATGTAATGTATTCTTCTAAAAACAATTGTAATTATTAGAACGATTGTTAAAATTACACTGTTATATTGAAATTCTCGTCTTTGAACTTCTTGGCAACTCTTTACCAGGAAGAAGTGGTAAACTTTGAGAATAAAACTTTTTTTAAAGAGACCCATATTACCGCACAAGTAACCTGAATAATTTCATAAACACTGTTTACCGACTCGGAATTCGCACGGATGCTTTCACATACCGATTTCATCAGCTAAATATCACAATGTTATTTCCAACCTAGTAATAAGGGTATAGCTGTACACATTTCCATATCGTGTTTCCTAATTATTGGCCCAACAACAGCGAAGAGCTCTTCAAATTCACCAATAGTAACAGGAAAATATTTTAAAAAAATCAGGATCATTTTTTCACATTTCTTGAATTAAATTATTAGTATGTCCAAGCCTTTTTTCAATGTTTTCCTCAAATATATACCGGACCCAGTAGCGACGACTTTCCTGTTTTTTTAATAAAGAATATATCAATATTCTCCTTACGTTTTATAACTTTTTGTTCTAGATTAAAATACTACCGCAATTGTTATAAAATTAATAAAAAATGTACAAGAATTGTTTTTTTTTGAGGATCAAGCAGTAATGATCTTCGGCAACAAGCATTTTTAATAAATTAAAACAATTTAATATAGTTCATAAATATCCATTCTCAAAATTCAAAATAAAAAAAATAAATAAAACAACAAACTTCTGAGAAAAAACATAGGTTGTGTTCATACAAAATGTTAAAAAAACAGTTTCCGCCATATTTAAAGCAGTCCGCTGAAAAGTTAAACATTATTTTGTGTAACGACCTTGGAAAAGGCGGATTTAGGCGGGAAATCTTCGGTCTTTGTCTTTTTTTTTTAATTTAACGAATCACAATGCTTGAAAATTGACTTAACTTATTTCAGACCAGATAATTTTTATAATCTATACATTAAGAGCAATAAATCATCAATACTGTGGATATATTTTATTGATTTATAACGTTGTTATTTTCTTTGCACGATAATCATTTTATATTAAAATACTTTCCAGTCACTATATAGAAAACTGAAAAGGTTATGGTTCTTACTGTTGCAAGAATTATGACAGATCTTACTAAGCCTTTTATTCCCGAGTTAAGAATGTGGATTTTTTAGAGTATATATACAACTTCCCTGTCTACAGCCCTGGGCACAGGGAGTAAGTATGCTTATTGTACCTTTTTTACAACAGAAGGATATATAAAACTAAAATTTTTTTAAAGGGTTATAACCAGAATTTACAAAAAAATCCGATGACCGTTTGCCAACTGTTTTTCGACGATCCGATTGGCGCCAATTGGTTTTTGATTGTTCTATGAACATAACTATTCTTATTATAAAAATTGGGGATTCCAAACACTCGCCGCTTGGCATTCGAAGGCCCCCCGCCGAGTTGAAAAGTAATCAATACATCTAGAGTTACGCATATGCACATGTATTTATTTATATATACAGAATGTGTGTGGGTTTACTGTTTTCTGTTGGATTTTGAGTTTATAATAGAAACTGGTTGATTTCAAGCAATGATTGGTATAAATGTGGTAAAATTGGTAAATCTACCGATAAATCGGTAGGGTTGGCAACTATGCTGCCGATATAAAGGTAGTGTATGCTTATGTGCAAATTCGTTTTTTACCTAAATATATTTGGCGAGGCTTGGAGCTGTTCGTTTATTACCAGTGATGGAGTCGAGAATTTAACGCGGGTCCGGTTATTTATCAACAGAATATATTGTATGTAATATATTTCAGTTATTTTTGCACAAATTTTGGCAAATCAATTTAGAAAAACTTATATTTTCAACAAAAAATCAAAAATACGTCTCGGAAACGCCATTAATCGTCAGACTATCTAAACTAACCATTGGATTTACGTAAAAAACGCAACGTTGCCGGATGTAAAATTTTTTCGTGATATAGTTTAATATTTGTAATGTAAGGGTAAAACATAGACGTAGTAGAAATTAAATAAAATTACATTTTATTTAATCAATAATTAGTTTATTCTTAGTCTATGGGGTAAAATTAATCTTAACCTACCAAAATTTTTGGTTAGTTCTGGTTAGTACAGGTTTAGTTTGGTTTTGGTTAGTTTGAAAAACTGAAACTGACCTAGGTTTATTAATTAAAAATGTTATTGTCCAGCAGAGACCACATGAAGGCGAGACAATCTCTACCAGAAAAGGATATTGGAAAATGTTATCAGTTTAGGCGAGTTCAGGTTAGTTTCAGTTTTTCAGACTAAACAAAACCAAGCTAAACTTGCACTAATCAGAACTAACCAAAAATTTAGGGTGGTTAAAATTGATTTTACCCTTTTTTTATACACAACAAATATTAAACCATGTTGTAAGTTTATTTATTTAGATTTGTTTCTTGCAAACTTTCCTGATCTTTCCGATAAAAAATGTGCATATTTTTGAATTTTTATATAATACAGAGGCATCTACCAGTGTGGAATTTGTGGTTGTAATAAAAGTTTAACGATTTAGTGAAAAAAAATTGAACCTAAAGTGAAAAGTGATTTTTCCCTGTTTTCCGCCAAATTAAAGAACAATCATGGAAAACAGAGGTCAGAATCGTGTTCTACGACCTCGAACTAGGGAGTAAGTATCGAAATTTTTTCAAAAAAAATATCATTTTCCTAGATTTCACTCTTTACGAATTCTTACCTAAACTTTTAATAATTTTTGATTGATAATAGGGAGCAATCTAAATATCTCTGAAGCCACATGATCAATATTTCTGTCTAATCTGCCTCCTCTACAAGGAAAAAAAGCGAATTCGGCCCTTGTATCATTCTGTGACGTCCCGATATTTTATTTCTGTCCATCTCTTTCCAAAAATCAATTTATCCTTTATTATTGAATTGCTACTAGAAACAGTAATTTTGTTTGTTAAACATCTGACAACACTGCGCAAAATTTCCCGCCAAGTAGAAAGTTCATTAAAATTACGTTTTTTTCGGTTCGATTTTTTATGTTTTCCGATATATTTTTAAAAATGTTTGTACAGTTTTTCCCAAAATGTGCAAATGTGTTTTCATGGAAGTGGCTAAATTTAAAGGATTATCAAAAAATAGTGAAAAAGTCAAAAACTTTTTTAAGATAAACTGGGCAGCTACCAAAAAAACTCCAGATTCGTATTCTAGGGCCCCAAAAAAAAGGTGTGTACCCGAAATCAGCAGAAAAACTCAGTGCTCCCACTATTCTGAATAAAAAGTATTATTTATATGCCTACTAACAAAGCCTGATGGCAATTATAAAAAAATGGAGGCTTTTCTAGCTATAATTATTTTAAAAAGCTCTTACCTCGATATATAAACTGTGAATGATCGGAATCACTACTACTAGTAATTTCATAGCAAACACTAGAGATAGGAACGGGCGTTTCCAGTTTAAATGGTTTCGGTTTAGTACATTTAAAACACTCTGGAATACTCATTTGCCGCAAAGGCGTTTTATTCTCTGTTATTTCAAAATTGTTAATTTTACGTCGAGATTTTCTCATAACACCGAACAAAATTAAAATTGTACTGTTCACTGGAAAGCTGTGTGAACCACAGAACGACTTGTGAAACAGAGAACATTTTTGACAATATTGACGTTTGGTTTCGCGGGTTTGAAAACGACCTTCGAGCATACAACACTGGAGGCAGCATGCAGTGGTTCACGCTCGTTACGCGGCAAGGAGAGAGAGAGGGCGAATACGGTTATCATGCTAACTCTTTTGGTTCAAACAATAGTGATCTTTTAGTAAGAGAAATAGTATGATCCCAGTATTCACTCTCTCTCTTTATCATGTAATACGCACTGACCATTGCATGCTGCTTCTAGGGTACTTATTCTCGTTCTTGAGAGAACGATCACTTGTTGGAAAGTGGGCGTGGTTCTCACGATAAAGTATGAAACCGTATTCTGGGTAGCTTTATTCGTTCTCGAGAGAACGATCATCTTGATGGAAAGTGGCCGTGGTTCTCACGAAAAAGTAAGAAACCGTATTCTGAATACGTTTTCTTACTTTTTCGTGAGAACCACGCCCACTTTCCATCAAGATGATCGTTCTCTCAAGAACGAGAATAGGTACCCAGTAGTTTATGCTCGAAGAAAACGACTGAATTTGTTCTACAAGTCAGAAATTATCCAGTTCCTCAAGAGACCTAAAGATAGGTCGTTCGAACTGGACCTGCGACATTTCACATGTAGTTTATTTGGTCATTATTTTGACGTATACAATTAACTGTCATTATTATCGCGGTGTATCAACAAAAACAAGAATTATCTTGAGAAATGGGCGACGTTAAAATGGAAAATGTATTAAATAACTTAAATTCGTCGATAAACTCGAAAAACTATGAAGATGTGATTAAAAATCTGAAAGTAATTATCGATCAAGAAAGCAACGTAAAAATCAATGAAGTAAACACATTCAAAAAACTATTAAATCTGGAGTCCAAGAAGGTGCAAATTTTGGGGGCTGAAACTATTGCCGAACTATGTAAAAATGAAGAAAACAGGAAGATCTTTACTAATGAAGATATTATTAATATTCTTATGCATTTTATGGATTCAGGTATCTATTATCCTTCCAATTTATTTCATGAACTATCTTAACTTGGAGCTACAACTTATTAGGAAAAGTTATCCAATATTGGAATATGTAGAAGTGTATTTTGGGAAGACTGTTCAGGAAAAGTTAGTCCAAATAATTTTATTAAAAGTATATCTTGGAATGAAAAAGAACCTGGCTAGTAATAAATGACAAGTAACCTCTTATTTTTTGTGATTTCATTGATGCCTTTGAGGAGGTTTATGCAGTGGATTCTTCAAGGCCTTTAACAGGGTGCATCTTGAGATAGTTTTAATTTTTATTGTGGTTGTTCATGGAAGACTTCTTGATAGGATCATATTTTTTGGGAATGACTCAAATTGATAAGTTTAATAATTATTTATGGTAATTATTTTGGTTGTTTAAAATGTAGGAAAATGACGTTTTTGTTTAAAAAAAAATTCTTTATGTATCTCTTATTGCGAGGTAGTAGAACATGATTCTGGTATTGATTTTGCACAACTTTTTTGTTTCCTGCAAAGAAAATCACTTTGCACTTTAGGTTTAATTTTTTGCACTAAATCGTTAAAATTTTGTTACATTTATAAATTCACTTTTATAGAAGCTTATGTATTATATAAAATTTTATAAATTTGCACTTTTTTCATTGGAACAATCAAGGAAATCAACTAACAACAAATCAAAATAAAATCATTGGTCACATCTGGTAGTGACATCCCTCATCTCAAAACGGAAATAATTTGCGCAGTTTCCATAGCATAAATATGATTTCTGTGATGTACACATCTGTTCTTTTCTATTAAAGCTGTGAAGAAAAGGAACCAAAAAAAAACATATTTGACATAAAGAACACTTCTACAGCTACTTAGTGGAAAATTTGTTTAGGAGAAAATATTCTACAGTAGTAGGTATTATGTTTTTTTTTAAATACAGGTTTATCACCTCTCTTTTACTGAGAATGAGGAAGAACATTATTAATTTGCTTTTATTGGATATTTCTTCATGCCACTTATTTCTTCTATTGTTCTAGTGCCAAACAATACTTTTCTTCCATAGAATTTATAATCCTAATTCATATTGGCCTTATAATTTTACCAACCATTATATTTTTTGCAGCAGATACTAAACTACCTGACTCAGATCTTTCGCAGGGAACTTCCCTTGCAAAGATTGTCCCACTTCCATGTGGTTTGCTTGTTTTGTTTAGTTTGAAAAACTGAAACTCTCACCTCTACGTCTCTGCTGGACAATAACATTTTTTAATTGATATATGCAGGTCAGTTTGGGTTAGTTCAGGTTAGTTTAAATTTTTTAAACTAACTGTTTAAATACGGCAGATAGATTTCCTTATTTCATACTCTTACTGAAATTTTGTTTTTAAAAATTTCACACTATTCCGGTGATTGTATAGATGTCGTTTGACTGGCAATATTTTTTAGTCTGGCATAGAATAATAATAATAATAAATTCCTTTATTGCCAACTAAATCAAATCATATATATATATATATATATATATATATATATATATATATATATATATATATATATATATATATATTCCTTTGTTGCCAACTAAATCAAATCAAATTTGACAAAGCAACGTCAGAAAAGCGAAACAAATCTATGCTAAATATATATATATATAGAAATATACAACAGTTACTAAAATAGTAAATAGGTTTACTCTCAAAGACTTGCAATAAGGAGGATAGAAGAGACACAGGTCTGTAGTTTGTCATGTTTAGCTTGTCTCCCTTTTTATGAATGGGTATTATTTTTGCTGCCTTATGTGCGTCAAAAAAAAAAAAACAGGTTTGAAAACATACATTTATAATGTTCACAATAGGTTCAGCAACAAGGTGGGCTGAGTGTTTGAGAACCTTTGTTGGTATTTCATCGAGCCCCACCGAAAACTTATTAGGCAGATTCATAATTACCCTAAAGATCTCCGGGCTATCCACAGGATTCAAGAAAATAGTTGGAGCCACTGAATCAGCGAGTGTCTCCCCACCCATAGGGATGACAGCAGGGATATCGAACCTATCCACGAATAAATCAGCAATCATCTGTGGGTTACTAAAATAGTAAATAGGTTTCCTAAAATCTAAATTTAAAATCTTAAAAACATTTATTCTGTAAGAACTGAGTTGTGGCTTGCTTGAAGCCTAAACTATTTTCAATAGACCTTATTTTTGGTGGTAACAGGCCATAGGCCCTGACAACCATGTAATAAGGCCCTTTTTCAAAATATGCCGAACTATGGGTTGGCACCCATAGATCCCCTCTGCCTCTTGTGACAGTTGACATTTCAGTGCTATAGTGATCACTGTTAACAGCAAAGAGGTCATGATGCTTTTTGACAAACATCACCAGGGACAGAAAATATAATGATGGTGCAATCATGATATTCAGAGACTTAAAATGAGGTTTACATGATTTTCTAGGGTGCAACCCCAGCATAACTTGGATAATTCTTTTTTGTGTAATAAAAATTTGTTGAGCAGTCAAAGATGATCCCCAAAACATCACACTATAAGATATCAATGACTGCACCTCTGCAAAATAAAACTGTCACAGCGATTGCAAAGCCAGTGATTGCCTCAATTGATGTACCAGAACACAAAACCTATTAAGTCTCGGCTGTAGAGTCGCAACATGCTGCTCCCAACTAAGGGTAGCATCCAAGGTAACACCCAGAAATCCAACACTCTCAGCCACTGGAATATATATATATATATATATATATATATATATATATATATATATATATATATATATATATATATATATGTAATCGAAGGTTTTCGGGCATCCCGTGTATGTGCTGAGTCCCTCTCAGGACTGTAAGGCAGCTGACGTTTCGGTGAAATCTAATTCACCATTTTTAAAGCTGACTGTATGGCGTCTACGAGCGAACTGACGCCTGCGACTCCTGTGTTGTCGGTTCCGTGTGCGTGTCGGACGTGTTCGTTTTCCGAATGGTTCCGATCGTAAGGTGTTGCGCAATTTTCCGGTGTTCTATCCTATGATTATGGAATATACAGGGTTTGCGTTACTTTTTGGACCAATAGGTATTACAGTTTACAACATATTAAATATGATTTGAACCTTTTACCTAGGATAACATATCTTCATTAATATCTATTACAATTATTTTAACTTGATCTATTTCAATTTAATTTCTTTTTTTTTTACTTTAATTTATTTCACAATTTAATAATTATAAAATATTAAGTTTCACAACTCTAAATTAAATTATTTAGACTGAAAATTTTATTTATACCAGAACGAATTTTAGGCAAGAGCACTCAGCAAGACTTCCTATTATCTGATTAAAGTTTTTTTAAATTATTTATTGGCTAGAGACCTACATGCTCACTTGCTTATGTATTTTTTTGTACTTGCATATCGGTAGAAATAAAGTTGAAGCCTAGTTCCTAATGACTTCGCGGAAGGTTTCTGCATTCAACCTAGCTACAGATGCAGTGGAACCGTGAATAACCCATCCCTACTCTTCGACATAGGGGTTAGCTTGGCACATGCTCTTGCTGGCGCGGTTTCTAACTTCCAACTGAACCCTAGTTCCGATGTTTTATACTAGATGTCACCCCTATGCAGAATAGAAGAAATAAATTTCTTAGCGTAAAAAATAGTATATCCAAAATTTAAGAAATCTCCATTGATGAAGGCGGTGTTGTCAAACATTACATCTTACGTTACATTACCAAAAATTTAATGACTTTTTGGTCATTTTCTAGCACTAAATCTAAAATGTCGCAGAATAAAATATAAGGAAATATTTCGTGAAAAATGTGTAGAATTTTAAGAGTTTTTATTGAATTTCGAATTCGACAGATATTATTATTATCATCAATCCATGAGTTTCTTTTTTTAAAACATATGGCATCCTGCATTTTATTTAGCAAAAACGGGAATAAAATTGTTTTCTGGCCCGACTAACCACTCGACCTTGACAGCTTATTTAATTTCAACCTGAGTAAAATTGCAAATTTTGTATTCGTCAAACCTAAAACTGAGGTTATAAGAAAAAACCTTGTTTTTAGGAATAAAGAATAAATTTTGTGTGATGTGTTCAAGATCGGACATAGAAACACAAAGCCAGAAAATCATAAATATTTTTAAAATTGTAAAAAAGGCTTTAAATAAAACGACGTAAGCATTCCATCGCAGGTGGGGACTCGAGTATTTTTTCAAAAATAATAGCTAGGTCAATATGGTACATTTATACCAAAAATAGCATGCAGAAAACAATGTTTGTTTCAATTTAATTATTATATTTTTAGCTTTATAAATTCACTAAGATGGATTTGTACCTGGGTGTAAGCTTTACAGATATGAAACTTTTTGCGGTTGTTGCAGATCCAACAGAAACCAAAGAAATGGATTTCTTTAATAAGGTATCTACTTATAACATTTATGTTAGAAGATATGTTATAGAAGAAACCTGGCAATATATTTTATTTATAAATTCAAATTTGTAGGACAGAAGACAGAAAACCCTCAAAACATTGACTACAATGCAACTGTCATTATGTAAATACGGATCAAAAGAGTTCAAAGGAAATTTGTAAATACAGTTAAAAAAAAGTGGTTCAATCATGTTTAAATTTAACATTCAAAGGAAATTAAAATTTCCTTCTTCAGAGAAACGGTATGTATCTATATCAAAATTTGAATTTTTTTTAAGAGGTTCGTTATATATATATTTTTTTTGCTAAAATCTACAAATATTATAATAGAAAATATTTAGAAATGAAATTTTAAAAAATAGTATTACTTTTTTTTATGAGAATTCCATATTTATATAAACTTTTTTTTTCAGCAAAATAACTCTGAAAGAAACAGCTGATAAAGTCGTCCCACAATGGAAAAAATTAATAACAATTGGGCCTTGTACAGCAATTGATTTTGAAGCTTTGAGCACTTCAAGATGTGAAAGAACAAGTTCCAATATAGAAGATATGCCATCAACATCGAGAAGGACAAGAAGTTTGAGGGAATCTTTAAAAACTGTAAATTACTCTTTTATTATTTAAAGCAGGAATTAGAAGAAACCATGTAGAAGAAATCTCTCCATGTGATTCAGTTATGAGCACATTTTTTGATTCACATGTGCTTATGTACACTGGAATACCAAGTGTTATGTTCTTAACAGTGTGCAAAATTATGGACACTTTTAATATAAAGTATTTATACTTATATAATGGTATTATGCAGCATCACAAATTAAACTGCTATCAAATATTAATCAGATTTTGATAAATAAAATTAAATTTACCTCATGAGGATTTGGGTCATCTGCTTTAGTTGTCAAAATACTACAGTAACAATATAGTACTTGATTGAGTTATTTTCAATTACTGAAGACAAAAATACCAAGTTTGTTTGCAAACAGCATTTTATACAATTAGAAATGGTAGAATATTGCATTGCATAGAAATTTACTCATCGATTCCAACAAACCTAGAAAGTCCAAAAAAGACTTACAGTTTCTATAAATGCAGAAATATTTCGAAGGTGTGGTAAATGATGTCATTAGTTTTATGAGCAAGACATATCCAGAATCAATGTCGGATAAAAAAGTAATAGAACAAGAATCGTTTTATGACATTTTGTTTTAATTTATTTTTGTAGAATCCTAATCTAGAGAAATCATTCCCATTTGAAATATTTCCATTCATAATTCAGCAGCGACTATTGCGCCAACAAGGCCGAATTAAGCCAACTGCCGGTATCCTAACAGTAACGTTCTACGCCGGCTATTAGTTGGTAGTCGAATGTCTTCTTCTGTTGAGTGCAAATAAAAAAAGAACACCAATGTCAGCCTGTTCGAGTCACATCAGTTACAGTTTTTGAATAGATCTAGGGCCGACCCGGGAATTATGATTTGTTACTTTTTACTGTTTTTTTTTTTATATACGTTGATTTTTTTAAAATAAATATCCGTTGGTTGTGATTTTTTAGATAGAACAGTGTTTGTAAAAATACAAGGGGAGACTTCAATAAAATTTGTGAAATGTAGGCTAGATTTTAAATGATATTAAAAAAAACATGTCTTTTCTGACGGCTAGAAACTTGTGTGTACTCAAGTAATAAAAAATGCTATTTTTTAGTTTTTTTCTCTGCATATTATGTAACTCTTCCCTTCATTATGCCTTTCCTAAGTATTTTTTGAAAGTTTTAGGTAAGAATCGTGTTTCTTCGTTGAATTTCAGCGTATTAAAAATGACAATTTTTGGGTTAAAATATTAGGTTATTATGATGCAAATGACCTTGAAAAATGCTGCCTTAAAGAGGGCAAAAGTTTCTATTGACCATTTTTTACTTAGTAAAATGAAACTATTGCTTTGGATATATTATAGTCATGCTGTACTAAAGGGAATGGTTGTTATTCTGTGTATTCACCTTCATATTGATTTGAGCTTGGAAAGTGCACTCTCAGTATCTCTCCTAGTGTCTCTTCTGTTGTAGTTTGACCTCCTTCAGGAAGAGCCAGTAGTCTTCCAATCTGGGTACCAGGATCTGTAGACAGTATCTTGCAGAGGCGAGATGATGGAGGCAAATTTTCTATGCTCTCGCAATGCTACCTCCACTCATTCCTCTGTAAGTCCCGTATTAATTTTTTTAAATGTTCTCTTTGGGTCGTTTTATATTCTTCCCAATTTTGTTCAGTTCGATATTTTAGTGCCCTCTTAAAGAGTGTTTGAACATTTTTCTGGTGGGCTTTCACTTTATTTGGCAACTAGCTTTAAAAGAACCTCGAAGTGGTTCGCTGATTTGCTTGGTGGCTATCTCCTCATCAGCTTTGTCACAGTATCTCGATATATAATCCTCGAATCTGCTCATCAGTTCCTCCCGAAAGAGATCCCAATTTGTAATTCTGGGGACCTAGTATTCAGCAATTTCTACATTGTTTAGCGTCAATTTAAAATAGCAAGAATCGGTGTTCTGATAGTGAGAACTTCGTACTAACTTTAAATTTCTTAAATAAGTTCAGCATATTTGAAGGACAAATAGTTAGATCAATTGCAGACCATCCTTTAAAAGTAATGATAGCAGGCATGTTCCCTCTGTTAATAAATTCCTCTCCCCTTGACGTGATATCCTTGCCTCCCCATAAAATATGGTGCGCTCTGAAATTGCAACCCAAGAGAAGTAATAGCTGTTCTTCCTTGCAACATTTTACTAATTCCACCGCCTCGGATGGTAGACTTTCACGCTCTACAGGAAAGTATGTTGATACTACAACATAATTTTCCTAATATAGAGATAGATTCTCTACCAGGTCTATGGCACACATAGATAAAATATTTATTAGATCCGCAAAGTTTAATCCTAAAAACGGCAAATTCACGACAATAAAATGTAAACATCGTAGATCAGATGTCGGCATGCGCACTACAAAATGATCAGGTGACCATCGACAGGACCGAACTTCGAAAATCTATTTAGTTAGTTCAATTAGTTATAAATGGTGTCTAAATCAAGCAAGTTATCAAAGTTGCAACCATGGTTGCAATCTTTAGTAAAAAAGTCTGTGTCATGTAACTTTCTTGTTCTGGGAGTCACATCATATGGGCACAAATAATATCTGAAGCAGAAGGGAATAACCCGGTCTGTCTCTACCGATGGGAGTTAGTTTAGTCATTTCTTATACTGTCAAAGTAAAATTGTGAAGAAAATGTATCTTACTAATTCTCTAATCTATTGTTTCCGTCTGTGTGCGTTAACTTTCTTGTTCTAGGATGCGAGTGAATAATTAACATTTTTAAGGTCCGGCAATTTATTCTCTAATTATTAAAAAATTATGACCTTCTTTTCCTTATCTTTTTTTTTCATTTTTTAAGAAAATATTGATACCAAATGGGTTTGTCAACGGATATGCAGGATTTAAAAATAATTTTATATAATAATATTTTTCTGCCGTAATGGTGAACGGAGCATATATATTCTTATCGCATTAATTTTTTCGACAAAATGATGAAAATGTTATATTTGAAATAAAATAAATGAACTAGGTCATTACTGGGGATGAATATACCAACAAAAGAAATTCACATTTGTCTAACTTATTTCGTAATATTTTGCTTTTGTTAACATATTAATGAATTTTTAATTTGACGATTTCCAAGTGGGGAATGCCATGACAACATGAATCATGACAATTTCATAAAATGAGTACGGACATAACTAATCTGAATTTACTTCCAAAATGAACAACGCTTTTTAACGTAATGTCCTCAGTCTTCAAACATACAAAATAATAAATCATAGAATGGCTGCAGAACAAAAAAAAAACATTTGAGCTGGGTGGAAACATCGGTTAAATATAAGGTGGATGAAGTTATGCAAGAATATGGACATTGTGCAAATTAGCAACTGGAAAAAAGTCGTTGGCAATTTGAAAAAATAATTCAAACAGAGCTTAGAAATTATGAAGCCAATAGCCGATTCTGGTTAAAATATGAACATTGTACTGAAATATTTTATGTATATAACAAAATAATAATGCATTATAATTATTGTAAGTTATATATGTATGTTTTAAAATATTCCAACTTCATTTTGAGGGTGTATGTTTTTATTTATGTAAGTAAGGTAATAGATGGAGAAATTGTACCATTTCTTGACATATTGATGAACGTACTTTTTTCATATGATCGAATAAACTATTCTATGGTTTGGTGCGAATTTTCAGATTTTTTAAAGAATTGATTGCTTAAAAGTTCAGTTTATCAATTGGTAATCATTTGGAAAGTGCTAAAAATATATCATACTACATGTTTTGGAAATTTAATGTTATACGAAAACACTATAAATCCAAAAACGTTGTAAAGCAATACTATTTTTTACCCTATAGAGATAAAGGAAAATAAAACAAATAAAATATGTACACATTCCATTATATTGAATAAAAACACAAAAACAAATAAAATAAATCACTTAAAACGCTATAAATCCGTTTAAATTGCACGCAACTCACAAAGCAAAAATAAACACAAAAATGGCGTTGAGCCGATACTGTGCTGTTTACGGATGGCGCTACGAAACAACCGATCGATAATTGGAAGTCACTTATGCGTATGCCCTTATCTGATCAACGTCCAAAAATATGACTGGGGCCCGATGTGCAGAAACGCATTTTTTCGCCCATGGTTTGCCATTTTTTGGCTTTAGCAGTCCATAGTAGAGGTCAGTGATGGCACAGAGTCCTAGTAAAGAGAATACCACAATTGGGTAGGAGCGTCTACTCGCAGTGTTATCCAACGTTGCCAGATAGTCTGTATTCCGAACATTCATTAATTTCCGCATCCTTACAAACTTGTCTTGGCGCCTTATTTGAATCGTGTAATGTGATTGCTGGGATGATCCAATTCCTACAGCATATATTTTAGCAGCCAGATATTCTTTAAAAATCGATCAATATGTGGTAATAAATATTTTAATAAAAAAAAATAATTATTCATTATTATAATTGAGACAGGTAAGTGCTTATATATACGATAATCAGTTCTTTATAACTTATTATTTGTTTTATTATTTATGTTTCTTACTTAAAATCTGAATAAAAAATTATTAAAAAAATATATTTATCGCAACATTCATTTTCACAAAGGCAACAACTGCTTTTTTATTGTGTTTTATATTCATTTTCATTGTACTTATTTGGAAATTTATATTTTAATTTGAATACATAATTCAGTGGCGGATTTACGGGTAGGGGGGGGGGTTCAGGTTCAACATTTTATGAAGATTTGAGCTTGATACAAAACCCCCATCAAATCATTTTAATGTCCACACTCCCTCATGTGAAATCAATGAACGTTTCCTTGATACTGCAGCTATATGAAGAATATTTGCCTATGAATTTTGTTTCTTGATTTTATTGCAAAATGACTAAAAAGTACTTTATTTAGAAAATATTGAAGGGAATAAAAATTCTCACTTATCATTTTTTTAAACTTTTATTTAATGCAAATATGTAATTACACAACAGACACTCTAGTGTTAGATAAAGGTAAACACAGAAACAAACTTTATAAAGTGTACTTAGACAAAATTTAATAAAACATATAAATTTACAGTGAGTGTAATAAGCTTTTTATTAATTAAAAATGAAAAATTAAAAACAACTCTTAATAATATTCATACCAACACCTCAATTTCTAAATCTATTAAAAACAAATATCATATCAATCATTTCTTAACTTTCATAGATACTAACACAAATACATAAACTGGATTTGGACAAAACTTAATACAATATATAATCCTACAGTGACTCTAATAATCTCTGTATTTATTAAAAAACAAAAATTAAAAACACCTATTTATATGAATACCAACACCTCTATTTACAAATCTATTAAAAACAGATCTTCATACATACTAAAATAAATAAATACACCCCAAACAATTCATTATCTATATGTATAATTTAAAAATTGCAGCCCCACAGCAACTTGGGTTTCTGTACAGCAGAAAGATGAGGATAACTCTGAAAAAGAAAGTCATATTATGTATAACTAATGTTAATAGTTTTAAGAAAACCCTTTTAGAAAAGAAAGCTGTTTTTCCATACTCTTTTGTCTAGTTATTTCATATCTTTTCTGTACCATATCCATTCTCTCAAATCCTGTAAATTCAGTCCCAAATTTCTGATTTTCATCCCAACCTTGACAGTAGCTATAAATTATCTTGGACATTTCTTCTTGCGCAATTTATAATTTTACATTTCCTAATAAACTTCTACCTTTCTATACCTAATTCAAAACAAATCTTATATACCTCACGTCTTCTTTCAAAATCTGTTGATTAATTAATACTAGCATTAAGCCCCTCAATAAAATTACATAGTTTATTCTAGTAATGCAGTATGCTTCTTGTTTTTTTGTGAATATATAAGGAATCTTCTAACTCTCTTATGGCGTTTTTTATGTCAATAATAAACTATTATATCCACAAAATCAGAAAAAATTATTAGAACAGCGTGAAAAACAAGGGTTCATAAATCTGAAGCTTTAAAATAACAAGTTTAGATTAGGAAACAACTATTGGCGGGAAATGATATGACGCCCATTTTGAATAAATGCTCGAGTTACAGACTATCTGGCAACGTTGGACAACCCTGCGAATAGGCGCTCCTCAATTGGGTTGTTGACTGTATTAAAATAAAAATTTAATTTTGCCGCGAAACGGTAGTTTCCACAATTGAAATCCTAAAAAACACAATATTTTTCTTTATTTTTAAGGAATTTTATTTTTATTTCATGATAAAAATGTAATTAAATCTCCTTTGAGTCACGTGACATTGAACATCAATTAAAGTGAATGATGTCACTCCATACTAACGTCATCACTGGCACTCCGTACTAATACGGTTATTCTTTTGAGTAATTATTACTTTCTTTTCTATCACTTGAAGTAATCATGATCGCTTCGACCTAATGACAAGTAAATAAATATTCAAAAGAACATGGTTATCAGTTTCACTTTGATCATTTGATAATTACTCTAAAAAAATACAGTCAACGTCATCGCTCTCACGAACTTGACATATAAATTTTTTGGTTTTATGGCTATATTCTTTTGAGTAATTATCAATTGATCAAAGTGAAAAAAGTGTAACTGATAACTTCATGTTCTTTTGAATATGCATTTACTTGTCATTGGGTCGAAGTGATAATGATTACGTCAAGTGATTGAACTGAAAGTGATAATGAATCAAAAGAATAGCCCTTATATTAGGGCCCTATAAGGGCTATTCTTTTGAGTCATTATCACTTTCAGTTCTATTATATGTCACATTCGGGATCGCCGTCAAGGGCTACGTGGCCTAGTTCATATTTTATAGTCATTTTCATGCAATTTTGAATATTTGCTTACTTTTCTCTTTAAAAACGATTCTAAGAAATTTTCTCATGAAGGAAAGTGGATTTATTAAGGCAAATAGTTTGAATTTACCGGAAAATTGATTGTTTTATGGTAGCCAATTTCTTCGCAACAAACAGTAATTCTTCTCTGGTGAATTTAGAAATATGAAGATCTCCATGTAAGATATTTATCAAGAATTGTTATTTCCGCAACTGATAATGAATATATAATACTCATAATCGGCATTTATAAGCTCAAAACAAAAAAAACGAGTAATGCCGGATTAGCTAAAGCCACATTTTCCTATTATTTTCCGAACGTGGAACGCGAATAAATAACTTTTCAGATGTTTTAATTGTAGTACTTGTACACTGAGGCACCGCACAACACTTAAAATAACTTAGAACTCATCTTATATCACAAAAATTACGAAAAAAATTTATATATCCGTGTCAGTTTACCAGTGTGACGTCACATCGGTCAAGTGACAGACAAGTAATGGCGTTTTGGCGGGAAATTTTAAACGGAATTTAAAATTTATGATTTTTAAAGTACTAGTGGCATTTAAAAAAAAATTTAAATATTTTCCGGTACATTAGGTACTTATGCATGGTTTTAAACACTTTCCCAAAAATAGTCAACATCCCAATTGTGTAATAATATAGGCTCTAGAGCTTTCGCAGAACCCAGGCCCCTAATATTGCTACGGTTTAACCACGGCTCCTGTATTAGAGCCATTCAAAGTCGTGACAAAGAGGATTCGTTATTGTGAATAATCTTTGGTCGTGATTTATTAAATCTTTTAGTTATTTTTTATTTATTTATCTAATTACATACACTACAGAATGATACATTCTAAATGGTATGGCAAATAACACAGAACAAAAACAAAAAACAAACAGTCGAACAAAACCCAAAAAGAAAAAAAAAGAAGAATGTACAGGGTGAGTCAACGATTGGATGAAGTAGGTTTGTGCCTTTTCGGTGAAATTAACAAGAAACTATATTTATTGTTTGATACAGTTTATTTTTACGCAGATTTTAAAAATATTTAGGACTCTACAGGGTGAGCCAAAAAACTAGGACAGCATAAAGTTGTATTTTTTTAAATAGAACACCCTATATACGAATCGTATTTTCGATTTAGCTTATAATTTTAAATCTTTTTTATTAAGGGTTTACTATAACAAAATTTTATAGTTTCTGAGATAATTAAGTTTAAAGAAAAAAAGTCACATTTTCAAGCATCAATTCAATCCTAAATAACGTTTTCAATTTTGTGACAAATATATTCAAATTTGGAATTTAGCAAGGCCAAGGACAAGTTAACATAATTTTTACCTAATATTTGCAATAAAAGCTACAGGGTGTTGAACACATCGGCTCAAATTTGAACAAGTTTAAATGAATAAATATCTTTTTTTTTAATGGTACACCTTGTATATTTTCATGTTATTTAATAGAGTAATAAAAACCCTAAAAGTTTTGTTCAATATATCCTATACCTATTTATAATAGTTTGTGAGATATTTCAGTTTTTATAATTTTCCATACTTTTTTACAGAAATAGTCTTCATTATCATAGTAGCCATGTAAAATAATAAAAATAAACTACAGAAACAAACAGAATGTGGTTAAATATGATGAAATACATTATTCGTTATATTACAACGGCAATAGTTTAATTAAACATAATGTGAAAAAATTAACACAACAATAACGACAAGGCAAATACATATTTCCTTTTATACTAAATTGAAACAAAAAAATTACCTATTAAATGCTGAGATTAATTATTTCTTTTTAATAAGCGTTCGAATAAACGACCCTCTTGTGCAATGCACAAATTTAGTCTTTTTTGCAGATTTTCTCGGACCCTGGACAAAATTAGTGGCGTTATTGTTCTACAGGTATCCCTAATCCTGTTTCGCATATCTTCCACTGTTGTTGGTGGATTAACATACACCTTATTTTTAATATAACCTCATAGGAAGAAATCTAATGGGGTGATGTCGCAAGACCTTGGTGGCCACTCAATGAAACCCCCACGTCCAATCCATTTTTGCGGATATCGTTGGTCAAAAAACGCACGAACTTCACGATGGTAATGCGGAGGCGCACCATCGTGCTGGAACCACATACTGTTGAGCTCATCCCTATCGAGACCTTGAAGCAGTTGGGGTAGTTCTTCTTGTAGAAAGTTCAGGTAACTATGGCCATTTAGTGTTTCATTAAAAAAGTGGGGTCCAATAATTCGATTATGATGAATACCACACCAAACATTTAATGATCAGTGGTTCTTTTTCTTCATTAGTTACTGGTTTGTTGACCACTTTACGTTTTGGATAATCAACAGTACCAGACGAATCAAATCTTTGCATTAAGTTTTGAAAAGTATGGGTATTAGGCTGGCGTCGATCAGGATACTTCATTTTGTAAATTCTTTGAGCAAGAAGGCAATTTTTTTGAGCCTCTCCTATTGTATAAATCATATCTATTAACTCATTCTTTGGAAAATTCATTTTACAATATAAGATGAATGCAAAAAAAACCAAATTACACTACATAAAAACCAAAAGAAGCGATTGCGGTTATAAATTTGACACACAGAAAAATGTTCTTTTACATTGTTTTTGCCATGGCTACTATGATAATGAAGACTATTTCTGTAAAAAAGTATGGAAAATTATAAAAACTGAAATATCTCAAAAACTATTATAAATAGGTATAGGATATATTGAACAAAACTTTTAGGGTTTTTATTACTCTATTAAATAACATGAAAATATACAGGGTGTACCATTTAAAAAAAAAAGATATTTATTCATTTAAACTTGTTCAAATTTGAGCCGATGTGTTCAACACCCTGTAGCTTTTATTGCAAATATTAGGTAAAAATTATGTTAACTTGTCCTTGGCCTTGCTAAATTCCAAATTTGAATATATTTGTCACAAAATTGAAAACGTTATTTAGGATTGAATTGATGCTTGAAAATGTGACTTTTTTTCTTTAAACTTAATTATCTCAGAAACTATAAAGTTTTGTTATAGTAAACCCTTAATAAAAAAGATTTAAAATTATAAGCTAAATCGAAAATACGATTCGTATATAGGGTATTCTATTTAAAAAAATACAACTTTATGCTGTCCTAGTTTTTTGGCTCACCCTGTAGAGTCCTAAATATTTTTAAAATCTGCGTAAAAATAAACTGTATCAAACAATAAATATAGTTTCTTTGTAAATTTCACCGAAAAGGCACAAACTTACTTCATCCAATCGTTGACTCACCCTGTACATACAACCAAATATATCATTTAAACATAATCGTTTTAATCCTTCGCTGTGAGTCCTTGAAAATGTCACAATCCATATAAAATCGGTTATAATTAACCAATAATCTGTTTATGAAGGCGGACTGGCCGTAGTTGGTGCGATGATAGCTCTCTTGGAATAGCCGTTGCAGCCTAGTATCCCTTGATGGGACCCTTTAAAATTAATCACGCTTAGCAATATGTCGCAGTCAATTATATTTTAAATATTTTAAACGGGAAAAAAAAAACATAGTTTCTTTTCTTCTGCTCTCCAGACTCTCGAGTCCACACATCAGTCTCGTTTCATAAGCTAAGCCGTGTGATGGAAAATGGTGCTGGTATAGTGATATTTCATGAATATATTTTGTACTCTCTCGAGTCTGCTTTTGAGGGTGACATAGTTGTGAGTCCATATAAACGGTATTCTAAAATGCTGCGAACAAGCGAGTTGTATAAGTAAGTCAGAGCTCTAGTGTCATTAATATGTCTCGAGTTTCGCTTAATAAAACCCAGCATTCTTAGACCCTTGATCGTGACGCTGTCAATATGAGCGCTGAATTGAAATCTTTTGTAAAAATTACTCCCAAGTCATTAATAGATTCGACGGGTTGACCCAGTATCTCATATGAATTAATATTTGGGTGATCGCACTTGAAGAAGCTGGAGACGTTGATTTTTAGATCATTTGAAAAACACCAGTCGACGAAACAATCTAGATCAGTTCGTAAGTAGTTACGATCTGAGTTAACAATGCTGTAAAATTTTAGATCATCGGCGTATAAAAGGACCTGAGAGGAAACACAGCATGAGGTAACATCGTTGATGAACAGAAGAAATAGAACCGGTCCTATGTATGATCCCTGAGGGATGCCAGAAGTAGCCATTACTTCGCTGGATAGGGACCCGCACACCTCCACGCGCTATTATCTATCGCTGAGATAAAATTTGATCCAGTTTAAATAATTTCCCGAGATACCGATTTCAGATAGCTTTTTGAATAGCAGTAGATGATGAATGCTGTCAAAGGCTTTAGACAAATCGGTGTAAATTGCGTCAATCTGATGTCCTTGTTCAACGGATTTGACTAGGAAATTCTGATAAATTGCAAGGTTCGTTACAGTAGAACGTCCCTGATAAAATCTGTGCTGTTCAGGATTGATGTATCGCTTGTAGGTATTAAAGACTTCATCGGTCAGAATTGTTTGCTACATCAGATTTATCACCCGATTTGAAGACAGGTAGAAGGTTGGAAAATATCCTTACAGTCGGGAAATAGCCGGAGTCTAATGAGCGCATGATGCAAGGGGCCTAGCACTGCGTGAGGAAATGGGTATATCCTACAATACTGTGAATATACCATTTTCACAGAACTGATTTTTTAGCGCAATGTGACTTGTTTTTTTTTTTAAATGGAAATCGTAACAAAACATTTTTAAATAACGAAAGCCCTCTAGCTTTATCTCAAAAAGTTGATTGAAAAAATATTTTCAAAGGATGTTTTTAAAGATATGAAGCCCTTGGAACTTTGGGATCTGGGGTTGCAGCCCCAGCTAGCCTCCTGCTTTAATCTGGCGCTGTCTATCCGCTAACCCAAAAAATGGATGGAAAGGTATAAATTAAAACCCTAAAATTTTTGCTCAACAAACTTTATTGCATATAATACACAGTAAAAACAAATGTATAAAATATTTTGTACTTTATAGTACTATAAATTTGGTAACAAATCTAAGTTTTGACGCTTATTTCTGAGTCTCACAGCCAATATTAAAGTGTCATCTAATAATTTTTCTCTCATGAGATTGTAAAGAATTTCGAAAATTGATATGGCGGCTTCAACATTAATATGTAAAATTATCGGACAGTATGACCGATTATCCACCTTGTCGATCTGGCACTAATGCGAACTAACTCGGAGGACTCTGAGCTATTTCGGCTTTTCCAATCGTATTCCTTTTAAAACAAACCTTATCTAAATAGGTGGTGGATGTAGGAGCAAGTTGATATTTTGACTTTTATAAACTTGTGAACTTCGCAGTTTTTGCAACTTCGAGTTGTAACAATCATTGATTCTTTTTTAAAGAATTTAAGTTTAACAAAATAAATACACAAACTGAGGAAAGTAAAGTGATAGGAGCCCGTTCCTGTCAAGGAGCTGAATTTGTTAAACGCGTCAGATTATTTTGGTGGACTCGGCCAAATTTATTTACCTGCATCTTTAAACGGCCCGATCGTAGTAACGAAATATTTTTTCTGTCAAGATAATTTTTTATCAAAAAGCAGGTGAGTTAATAAGGCCAATTTCTGACTTCTGAACAACCTTTTTTTCTAATTTACACTTTGTTTCAGCGGTTTTAATAAATTTCCTATTGTCGATTTTTTATTGTGACCTTTCAATACTTTAAGTATCGGGCTTGCAGACTTAGGTTAGAAATTTAAAAATGTAATTTTTCTGAGGTATGAAAAAGTTAAGCATTAGCTAAACATCCCGTGCATTCTTTTCGTAAAAAATTAGACTTTTCTATTAAGGGTCATGATTTTACTAAATCAACAAAGCGCAAACTACCTATACAAGTAACATGGTTATTTCTCAATATACCGGCAGATATCAGGGCTATTCTTTTGAGTCATTATCACTTTCAGTTCTATCACTTAAAGTAATCATGATCACTTTGACCTAATGACAGGTGATAATTACTCTAAAGAATACAGCCATCGTTTTCACTTGAAAGGACTCAGTACCAACCTTGTGAAAAACGATACCCAGAGAAATCGGCTGGAATAGTAAGATGTAGCTTTTGACTTCCTGGCCAACAGTTATTACAATTTTATGGTCATTTTTTTGGAAGAGAGGACTAGGAGTTGAAAAGTGGCTATCGATAATAGTTCACGTTACCCATTTCATGTTGAATTGCTCGGACACTAAACATTCTAGAGAGAAGAAGCTTCAGTACAAAAGTAATAAATGACCTTGAGAGGGACAACACGAGTTATCCTTAATGACGTTTCAACCTTTAAGTTGATGTTTTCAAAAATTGTAACAATTCTACAAGGCCGAATGTTTCTTCCCGATTAATTAGTAACAAATCAGCTTAGAACTCGGAAATTAAGCGTTATGAGAAAAAAACTTAGACATAAAAGCTGCAGAAAATTGAACGGAACATCTTATGGTGACCTTTAGTTGACCTTGAGAGATGCTCTTTGGGTAATTTTGAAGTCGATTTGATTTTTTAAAAAGGAAACCTATATTTTTTACAGCAGAAAGTTAGGCGAATTCCGCATCTAACCGTGTAAGTAACTGCCTGAAAATTGTTTGAAACTTGACCCTGATGTTTACTCTCAAGGTCATCGTAGGAAACCGGGTTCATTTCCTACATCTTTTGTATACCTTAAATTGTTTTCCATTACGCTTGATTTCAGATCTTTAGGCTAATTTGTTACAGATTCAGTGGAAAAGCAGATTTGACCTTCATATAGCGTTTGTGCCCCCACATTATTTAAACCGTTAGAAGCGAAATATCCCCGATTTTCCATATTTGCAGCAAAATATATGAATTACTGTTAAAAACACAATTTGACCTTGAACTTATCAGAAAGGTCACTTTTAAGGTTAATGTCTAGGTAACCATGGCATATCCCACTTAATTATAACTTTTATATTAAAATGTTCTCTCTAGAACCCTTACTTTCCGAGTTATTACACTACAAGTGAGTGATGTGTACCATCGTCTACAGCCAACATTTCACCCTTAGTCCTTCTGACCTCAAAAATTAATCATGGAAGGCTTCTGTCCTATGAAAAATTTAGATCAAGTAATCAAGGACAAGTTAATTATTTCAAAGATTAAAAAGATCCCGTTATCTAGGATTCGCCTGAAATAATCCTACATTAAAACTATTACAAAGTCAATAATTCATGTTAGTAAAAGATTAATAAACAGTTTAAAACATAACCTCAGTTAAATTCCACAGGTGAAAAATGAAAAAATTGATTGCATATAATACTTCATGTGTTAACGAAATTAAAATCCCGAATCCCTAAATTGCTAGTTCCCAAAAAAAAAAAATATTTTTAGTAAAAAAAAGCTTTTAAATAGAAAACGAAATGTTTTAGTTTATACGATGATATAACTGGGATATAGTATTAATACTTATTTTTATTTATATACAGGGTGTTTTATTAAAGGTTGCCGGGTACCATATCTCAGGAAGCGATAGTCCAGGTACTTTGGGAAAAAAATTACGTTAAGCAAAGTGGCAAGATAGATTTGCTGGAAATAATTTTTAAGTTCCTAGCTCTGTCGATAGGGGGCGTAATTGCTATGGTCATGTAAAAAAATACATCTTTCTGAAAAATATCCCTATATAAACTATCAAAAAATATTACGCTGATAATTTTACTACAATTCGACATCTTTTTGGTTTAAAACTTTTTACTGCAAGATGTAAAGTTAGGCCAGGAGAGGAGGGAGAAAGTCTACTGATAAAAGTTATTATAAGTTTGGTTTGGCTGAACTAAATTTGATAAACTTGCTCTCATCTAAGAAAAGAAGGCTCGACAATTAAAACGAAATAATAGCTATATTAGAATGATTTTTCCGGCTCTCGCTAGAGAGCGTTATTTGGAATTTTCCTCTTTTTTTTTAGTTTGCTCCAAAAGTTTAAAAGGAAAGACATAGTTTTTATATCATATTCGGAAAGTAGAATAATTTCGCAAAAAAAATGTAAAAGAATTAATTCGACATTTTTATTTGTGTCGGAATTATAGCCAAAAGGATAATTGATATTACGTTGGCTGGAAAAATCAATTGTTTTCAAAGGTTTGTGGTCAAGCGTACCATGAAAAATAATAAAAATATTTTTAAACTTTTCATAAGTGTGCGTTCTTTCACTTTTCATTGCATCAGTATAGCCTTTAATTTACTTTGCTTTCGTATTGTTAGAAAATTATCTAGTAAGTTATGAAAAGCAAACGAATTAATATGTCACTTGAATGGAGCTTTGATAAGACCAGTAACTCGTCAAAATTTTATCTTGCATTTAATTAATTAATTAAGAGAAAGTGAAAAAACGCACATTTCTGGAAAGTTTAAAATTTTTATTATTTTTCATGGCACGCTAGAACACGGACCTTTAAAAACAATTGCTTTTCCCAGTCAACGTGATATCAATTATTCTTTTGGCTATAATTTCGAAACAAATAAAGAAATCGAATTATTTTTTTTATATTTATTCTATTTTCCGAATATAATATAAAAACTATGTCTTTCCATTTAAAATTTCGGAGTAAAATTGAAAAAAAAAGAGAAGGGTTCCAAATAACGCCTTCTAATGAGGACCGGGAAAATCATTTTAATATAGCTATTGTTTCATTTTGATTGTCAAACCTTCCTTTCGTAAACGAGACCAAGTTTAGTTATGGTAACTTTTATTAGTAGACTTTCCTCCGCCTCTCCTGCCCTAGTTTCACATCTTACAGCAAAAAGGGATATTTTTCAGAAAAAAGTATTTTTTACATGACCATAGCAATTATGTCCCCGAGCGACAGAGTCAGGAACTTAAAATTATTTCCAGCAATTTCTCTTGGCCACTTTTCTCAACAAGATTTTTTTCCCAAAGTTCCTGGGCTATCACTTTTTGAGATATAGTACCCGACCACCCTGCATAAGGTGGCATAAAAGTGCCAGTACGGTCGAATAACTCAAAAATAAAAGGTTATGAAGAAAATTTTAAATACAAACGTTTTAGGAAATCAAACGGCACATTTTATGGTGACTTTCAGGGTCATTTGAAGGTCAAGTTTTTTAAAAATTGAAACCCTCTTTTGTTGGAGAAGTAGATAGCAGGAAAATTTCATGTCCACTGGTATAAATAAAATATGGGGAAAAGATTATTGGAACAGCCACTGACCCACTATGAATTTTCGCCAACCAACTGAGGAATAGTTCGAGTTATGAAAAGCAATAAACGTTGGCCATTGTGGCTTATTAGTGATTGACCCAACATTGATCATAGTCGGCTACTTGTGGTCACGTAAAGTAAACGTTGGTCATTGTCATTTAGTTATTAGTTGTCAATTTTTTGCACAAAATCGTTTTCTCAGAAGCGTATTTCGAAATTAAGTTACATTGGTTGCTTGAAGCACACACATAGACACCTCAGAACTTTATCGTGATAAAGTGCTTAGGCCTTTTTTACTGATGAAAATTTGGATGGTCTACAATACTTATAACTTCTCACACACCGTAACGGATTGCTGGTAATGATTTTTACCTTGTACAACTTTTGTTCCATTTTTCAGTAAGACTTGATGTTTAAATTTTATTTGTGTTCTAGTATTTGTCCTTGATATGACATTCAGGGGTCAAAGATATCATGGTCATATCTGATTGCCGAAGTCAAAAGTACGTGTTCTCGTTTTAAAAAGTCAATTAGACTTCGAAATGACCGTGAGGTCATGGCCAAGGTCACCTTCAGAAAGCAACCCTTCAACTTTTGTCTGAAATATTTTTCCCAAAAATCCTTCATAGGTCAAAGGTTCAAGGTGCTTTTAGTCATATCTGGAAGTTAAATCAACTTAAAAAAAATGACCCCTTGTATTCAAGTTTTTGGTTGATTTTACATTAATTCATAAAAAAATGACATTTGACCTTCAAACGACCTTAGATGTGATTTGACTCTATATATTATTTAAACCATTGGATACGAAATTTTCTTCGCTATCTACTACTGTAAAAAAAAAGTGGTTCTTATTAAAAAAAATCAACTTGACCTTTAAATGATCCTGAAGATCATGGGTAAGGTCGCCATAAATTGCGCAATTAATTTATATCTTTGTATTTTTCTTCATAAGCTTTTGTTTTTGAGTTATTGGACTGCTTGTGTATTTTTACGCTACACACTCTCTCTCTCTCTCTCTCTCTCTCTCTCTCTCTCTCTATATATATATATATATATATATATATATATATATATATATATATATATATATATATATATATATATATATATAAATATATATAAATATATATATATATATATATATATATATATATATATATATATATATATATATATATATATATATATATTTAGTTGGTTATTTTCTTGGGAATAGGGTTCATTTTTATATTGAAACTACATATATAGAGTAGTCATACTTATTGTATATATATATATATATATATATATATATATATATATATATATATATATATATATATATATATATATATATTTCAGGACGTTTCGATTCTTTCGAATCTTTTTCAACTGATGCGGATGCATTAAGAACAGAGATTTTTGTTTTAAACAAAAATTAATTACATCACAAACCAATTGTAATCACTCACTCTTTTGTATATTCACTTTTTAAAAGTATTTTTAATGGGCCAGTTAGAAGAATGGACACTACATTTTTTACCCTATAACTGCCTTGACTTGACCCAGTCAAGTCAATATATTATATATATATATATATATATATATATATATATATATATATATATATATATATATATATATATGAGGTATTTCTTATTTTTTTCTTGGACCTTTATTAAAATATTTTTTATTTGTTTGTTTTTCCTGGGATTATGGTCCGTTAAAAAATGAAATTAAAATGTAATGGTGGTGCTGTATTTTCTGTATATTACATTTTTTTTAAAACATTAACGTTTCGGTAATTTTTTTTTACCTTCGTCAGAATGTGTGTAGCTAAAAAAACAAAGTATTTGATTGATTTTACTATTAAATTATTTACATGTTATGTATTTACCTTGAACAATGATTCAGGAACAACACTGCACTTACATGTATACATTTATTTAAAAATTTTGTTCTATTGAAACTTTAATTTTTGCGAGATTCACAGAGTTCAAGATGACCGCGTGTGTCATCTTGAAGTTAA
The DNA here is from genome assembly GCA_034092305.1 of Diaprepes abbreviatus. Lineage (NCBI taxonomy): Eukaryota > Metazoa > Arthropoda > Insecta > Coleoptera > Curculionidae > Diaprepes > Diaprepes abbreviatus. The sequence continues at coordinate 927,269 of JASJET010000264.1, read as the reverse complement.
GATGGTACTGAGAGAACAGATGGTATTTTTTTGTAGGTAATGAGGGTTGTTTTGGCTATTGTGGGTTAAAAGGGTCTAGTTCGAAAATGCAATGCGTTTTTGGTTTTAGAATTTTAATTGTTTGGTTCTTATTTTATAATGTTATTATATATTTTGCTAAGTTGTTTGGTATCTGCCTTAGCATTTACTGCATGTTTGTTTTTTGTATTTCTATCATTTCTAGGATTTTTCGTTTTTTGTATGGTTTTCCGTTTTCAAGATTTTTACTTTTTCAAATATAAAGGAGTGGCGATTTTCCGTGCTGTGTAAAATAAAATTATCCGCCGATTGTTGATATTTAAATAAAATGTTCTAATAATAATTTTTTTTTGCTAGCAAATACGTAATTTTGTTATAAAATGTTTATGAAACCTCCGTTAATCTGATGTACTGATTTTGGAGAATTTTCATAGTATGCTAAGGAATATATTGATAATAATTTTTTTTTCTGCTGAAATCCGCCAGTACTTAGAAGTAACTTCATAAAGAAAATCAGCTTATTTGTCCATATCAACTCACCCGTTCTGACATTCAGCAAAACTTGAAAAGCGTATTATTCTGGTAAACTTAAATTTTAACATAATTTTATTTCATAAGAACCGTCGTATTTAATCATATAATGAATTTAAAAAATATATAACAACAAAAAATAGTAATTCAGTATACCATGTCTAAACTAACACACTACAAACTAATATGGCTTTAAAAGTAAATATGTCATAAGGGTTTTTCATAACAAGAAGTGTAGTATTTTACTATAAAGGTAAGCCAAATAGGTATCCTAAATTTGAACCTACAAGTTGCCTAGTAAAAGGATGTTTTTATTAGAGAAAATCTGCACATTTTAAAGTAATTTTTAAAGCCTTTCAACGATTGCTAAAATCTTCTGACACAGTGTGACTTGACATTTCCGCATTTTCTAATTATTTCTGTAACTATTCTAATTAAATTATATTATTGGCACAATGGGATCGCTACCAAAAAAGCTGTTAACAATTGCGTGAATTATACAAAAATCCTCGTAAAAATAAAATACAGTGACAAGTTAACAAATATATAGGATAGTTTAATTGAACAAATTTACATATATTTGGTGCAGGTTGGAGTTACATAATTATGACAGATGACGGTGTACGAGAAAGAAAAAATGCTCTCTCGTGGCACGTCTTCATTAAGTGATGTCTATAAGACTTCAAATAAAACAAATTCATACCCTTGTTGCAGAAGAAGCCCATGAGCAGATTTAATTTTACACAAAATTTTAACTCTCAACTACTGTAATGGACCTTTTCTTCGTATAATATACTATATGTTCTACAGTAGTTGTATAGTCGTTGAAGGAATAATACTGATTTAAATATAATAAGTTACCGCAACTAAGCATTGATTAGATCGATTTTGGACCAAATTTTATGTAAGGGAAACTCTGCTATAGTAATGATAAAATATACAATAAATAAAAATTGAATTGTATTTATAACAGGTATATATAATAGTGATTATGTAAAATATTTTCCAGAAACCAAAAATTACGAGTTTCCTATTATTATTTAACATCTCTTCCAAGTTCTTAATTGACAGAAAGTGATATACAATATAATAGTTGGGAGCCAGAGAGAGTTTTGTTGGGTTTTCGATATATTAGTATGCACCAAACTTTTTCCGAAGTATTTTGGCAGGCCGATTATGAATTTCGATTATATCTTCGAAAAAATGGCATTGCGTTTGTTCATAACAATTTTTATAAATAAATTGAAATTGTCATGTTTTCGATTACATCGTTTTTGTAGTTTTTTGATGAAATCGATTGGTATTTCTATTTGCGAATTTGAATTATATTTAACAAATTGGGCTCCACAATGTCTCATGTATGAGCTTATAAACAATCTGTAATTATTATTAAATTTTTACGCTTTGTTAACTTATTCATAAGTTTTGCAACAAGACATATTCTTAATTGTTAAACCGATTTTTCTCATGAGATGAGACGTTGTGAAGCTCAATAAGCCGAGATATGAGATAAAGTAAAAACGCGGCCGCGTGCATTCGTTGTTTTTGCATTAAATATACAATAACTTTTCTTCTAAACAATATTTTTTAAATTCAAAAAAGAAAAATATTCAGAAAGGATTTTATTGCTTAAAATAATGATGATGTAGTCGGACACACGTAAATTTTCAATTTTTTATAAACAAATGATTATATATTATATATAGATTTACGCCAAAGGTAAAAATTAGTAATGTTTTTGACGTAAATTCCGAGGCGGATGAGATCTATCCAGGGGTATTGGGGCAACGTAAGAAAAAACCTTACATAAAATATAACAGCAAAAAATAGGCTGAGACCAAGAGGGGGGGGGGGGGGGGGTTAAAGTTGGCTGAAATAGGTTTTTTGAATCTATAAGCCAAGAAACGCATTTTGGAAAAAAGTTTCAAGTGAAAGTTGGAGAGATTTTAAAAAACCTAAAATTTGAGCTGGTGCGATCTTTTTCGTTAAATTTTTATTGTAAAAAGGGCAAAAAACCCTCAAAATCAGCCATTTCTTGCATAATCAATTATTTATTACAGAATTAACTTTTTTTGCACTTTTTAATTTTAAAGGGAAGTCCTCGTCATTCTGAACAAAATGATATTTTATAGTAGTGAATCGGATAATTTGTTGCTGAGATGTTGCTATTTTTTTATCTCAAGACGCAAAACGTTGATTGCTATATTTTTTTTGGGTGAGCATTTTGACTCCACAAAGACTCAATCCCTTCGTGAAGGCCTAAAATTTCATATCTTGTTAGAGGCAAATAAAAAAATTATTTTTTAACCCCTTAAATATAATAAAAAAACGTTTTTTTTTTATAAAGAAATAGGGCTGGAGCCTTTTTCTTATAAGTTGACATTTCTGATTTGACAATTCGAATGGCTGACTTCTAGACGAAGATTTAAAAAATATATATTAGCTTCGTTCGCGGGTCACTTTCCGAACCGATTCAGAATTAGTTCAGGATTGCCGTACAGCGCATTCTTAGTTATTAACCGGTTCAGGATTTGTTTTTACCGCGAACGATTTTGGAACTTTGAATCGTCCACTCTGGTATGCATACGGTGTTAAATGCTGATTAAACTAGTTGTTTTCTTTTGTTTTAAATAACTTAAAACTGTCTTTTATTAGGTTTTATTATTTGTATTATTTTAAAGAAATATTGAATTATAATTGTTATTCTTATATAATATAAGGTCTGTCAGTTCCTTTTGGAATAAAACGTCTTGTTTTTTGCTGAATAGAATTTTTGATAAACAAATATATATTTTAACAGATATCTACTGTTTACTCTTTATTTTGTGTTAAGTTCATATTTCGGGAGCCTCAAAGTAAATCTAATTCTAAACATACGCCTAGTAAAAAGATGGGGGTTTTTCTAAACAAAAAATAAAACGCAATAGTTTTAGGTCCATTTCTTTTTGATTCAAAAAACATTTTTAATAAAACTAAAAACCGGTCTGATACGTCCCTATACGATGCAACTTCATTTATCGCAAACCATAATACACGCCCGTTCTTGTCCATTTCCCAGCTTAACTGAAAATGGGGGGCAAAATTTCCTCAAAATAATTAGCACTTTTAGGAATTTTGAGTAACTCTAAAATTTCTTTTAAGTCCTCATTGCTGGATGATAAATGATTTGACATAATGGGAGTATTCACTAAAAATATTTTTTTTTTCAGGTTCAAACTAACACTTTTTTAACTTATTATTTAAGATTCTAGGTCGATTAACACTAATTAAAGTAAAACCAATATAATATAATAAAATATATACTGGAACATCAAATGCAACGAATGACATAAACAAGAGAAAAACCTAAAATAAAATAAAAACAATTGCCAAATAGTTGCACATTGCGGCCGCAGCATGAACGCTGGCGCTGCATAAAATTCCTAACTTACAGTTCTTCTTCAATCCTTAGAACCGGTAGGACTGGTTCAGAATCGATTTCGAACCGAATTATTTTCTCCGCGAACATGGGACTGTAACTAAAAATTCTGAACTTTGTTGTCTGCGAACGCTGCTATTTCAACTGCGCATGCGTAACTGCGCATGCGTATTAGTTCAGAATCGGTTCTAAATCCTTACCGCGAACAAAGCTATTTTTGGACCAATGGGAGCCTATTTAGGATTTTTTTTAAGTCGCAGCCCTTTTATTTATAACAAGTAAGAAACAAAACAAAAAAAATATTTCTGATTCAATGGCAAGTGTTAATTTTTTTTTTCTTTTTCCACTTCCGAAGGGTAAAAAAAGGGTATTCCAAATAACACATTAAATATAGCTTGTTCGTAAAAACTAATTGCACCAATGTTTATAATTTTTCGAGGTATCCCAGATTTAAAAAAAAAACCTCGAAATTGGTCCATTCATTGCTGAAATAAAGCAAATTTTTCGGTCACTACTGATTTGCAGCTGCGAGTTTAGTTTTTTCAAACGCGTGAGTGCTCGGCAGCGGGCTCCCCCAACCACCGCGGTAGGCTAGTCGCTTTTCGCACGCTCTACTTTATGTATGATTTTTAATAACAAACCCGCACTTTGTAATAAAATCTGATCGTGGATTTTGAAAAGATAACTTTCTAAGTATCAAACGCCGTTGGATTAATTTCTTACTTATTATAAACAAAAGTACTGCTCTTTTTTGGAGAAAAAATTCCTAATTCGGCTCCTATTGTTCAAAAAAAGTTTTTTTTCTTTTCAAATTCTTCTTCTCAAACTCGAGTTTTCAAATTAGAAAGTGCGAGGCTCCAGCTCTATTTCTTTAAAAAAAAAAACCTTTTTTAAAGCGATATTTAAGGGGTTGAAAAATAATTTTTTCATTTGTTCCTAACAAGATATGAAAATTTAGACCTTCCGAAGAGACTGAGCCTTTGTGGACATTAAAATGTTCACCCAAAAAGGTTATAGCAATCAACATTTTGTGTCTCGAGATAAACAAATAATAATATCTCAGCAACAAATTATTCGATTTACCACTATAAAATATTATTTTGTTCAGAATGATGAGGGCCTTCCTTTAAAATTAAAAAAGTGCAAAAAAATGTCAATTTTGCAATAAATAATTGATATGCAAAAAATGGCAGATTTTGAATATTTTTTTTTGGCCTTTTTGCAATAACAAAATGATGTACATGATCGCACAAATGTTTTTTAAAATCTCTACAACTTTTTTTTCCAAAATGTGTTCCTTAACTTGTAGATTCAAAAAACCTGTTTTGACCAACTTTGATCCCCCCCCTCTTGGCCCCAACCTATTTTTTCTGTTACATTTTACGTAGGGTTTATTCTTATATTGTCCCCAACACCCCTGGGTAGGTCTCATCTATCTCGGAATTTACGTCACTATATTTACCTGTGGCTTGGACTAATTATATACTTCGGTAAAATTTGGGTGAAAACGAATGCATCGAAAAGCCAATAAAATCCCCTCTAGCTTCCACAAAAGAAAAAGAAAGATCAAACGATCGTATTCAGGTTTATCTTACTTTTATAGGTACTAAGTTAATTTAGGAATAATCTACAAAAATAAAATACAAATTTGTATGAGCGATTCTAGCAAAAAGTGACTTTGATGTTTATCATACAAAATTCATATAAAAAGTCATAAATTGCATTTTACTGTTATATTATTTAGAGTTTGAAGTTTCTAAATTGAAAATTTTTAAATCGTAGTGAAAATCCAAATGTTTTACTTTCATAAGGGTCGCAGCCCAAAGAAACTTAATTTACTTCTAAAAAAAACCAAAAGTTATCAAAATAGAACTTTATAATTGTTTACGATAGACGATAATTTACTAAAATATAACAGAACAATATGACAAAAAATTAAACATATTCATTGTTTACACACAAAATTTTTTGTTCCTTAATTCTATTCTGATGTGCATTAAACATGCTTTAGTTGACTTTTTTGTAAATACAGGGCGCTAAAATACTTTTAGGGGCGTTTAATTCTCATAACCTGTTAGATGGTTCTTGAAAATTCCACAATCATTGTTTCGATTGAAATAGGGATATGTCACTGGTCAGATCTAAGTTGTGGTTTTGTAAATGGAACTTTTTACAATCTGACTTCCGTGATTGAAAATTTTAAAGTATACCTAATAATTTTGCCTCATCCTTATTCAAAAATGGGGAGCGTTTTATTTATATTTTGCTAATTTTACTTCCATGCATAGGCGGACTTATAACGCGACTCAACTGTATAAAGATTAACTAGATGTTAAATATGAGGAAACGCAACCATTTTAAATAATTAGTGAACAACATGACCGAATAAGAAAGGGTCACGGCGATAACTCAGAAAGCAATAATGGCATAGCTTCTGGAAAAAAGATATTCACAGTATTATTTTCAAGTTCCTATGGGGGTCTCTAGGGGGCGTAATAATTATGAACAATAAGACAAGAATTTTTACCGTAATTTACCCGATAAAACTGTATTGAAAATATTTGCATTTTAATGTTGAGAAAATTTGGAACTTTTTCACATTTGTTACTCTATCCTTTCAAATTAAGTGATGGGGGAATGTCAAACTTTTTTTCATTAAAGTACTGCTAACTCTGGTTTAGCCTAATGGAATTAAACAAACATAAGGTCGTTAAAAAGAGCCTTTTTGCTTTATATTCCCATTATAAATTCAGTTTATGCGTGTATATATATATATATATATATATATATATATATATATATATATATATATATATATATATATATATATATATGTATATATACAGGGTGCGGCATTTATCTTGAGACAACAGAATATCTCGATGGGATCAAATTTTGTCGAAAAATGTTTTGTCCAAAAATTATAGGGTGGCAGGGGAGCTAACTAGTAGTGATCTTGAAAATGACCTTGGCATTCCCCTTCAAGATAAAGTAATTTAAAGGTCAACTTTAGAATTTCAAATAGGATCACAAATTTTGACCCCGGGAATGAAAAGGGCAGGAAATTTTACTATCGGATATGACCTTGACATCAAGGTGAAGCTTAAATATCAAAGCCATTTCAAGATGAAAACAAAAAGATCGCAATATTTCGTGAAATGTTTCGTACAAAAGTTGTTGGGTGGCACGGGGACTAAGTGGTGGTGACCTTAAAAATAATCTTGAATTTGACCTTCAAGGTTATTTGGTGTAAAATAGTTGATGACAAACTTGTGGGTCTATACTTTCTTGAAGGTAATTTGAACAACGCAAAATAACGCGATATTTTAGAAAATCAACTTCCACTTTTGCTTGAGGATGTACCTTTAGATATAAAGCAACAAATGCCGTTTCAACCCGATGGATGTCCAGCGTAATATTCTTAATTAGCCTGTCAAGTGTTGGATCGCGAATTCAACGGACGATGGCTTGGTAGAGGAGATCCAGTAAATTGGTCAGCAAGATTGTCAGACCTTCCGTCTCCAGATTTTTGTTTATGAAGTTATTTGAAGAGCGAAGTTTATAATGAGGTGCCAACTACTGGTGAAAACATGAAACAGCGAGTCAGAGATGCTTGTGCCAAAATAACACCTGAAATGCTCCGCAGTTGTGTGCAATCTTTTAAAAGTGCGAGTCAATAAGTGTATTAAGGTTGAATGTATCCATTTTGAGCACTTACTGAAATAAATTCTTATGAAACCCTTAACATGATCATCCAAAATGATGAGGGGTGGGGGGACTTATGGAAAACAAGCACCTCGATGCTAGAAGCCGAGGGGTTTTACCGAAAACAAGCACCCCGATGGTGAGAGACGACGGGACTCATCGAAAACAAGCACCCGATCGTGAGAGGCGAAAAAACTCACCAAAAACAAGCACACCGATGGTAACAGGCAAGGGGACTTACTGAAAACAAGCACCCCGAAGAGAACAAACACTACTACGTCCACGTCGTTGTTCCTGGGTAGTGCTAAAAGTAGTTAATCATGTACTAAGTACAGTATTTGCCAACAGTTCTGAACGAATAAATTTCTTCAAATAGCCTTGAAGATCGAGATCAAGCTAATGTTATAGCAACTTTGCAATCTTATAGTTTTAGTATGAAACATCTTATAAAATAATGGCGTTAAAGATCTTCGTTTGATCTTAAAATGACCTGATGATGAAACTACTGTGAAATTGATCGGTCTTTCCATTTCCGGGAGTCAAATTGGGGATTTCCCTTTTAAATTTTGAAATTGAGTTTCAAATGACCTTAAAGGTCAAGGTTATTTTCAAGGTAACTACTACTTAGCCCCGTGCCACCCAACAATTTTCGTACAAAACATTTCAAGATATACGGCGATCTTTTTGTTTTGACCTTGAAATGACCTTGATATTTGACCTTCACCTTGAGGTAAAGGTCATATTCGATGGTAAAATTTCACACCCTTTTAATTCCAGGAATCGAAATTGAGGAGTTCCATTTAAAATTCTGAGGTTGACCTTCAAATGGTCTTGAAGGTCAAGGTCAAAGTCATTTTCAAGGTTGCTGTGTAGCATTTAAATTTACCAGTTAGCATCAATGCTACATGTTTTTAGTAATATGATATAATTTGTATATTTTTACCTGATTAAATTTAATTATTTATCCCATAATTTAAAATAGTAAACATAGAATTTATTTTTTTGGTTTACAACTCTTTTGGTCTTGTAACTTATCAATTTTTTTAACACAGTTCGTAAATTGCTGTAGTTTATATATCACATTATTTGGTTTGAATTTAAAAGTCGTAAATATTTTATTTTTAATAAACTCTCATTTGTTTACATTCAATTTCAGTATTAAAAGTATAAGGTTCTAGTCGGTAACATAGTTCAGTTAGCATTTGCTGTGAATGTATACCCATTCGTAGACACGAACACGGCATGTCGAGATCGATCATTTAAGGTTGAGTGTGCAGTATGGATTTTGTGGCAGTTTTTTAGAACTTTGTTTTAATCGTGATTAGTGACTTTGAACTGTTTGATCATAATTTTCTTTTTGATAATTTTCCATGGCCTGCCCATACTTGACGTATTAACTGGTGGTCAGTGAAGTTTGGAAATAGGTTAAAGTGCTCCAGGTTGAGAATAAGGTTGGCAAGACTAAATATAAATATCACTAAGATTTGTCACGTCTGGTTGCAAGAGAGATTTTTATTTTCGTTCCCTTTACTGTTGAACCGCCAAAGGCAGCAGACCAATCCTGCCACCAGCTCTGAAAGGGCGGACGGTCAAGTTTTTTTCGTTATAGTCCACTAATCAATGAGGGCTATTTGGCTATTTGACTATTTGGCTATGTGAATATTTGAATATTTGAAGCCAGTTCTTTTTTTATCTTTGGGCTTCATCTCACTCATTTCATCTTGATATTGCGGTCATGGCTTCCTGATGGTTCCGGTCCTAGTTTTCCTGTCCATGTGACCACGACTGTTTTAACCTTACCTGCGTTTGATTGGTGAGTTGGAAGTGGCCCTGTGAAGCCTCAATTCATACACAACACAACAGGAATCCTAGCAACAGCGCTAAAGTGAGAGGTACCATAGCATATATCAGGTAGGAGAAAAACCTTAAGTTAGGGATTCGAGCTGTGAATCAATTTTTTTAATACAAACAAAGCAACATAATTATATTTTGGTGTGATGTAGTAACATGTGAGAACTTTTGATAACTCAACAAAACGTACGTTATTGGCGACTAAGTTTCTAGAACGTTTGCGGCCAAATTTTATATAACCTTTTAAAACCGAGGTAACAACGATAGTTATCAAGAGAGTAAAAAAAAAACATTGTAAGCACAATTCAAATTTATGTACATAATAATTTTTTATTGGGAATAAAATGGAATTGCTATTTTGTTTTAATTAAGTTGTTTCATTGTGGAGCTATACACCAACCGTCAATAATCTAAAATCATTCCTCATACATAAGTGTTTTCCTGTTTAATCACTAGGTAAGTAACACAGATAATGTAAAACAGGTGGCGCCTATTGGGTAATCAAAGCAGAGCACAACTATCTCTAAAAGAGATACGAACCTAGCCTCCGACATATTGAGCTGCCGTACGCATCCGTTGCCGTACCCTGTAAAAAGGGGACGCCGCAGCTGCTAGTTAGCCCCTTGCAACCCTATAACATTTTGCGAAGAAATATGACCCCAATGAGATATTCCGTTCTCTCAAGATAAATGCCGCATATATATATATATATATATATATATATATATATATATATATATATATATATATATATATATATATATATATATATATGAAGTAAAATGCGAACAGTGATTGCAAACTTCGCTCCATCATATCCTTTCCGTGTTAGAGGTTGCACAGTTTGGATGAATTGCTACAAAACACAATTCACCCTATTACACCACCATCGAGATGGTGGCCTACCTGTACCACCACACCGAGAAGAAAGTAAAAACTTACCTCCTCTGTTACAGTGATACGGCAGAGGTACATGTTTCGTCTCTTACTAGACTCATCAGGGTACCGACATGCACCTGTCTGTGCAAAGGACAGATCGGAAGAAAGCATGCAACACTGAACGCGGCTTCGCCGACCTCCCGCCGGATGGCGTATATACGTTTATGCGGCTTTCACGGATTCCTCCGTGTGAGATGCAATAGCAGTGGTCATATCCACATTATGCCGTTGTAGTGCTGAAATCACATTCAGCAAACATACAACTAAATGCATCTCCGCATGTAAATGAAGTAAAATGCGAACAGTGATTGCAAACTTCGCTCCATCATATCCTTTCCGTGTTAGAGGTTGCACAGTTTGGATGAATTGCTACAAAACACAATTCACCCTATTACACCACCATCGAGATGAGTCTAGTAAGAGACGAAACATGTACCTCTGCCGTATCACTGTAACAGAGGAGGTAAGTTTTTACTTTCTTCTCGGTGTGGTGGTACAGGTAGGCCACCATCTCGATGGTGGTGTAATAGGGTGAATTGTGTTTTGTAGCAATTCATCCAAACTGTGCAACCTCTAACACGGAAAGGATATGATGGAGCGAAGTTTGCAATCACTGTTCGCATTTTACTTCATTTACATGCGGAGATGCATTTAGTTGTATGTTTGCTGAATGTGATTTCAGCACTACAACGGCATAATGTGGATATGACCACTGCTATTGCATCTCACACGGAGGAATCCGTGAAAGCCGCATAAACATATATATATATATATATATATATATATATGATAAACACAAACTCATATATATATATATATATATATATATATATATATGATAAACACAAACTCATATATATATATATATATATATATATATATATATATATATATATATATATATATGATAAACACAAACTCATATTATATATATATATATATATATATATATATATATATATATATATATATATATATATATATATATATATATATATATATATATATGATAAACACAAACTCATATTATATATATATATATATATATATATATATATATATATATATATATATATATATATATATATATATATATATATACAGGGTGATTCAAAAATCGATCACGAAACTTAAGGGGGTGATTCTACTTGACAAAATAAGGGTACAGCTTCATATAATTTTTTTTCAAAATGTCATTCGTTTTCGAGTTACAAGCCGTCCAAGTTCAAGTTTTTATTTTTTGTTTTTTGAATTACTCGCTTACAGGAAAACCGATTTGACTAATATTTGAAAGATAGGCTAAGTCTTCTGCGCTTCATCATTTTAGTAACAATTCACATTGATTTTTGGCCGCTAGAGGGCACTTTACCTACATTGAAAATTGTTTTTTTGTCATAATTTTTTAGTGTTGACAGCTACAGTAGTTTTTGGCATAATTTCTGAAAGACTGATGCCAGGCCTTTAAAAAAGGTGCTCTTTATTTACATCGCTAAACCCAACGGTTTAGACGTAAATCACCCTTAAAAATTAAGTGGTAAATTTACTTTTCTCATTTCATTACCACCTTCTTCTTCTTCAAGTGCCATCTCCGCGACGGAGGTTGGCAATCATCATAGCTATTCGTACTTTAGAGGCGGCTGCTCTGAACAGTTCGTTCGATGTACATCCATACCATTCTCTCAAATTACGCAGCCATGATATTCTCCTTCTTCCCACGTTTCTCTTTCCCTGTATTTTTCCCTGTATAATCAGCTGAAGCAGGGCGTATCTCTCCCCACGTGTAATGTGCCCAAGGTATTGCAGTTTTCTAACCTTAATTGTATTCAGGACTTCCATCTCTTTATTCATTCTTCTCATAACTTCGTTATTTGTGACGTGGTCTACCCATGATATTTTTAGGATTCTTCTATATACCCACATTTCAAATGACTCCAATCTTTTAATCGATGTCGCATTCAGGGTCCAGGATTCTATTCCATAAAACAAAATCGAGAAAATGTAGCACCTCGCCAACCTAATCCTCAATTCCAACTTTAAGTCTCTTGTGCAGAGAACTCTTCTCATTTTATTGAAGCTTGTTCTTGCTTTTTCTATCCGTGTCTTGATTTCCTGGATATAATCGTTTGTGGAGTTAATCATTGTACCCAGATATGTGTATTTTTCCACTTGTTCAACGTTGGTTCCATTAATTGTCAGATTTTCGTTATTTCTTTGTGTTCTTGATATTCTCATAAATTTCGTCTTTTTGACGTTCATTGTTAGTCCATACTCATGTCCACACTCCGCTATTCTGTTTGCCAGTCTCTGAAGGTCTTCCATATTTTCTGCAATTATGACCGTGTCGTCCGCATATCTAATGTTATTAATCGGTACTCCGTTTACTCTTATTCCAGCACTTTCTCCTTCCAGAGCTTTTTTCAGGATTTCTTCTGAGTATGCATTAAAGAGGAGTGGTGATAATACACATCCTTGCCTCACTCCGCGTTTGATTTCCATTTCCTCTGAGTGATGTTCTTCGATGCGTACCTTTGCTCTTTGTTTATAGTATAAGTTTAATATGATTCTAAGGTCGTTATAGTCTAACTGTTTTGTCTTGAGAATATTAATTAACTGATCATGGCGGACTCTATCGAATGCTTTGTTATAGTCGATGAAACATATGTACAAATCTTGGTTGACATCCAGGCACCTTTGAATCAGTACATTAAGTGTAAAGAGGGCTTCCCGCGTACCTAAGCCTTTACGGAAACCAAATTGTGTCTCATTCACGTCCATGTCTAATTTATGGTATATGCGTTTATGGATGACCTTCAGGAAAAGTTTTAGTGTGTGTGACATTAAGCTGATAGTGCGGTGATCGCTACACTCTCTGGCGTTCGTCCTCTTGGGAAGACAGATAAAGATCGAGGTCAACCATTCTTCTGGTAATATACCTGTCTTATAGATTTGGTTGAAAAGTGTCACTATGGTATCGAAGTTCTTCTCCTCTATGATTTTCAGTATGTCGATAGGAAGTTCATCAGGTCCGGGGCTCTTTCCATTCTTCATTGTTTTTAGTGCATACAATATTTCCTCTCTCGTAATATTCGGTCCAATTTCTTCCGGGTTCAGTTCCACCTGGTCCAAGTCTTCCCTTTCATCATCAAACAATTCCTCAATGTATTCATTCCACCGTTGCACTTTTTTGTCTGTCTGTATTATAGTTTTTCCATGTTTGTCCAATAATGCATTAGTGGGATTTAGTCGTCTTATCCCTGCCATTTCTTTAACCTTCTTATGTAGGTTAAATAGGTCGTATCTATTTTGAAGGTCTTCGATCTCTTTGCATTTCTCCTCAAAGTGGCGTTCTTTGGCCTCTCTTATCTTTCCTCTGATCTCGAGATTAATTCTTCTGTATTTGTGAATGTCTTTGTTCTTATGTTGCCTTCGTTGCTTCATCATATTCAGTATTTCTTCGTTCATCCATTCTTCTTTTTTCTTTAGAGAGGGCTTTAATATCTCTTTACTTGGATCCAGTAGGCAGTTTTTAAGTTGTTCCCATTGTTCTTCAATATCATTGTTGGTTGTGTTCAGTTTGTTAATGTTTTCATTTATCTGTTGTTGGAGGTTTTCTTTTATTTCAGGTTCTTTAAGTTTCCTTGTTTCTATTGTAGGTCTTTTTTGATGGTTTTTAATGTTTTTGAGTGTAAGTGTAATCCTGGCGATCAGTGGATTATGATCTGAGGCGACATCCGCTCCGGGGTATGTTTTTACTGCTTTCATAGCGTTCCGGTATCTTTCATTAATCATAATATAGTCTATCTGGTTTCTGACTATTTTGTCTGGTTTATCCGCAGGTGATCGCCATGTGTATAACCGTCTATCTGGTAGTTTAAAAAAGGTGTTTGTGATTATCAGGTTTTCTTCTTGGCAGAATTGTAATAGACGGTCTCCTCTTTCATTACGTTCTCCCAGTCCATAGTTTCCTACATTTCGACCACTCTTTCCCTTTCCGATCTTTGCATTAAGATCCCCCATGACTATCGTGATTTCTCTGGTTTTCGTTATTTTTAACGCTTCTTTGATTTGTTGGTAAAACATTTCTATTTCCCCTTCGTCTGCATCCGTTGTGGGGGCATATACCTGGATCAAGTTTAGTTTGGCGTGGGTTGTCCTTAGTTTTAAGATTATTACTCTATCGGAGATCGGGAAAAAGCCCTCCACTGCTCCGGAAGATTTTTTGTTGATCATTATTGCCACCCCGTGTCTATGTTGGTTATCATTGTTACCTGAGTAGTAAATTTTTCCTTTTTCTGTTGAGATGTAACCTGAGTTGGGCCATCTTGTTTCACTAATCCCCAGTATGTCCACATTCAACTCACTCATTTCCTGAATCACATTATGCATCTTACCAGGTTGGAACATGCTCCGGACATTCCATGTACCAATCTTCATGTTGTTCAATCTTACTCTGTCATCTCTGCTCATCTGACAAGGATTTCGCCGGCTAACGACCTGAGAGGCCTTGTCTCCTCCTCCCCTGCCGGATCTTGGGTTCCGAAAACCATGATCAGTAAACGTATCTTCGTTGGCTTTTATCACCATGATGATTTCACTAGGGATATCTAATGAGATGGTTTCCCCTTGCCTTTCTCATCGCATTGTGGAGACCAAACAAACTGTTACAGTCATGCCCTCCAGTATCCATAATTGAATCAGTCTAGGATCATTTCCGGTATGCTTCAACTTGGTATTGAGAATGATGCTGCCCATTCTCAAGCTAGTATTTGGTTCGCCCCGAATATTTGATTTCTTCGGTACCACTCATATCTGAGAGGTGTTCCCCTATCCACCACCTGGGGAGGCGCCCGATGGGGGATCTAGCAACCCCACACGGGTCATTACCACCAGCTACCAGGTAAATAGCTATCAAAGTATACTAGAGCTGTCAGTTTAACATCAAATAAATTCGCTTTTTAAACTATTTAATTTATAATCTTAAAATAACTAATAATGGCTAATCACCAATATTCAAATATCGAATATTGTGATATCCATTTTTGTTATGGAAAAGCAAATGGTAATGCAGAGTTGGCAAGAAGATATTATATGGAGAGTTATCCGGAAAGAAATATCCCTCATGCTCAAACATTTTCCAGTGTGCACAGGAGGCTTGCGGAATGTGGTTCCTTTAAAAGTTATAATGGAAATAGGGGAAGACCTAGAACTGCTAGAAACGTGCAACAAGAAGAAAGAGTGCTTGAAATTATTGAAGATAATCCAGGGATTAGTACTAGAAAAATTGGGAATGAAGTGCGGCTCTGTCAGGCTAGTTCATGGAGGATACTAAGAGAAGAACAACTCTACCCGTTTCATTCAAAAAAGGTGCAGGCTCTTTATGACGATGATCGGCCGAGACGGTTGGAAATGTGCAATCAGATCCTAGCTAAGTATGAACACGATAATCGATTAATTGGCGTCATATTATTCACTGACGAAGCTGGTTTCACTCGTGATGGCATAACAAATCTACACAACATCCACACATATGCTTACGAGAACCCAAACAATGTGGTAGAAACGAAACATCAGCGTAGATTTTCACTAAATGTGTGGGCAGGGATAATAGGAGATTACCTTATTGGTCCTCATTTCTTTGATGGCCCATTAACTGGTGACGTATACTTAGATTTTATCCAAAATCGTCTCCCATTGTATCTGGAAGATGTGCCATTGGAAGTAAGGGCCAACATGTGGATCCTCCAAGACGGAGCTCCGCCCCACTTTAGTATACGTGTCCGACAGTATTTGAATGCAACGTATCCTGAGCGATGGATAGGACGAAGTGGACCATTGGCATGGGCAGCGAGGTCACCAGACCTTAATCCTATGGATTTTTTCTTTTGGGGTCATTTGAAACAATTGGTGTACGATATTCCAGTAATCAACGTCGAGGATCTTCGCTTCAGGATAATCGAAAAGTGCCAAATTATTAAAGAAACACAAGAAATTTTCATAGAGTTAGGCGACATTTTTTGAAGAGTGTTAGGAAATGTATGGAAGAAAATGGGGGACATTTTGAGAATCTTTTTTAGTTTGTTTAGTACTGTTTCATTAATTTTTATCAATTAAATGTATATCGCAATAATCCATAATATGAATATTTACTGATTAGCCATTATTTGTTATTTTAAGATTATAAATTAAATAGTTTAAAAAGCGAATTTATTTGATGTTAAACTGACAGCTCTAGTATACTTTGATAGCTATTTACCTGGTAGCTGGTGGTAATGAAATGAGAAAAGTAAATTTACCACTTAATTTTTAAGGGTGATTTACGTCTAAACCGTTGGGTTTAGCGATGTAAATAAAGAGCACCTTTTTTAAAGGCCTGGCATCAGTCTTTCAGAAATTATGCCAAAAACTACTGTAGCTGTCAACACTAAAAAATTATGACAAAAAAACAATTTTCAATGTAGGTAGAGTGCCCTCTAGCGGCAAACAATCAATGTGAATTGTTACTAAAATGATGAAGCGCAGAAGACTTAGCCTATCTTTCAAATATTAGTCAAATCGGTTTTCCTGTAAGCGAGTAATTCAAAAAACAAAAAATAAAAACTTGAACTTGGACGGCTTGTAACTCGAAAACGAATGACATTTTGAAAAAAAATTATATGAAGCTCTCCCCTTATTTTGTCAAGTAGAATCACCCCCTTAAGTTTCGTGATCGATTTTTGAATCACCCTGTATATATAATATATATATATATATATATATATATATATATATATATATATATATATATATATATATATATATATATATATATATATATATATATAATTTATAATGGAGAAGATAACACAAGAATGACCCTTTGTTAATGAGTTTAAGTTTGTTCAATTCCGTTAGGTCAAACCCGAGTTATCAGCACCGGAAAGAGTCACAAATGTGAAAAAGAAAAAGTTTTAAATTTCACCAAGCTTAAGACGTAAATATTTTTCACACGACTTCATTGGGAAAAAGACGAAAAAATAAATTTTTTCCATTGACCTTAACTGTTACGCCTCCTAGTGACAGTCGAACAAACTTGAAAATAATTTTCAGGACTGCAAATATTTTCCCTAGAAGCTCATTAACGGGTTTTGAGATACAGCCGGCGTCCTCCGTTATTTGGCCAACCAGTTCAACAAACCACTTTATACCTAAAAACAAATGAAAGAACAGCTGCTTGCTACATATGCGTAGGGACCAATAAATGTCTGACGTACATAATTATTTTATATTTTAAAAGTAGTTTTTCATCATTTGCTAAATAAAAAACAAATAAATTCACAGAAAACAACTGTTTATTTAAAAACACTGTTTCATGACTTGTCAGTATGAACTTGTACCTACCGTCTTACTGCCAAAACTAGATTATTTCTATATAGTTAAGCCCTTGCTACCCATAAATTCTTATATTTTTTAATCATCTTGTTGATTAGTCTCAGAAGGTTCCTTCTGTTGTTCGACATTTTTCGTAGCATCCTTTTTACTCTTGTTGTATTTGGATTTCGGAACATGTATCATCAAAACTTCTATTGAAGCGTCATTGTCTTGCAGGTACTTTAACCAAAGCTTCTGGCCTGTGGATAATTTGCCACGCTTTATATTAACAAATTTGCACTTTTTTTCATCATCGTTCCAGACCAACAAGTCCGGCATCCCGTTACTGAATTCCTCGAGGTTTTTAATTAATCTGAAAAATTATTGGAATATTTTTACTTTCACATAAATTCGAGAAGAAAATGAGCAGTTTTCATTCTAACAAGAAAAATACAAAAATTATGAGATACATTTACTATATCTTTCGACATAATCTCCTTTTAAAAGTATGAAGTTGTATTTCTAGTGCTTAAATATTTAGATCCCTTCTTGCTCTTATAATTGTGACCAATAAGTATTCACATGGGTCGTCAACGGGGAAAATTTTCAGGAAAATGACGACAATAACTGAGTAAACTTAAACATTCATAGCGATAAAATGTAGAACAATTCACTCATATAAACAGCCAAACAGCAAGGATTCTTGAATACCGCCAAAAAACGTATTTTTTCCATTTAAAACCATTGAAAATGGCAGGGTGGGCGATTAGTAGAATAGCGTGTTTAAAAGACCTTTCTTTTAGTTTTTTTTTATCGTTGCAATAGCTTAAAAACTCGCGAATCTATAAACAATTGAAGTATCAAAAATCGAAATATTGATTCAGATTATTTCAAATTTAAATCCTCGCCAAATCGAGAGTTTTCGAGCTTTTTAGACATTTAAAAAAAACCAAAATAAGCGTCTTTTGAAGACGCATACGTTCGTTTTTAAGCCTCTAAGAAGCTTGAAAACTGAGAATTCTACAGGTAATTGAATTTAAAAAATGATGTGAAAAATTGCGTTCAATTCAAATTTAAATATTTGTCAAATTGTGAGTTTTCAAGCTTTTCAGACGCCTAAAAAATAAAAGAATTCTTCTTCTTTTTCTTCTTCCTTCTTTAATATAGGCGAACCGCCCGTTTCCTTTCGTCGTCTCTCTGCCTATTGCAATGCTAAGTTGTCACTCCATCGTTTTCGGGGGCGTCCTAAACTCCTGCGACCTAACGGTGATTTGTCGCGTGCAATTTTGACTATTCTTCTGTCGTTCGTTCTACTGATATGCTCGTTTCATTCCCTTTTCCTACCCAGTACCCACTCATTAACATTTTCTACCTTGCATGTTCTTCTTATATTTTTACTTCTCTCTGTGTCCAAGAGCGTTTTTCCAGTTATTCCACGAAGTGCTCTCATTTTGGTTGTCTCTAGTAGTTGTTTAGTTTTCGCTGTGTTAGGTCGAGTTTCTGCGGTATATGTCATAGTTGGTCTCACCATTCCCACACAGCACTAGACGTCTTATGGACGTCATTTTTATATCCATATTATGTCTGAACGTCTTAAGACATAAATAAGGCGTCTTATAAGACGTCTATATACAACGTCTTTAAGATATCTTTTAAAAGTCTACATACTACATTTTATATGAAAATAAATACAGTTGTGTATAATTTAGTTGATAAAAACTAAAAAGCATTTCCTTCCCTATGGATTTTGTCGCAGTTGGGTAATAAGTTTGCAACTCCGCACAGAGCTCAGCTGAATACAAGTTGAGGTTAAAATTTTTGATTGAACGACAAAATTTTAGTAACCTCACTACGACCTTGGTTAATAGAACTTTTGCGTGATCTTTTTTATCAATACTTTGGTGCTTTTTGTCACAGACTGTTTGATGTACCGATAACAATGACACACATAAATATGATGCCAGCGAAACTATAACTTTAAAAAACCCGCCTTTTGTTTCTGTCAACTGTCATTTTTCAGTTTTGTATTTGTGTTTCGTCATGTCGTTATTCATTTTTAATGTTGTTCGGGTGCCGACTGTGAAAATTTAGCTTTTAAAAATTTTTTTATTAAAATAGTTTATTTATCTATGTGCCTCTGAAAATCTTTTTTATTCGTGTTTATGTAATACTTAAGGTAAGATCGAGAATCATATGTACTTAGGAAAAACAGTAACGTTATTTATAGGTTGTGTTACAGGAAATTCCCGAATGCTTTACCGCTTATATTTTTATAGTAACTCTATGTTATTAGAAGTATGAAATGAAATCTTCAAAAATATTATCTGTGCAAAAAAGGCTTGCACAGCTCATCCAGACCCGGTCCTAAATATTACAAGAAATATTACTAATGAAGTGGAAGGCGAAATGTTTGTTTATGGAGTGCTCCACTAATGAAACCTGTAAGATTTATTTTGTTCCTGATGATTGGTTTATATTTAAAGAACATAGAAAATAGAGTTTTGTTAATTACAAGAAGTAATTTTGTTTAAGGTTTTAGAAATTTCAAAACTGGGAGTAGGGAGCATTTATGACTTTGTAAAGCGAGTTTGTAAAATTACCATGTACAGGTGATTAGTACGAAAAGGAAAGAGAACGTTCTACGATTCCAACTTGGCGAGACTTATTATGAGTAAGTTCTGTCTTTCATTATACATATTAACCTTGAAATAGCATAAGTCACGATTCTATAGTAGAGGACAATTATAAAAATTCGCAAAAATATCAAAAAATTTACTCCCACAAATGATAAACTTTATCCTATAAAATTAAAATCAGTTTGTTATTAGGATCTACAGAGACAACAGGACTGGCAAAAAGTCGGAAGACTGAGGAAATTTCAATCCAAACATGGCTGAAAAGGGCATCAAACCAGATTTGTTATTCGACTAAATAAAAATTCTTGTTTTTAAAAACTATTTAAAGATTTGTGTACTTTTTATTTCAGTAAACTTTTATTTTGTTGATAGTCTACCTTTTAGAGTTATTATATCGAAGGGATAAACTAAGGCTTAAATTTGATAGGTTCACTTATAGTTCGAACAGTAGTAGTTCTGAAAATATTTGCTCTTCTACCTCACTTCTTAAATTTCAAATTTGAAAAAGTTTACATTATGCTTAAGTTATGTATTTTTTTGTATAAAGAGATTATGTTGAACATTTTTTTTAAGCAAATTATTCATGCGGAACTTGTAGTTATTTAAAATGGTAGTGTATATTTTGCTCTTGATTTTTTCTTAATTAAAGTTATTTCTTGGACTTTTGAATAATTACGGTTTGACTTTGTAAACAAGACAAACAAAAAAATTAAAGGGACCCTTTTTAATGTACATAATTTTAATGGTGGAATATGTTGTTTTAATGTTGGGAAGGGACGTCCATAAGACGTTGTAAGCAAATGTCTTAAAGACGTTACCTTTTGTAACATAAGACGTCTATACAACGTCTTATGGACGTCATTCGTCTTTAATGGACATCCATAAGACGTCCTGAATGTTGAGATCAAACGTTTTATGGACGTCTTTAAGACGTATTTGTGCTGTTTGGGTTAATATGACAGTATTAAATAAATAAATATTTTTTTTTTGTTTTATTTTCTTTCATCTCCTAATATCTAACTATAAATACGTAGATGTAAGTATAAGCAAATATTAAATTAGCATCATTTTAACCATTAGCATATTAATTACTTTATTTTTATAAATTTATAAATAAATAATTCGATTCATGCAAAATCTAAAAAATTTTAAAATGAAGTAAGTACTATTTTAGTCCGACTATGTTAAAGGTGCCATATTGTTACTACATTAAGCTCCATCCAGTGATATCGTTTTTCTTGACCTTATTCAATGATCATGGCGTCTCCTGTTATTTTTGTCTCAATATAAAAAAAAACATAAAAATTTCAATATTTTTGGAGAAATCAAACAATGGTGGTGGTGTCAATTTGTAAAATCCTATTATTATTTTTAGATATCTACAGATGTTTCAAAAACCAATGCAAATCAAAATGAAGCTATTGACAAAGTTCTTAAAAATAAGGAACTAGTACTAATACATACAAACTATGTTATCTCTCAAAATTCTAATAGAAATGAGATTGGAACTCCTGTGCAAAAGTCAACAATCAGAAGTAGTTCAGCTACACCAAAGAATTCCCCAGGTAAACCAAACAATAGATTTAGAAATATCTTAATAATTCAGTTTCGCATCACGTCGAAATACACAGTGACCACAAAATCGGTTCTAAACCAAACGTCTATTTTGTAACCTGTACCATCTGTATTTTATAAATTATTGGATTTGCGGTATATTCTACACACATTTTATGTTATATAAGGATAGTTTTATATTTTGACAGATTACAACGGTGCGACTTGAAGAAAAAGGTTAATTCCATTTTAATCAGAAATGACCAGAGGTGACTGAAAGTAACCTAAAAATGTGCAAAAAATGAAAAAACAAGGTAGTATTTTGCAACTGATGTTATTCCAATGTCCCCTTTACAGCCTTTCAACATGTGAAAACTGTCATTTCTCAAATGTTCATATTTCAGAAGCTATCTAATTTCGGTAGAAATTATGTAACGTAGAATTTGACCATAGAGGAATTTCCGGAGTTTCGTTTTAAAAATTCAGGGCAAATTTTTTTTGACATATAAAGATTCAAAACATTTACATCTAGATTTACTAAAAAGGTTTAAGATTTCAACCGGATCTGCTTAAAACGGAAGTTAGTCGGCCAGTTTTGTTGTGCTTATTATATTTTCATAATTTGTATCAGATATGCCAATAAATAAACTTTCATATACATGACGTTCTTTCACCCGTATGAGTGTATATGAAATAGTTCCAAGCATCATTACATTATTTCTGATATTTATTATAGAGTCGCTTCAAGCATGTTTTATTCAAAAATCAAATTATAGTATATCTGACTTAAATTTTTGACATCTTGCTTGTCATTTACAACATTTTTATCTTTTTTTATGTGTATCATTTCTTTGATGACTAATTTATGATAATTTCTGTCAGTATCTAAAATATGGGTGTTTTTAAAATCAAATTCATGCTTAGATGTTTGTTCATGCTTATGTAAAGATGTCGATGCGTTTTTAGTATACTTGTGTCCATTCACTCTGTTTTCAATATATTGTGTCGTCATGCCAATGTATTTTTTAGGACAATTTAGGCATGGAATTGCATATATTACGTTAGATCTTTTTTTGGTGGGAACTTTGCTTTTTAATTTCGTATAAACTGACCCAAGTAAATTGTTCGCCGTATGGCATACCGTTATGTTATGTTTATTCAAAATATATTTTATTTTTTCAGACAGTTGGTATACATATGGTAATGCAATGAAAGTGTTTTGTGTTTTGGTATTGTTAATTTTATTTTTTTTTGTTTGTGTTATAATATAAATAGGTTCTTTGTTTAATTTTTTTTTTATGAGTAGTTTAGGAAAATGGTTCATTATTAGGGTCTCTTCCACTTTTTTTAGCACTTCTGGGCGAAATTCGGGTGAAGATAATTTTATAGCTCGATCAACTAAGCCGATTATGACACTATTTTTTTGTTTATTTGGATGTTGAGAGTTAAAATTCAAATACCGGCCCGACCAAGTATCTTTCGTGTACCATTTTGTATGAAGATTGTTATCCGTCTTATTTCTGTGTATAGTTAAGCCTAAAAAGTTTATTTTTTGTTCTATTTCAATTTCAGCTGTAAATTTCAGTTTTGGGTGGAAATTATTAAAATATTGTAATAAGCTATCTATTTTGTTTTCGAGTACAGCAGCCAAACAGTCATCTACATAGCGTTTAAAAAAGATTATATTATAATCCAGTTTTTTCAATACTTCTGCTTCTACATATTCCATAACTATTTGTGCTATTGTTGAGGAGATTGGTGAACCCATAGCACAACCGTCTAATTGTTGGTACAAACTATCTTTGAACTGGAAATAATTATTATTTATTGTAAGTTTTACAGATTCTATAAATTCATTGAGTGTCAACGTTGTGTGTTCTTTTAAATCGTCCCATTTTTCTTCCAAAACTTTGGGAATGATGTCATTGGGTATATTTGTATACAAAGAAACTACATCTAGTATGCTTGGAACGATTTCATATACACTCATACGGGTGAAAGAACATCATTAAAAAATAAATAATAATCTTTTTTCCTATTTTTTGCTTTTTATAAAAATAAATTTATCCATATCATTTGCATACCAAAGATCATAATTGAATTTATTTTTAAACATACACACAAAACTACTTTCAAGGTATGTACTATTTTATAATCTTCACTATTTTAACCTGTTTGTATTGTTTTAAATTTTAAACTTTAAGACTATTTTAAAATCTGTTTTGTTTTTATTAAGTTTAATTAAATTAAAAATATAAATTTATTGATACAATAAACCTACCTGAAAATTACAGACTCATTTCACTAGATGTTATATCTTTGTATACAAACATACCAAATCAACTTGTCCACACTATTTTAACAGAAAAATGGGAAATTTAAAAAAAAAACATACATCGCTATCAAAAAAATAATTTTATGGATGCTGTTGACCTCGTTCTAAACACAAATTACTTTCAGTACGAAAACACCTTTTACAAACAACTCGATGGATGTGTTATGGGATCATCAATTTTATCTACCATTGCTCAGTTAGTAATGGAATATTTAGAGGAAAAAGTTTTAGAAAAATTAAATTTTAATATAATATTTTTCAAACGTTTTGTTGATGATTGCATAGCAGCCGTACCACAAAACAAAATAAATGAAATTCTCCAAGAGTTTAACATTTTCAACGAAAAATTACAATTCACGTCCGAAACAGAAAATAATAATAAAATAAAATTTCTAGATATGACACATACGCAGAAAAAACAAAATTTTAACTGAATGGTACACCAAATCAATTTGGTCAGGTAAATATCTAAACTGTTTCTCTAATCGTTCAAAAACTCAAAAAATAGTGTTATAATCGGTCTGTCTGATCGTGCTATCTCCCTAACGTCTCCAGAATTCCGACCAAAAATACTGCAAAAAGTAAAAAAGACACTAATAAATAATAATTTCAATGAAAAGACTATCACCAAAATAATTGATAAACGAATATATAAGTTTTATAATAACGTAAAAACAAAAAACACAGAACATAAACAGCAAAAATATGTAGCATTACCTTACACTAGTGAGCTGTCAGAAAAAATAAAATTCATTTAAAAAAAGTATGATATTATCGTATGTCACAGGTCACATAATAAATTGAATACATTGTTCACAAATTTAAAAAGTAAGACTCCCCCCAGGAATAAATCAAATGTAATATATTCGATCCCTTGCAAAAATTGTCCCAAAAAATATATAGGCATGACGAGCCAATTGCTGAAGAACAGATTAAATGGCCATAAATATACGAAAAACGCCTCAACAGCGTTAAACAAACACACACAGGACGAAAAACATACTTTTGATTATAACAGTACCACAATAAAAAACAAAGATATCAATTACCAAAAATTACAGATAAAGAAAATGATTAAAATTAAAAAAGATAAAAACACTGTTAACGATAGAACAGATATGGGAAATTTGAGCCACATTTACACAAGCTTAATTTAAACAAAAATATTAAGTATTCGGTCCTGTCAAATAAGAATCAAAAATTGAATATCCTCTTAAACATGGAACTAAACGTATACCTTATTTGTTTTTTTTTGTGCATTGTAAAATTATAAAAAAAAATAAAACACATTGGCATTCCATGTATCCTCAGTAGACGATGTAAAGTTTGAATTTTATTTAGTAATAGAGTAACAAAATGTCAAGGTGTGTACCGGTAAAATTAAATATTTTTAAAAATTTTAAAAATTTGAATAGTGTTTTTAAAGTGTCTTATTGTTTTTTTAAATTGTAGATATGTTCTTATGTGAATGTTTTAATTATGTGAAAATATTTTTAGGAATAAAAAATTTTGAAAATGCCTTAAATAAAGGGCGAAACGTCAATTTGTTTTCCATTTTTGTTAAATATAGAACCTAAACCCAAGAAAAGATAAAATAAAGAAAAATGATTTCTTTTGCTCTTTTAATTATTGATCTTCCTTGACATTTTGCTTATTTAGTAATAATAATAAACAAATATATATATATATATATATATATATATATATATATATATATATATATATATATATATATATATATATTCTATTCTATTGTATGGTTTTGATGAGGTTATGTGGAATTTGCCTGTTGTAAAGAAGCGTCCTTTAAATGCACCCGGTCTGTTGTATTCAGTTGATTTTTCTATTATCTGCCTTATGTCAAAAAGCGCGTCTGTGCAGGATCTACCCGATCTTAAGTTATTAATTTTGTTTGTTATAATTTTTGTTGTAAGTTTCAGTGTAGTGCTTAAGAGATTTATACCTCTGTAGTTTGAGTGCAATTTCTTATCTCCTTTTTTAAACATAAGGATAGTGATGCTAGTTCGCCATTCATCGGGTTTTCTGTGTTGGTAGAGAATTTTTCGAATGAGAAATGTTAACTGCTGTATGAGACATTGATCGCCCTATTTAAGTAATTGGCTTGGGATGACATCTTGCCCTGAGCTCTTCCTGCTCTTTAGCTTACAAAGAGTATTTACATCGGCTGGCTCAATTTGTACGTTGTCGTTCGTTACTACTTCGGGTGTAATTAGTTCAACTTCAAATTATTCTGATTTATATAGTACCGTTAAATAGTTAACCCATGTTTCCCTTGCTACCTGATTTGTTTCGATTAACTCATTGACATCTTTTTTTTGAGTTCTAATAAAGTAATCATTCTCCATTCGCTTCGAGAAAATTTCCCAATGATGATTTTTTGTTTGTCTTACTAGTGCTGTTGTTTCGTTTCGGATTCGTCTATACATTTCGTACGATTCTGGCGTTCGTTTCGTAATATTATGTATGCTGTTTTTTTCTTTTTCCATTTTTCCTTAATTTCTGGACAAAACCATGGAGTTTTATTCTTTCCAGTTTATTTTGAGGTTTAAATCGCTTTCTATATCAGCGGAATTCAGCGTTCTGACGTCTAATATTTGAAGTGGGTGGGTGTATTTGTTGGAAACAATATAGTCAATTGTTGACGTTATTAAACGTATAAAAAGCTCGAAATCTCGCAATCTGACAAGCATTTTAATTTGTAGTAAACGTAATATGTTTCTTTTTCTTTTTTAAACGCTTAAAAAGCTCAAAAACTCGAGATCTGGCAAACATTTGAAGTTTCTGTGTTTTTCAGATATCCATTAATAAATCGTTAAAGTAATTACAGTATGTACATAATTATTAAGCTAGACGTATTTTCAACATATTTCTATTCCATTACGAACATTTTCCTTACAAACTAAGTTTTTAAACTCTTTTAAACATTAAGAATCAAGTTTATTGGAATTAGCAAATATACAGGGTGATTCTCCGAGAACTTTATCGATCGATTGTGGGAAACTATCATTAGGAAGAATCTGAAAATTTGACAGTGTACTAAAATGCATGTGGGACAGTCGGATAAAATATTTTCAAGATGGCGGCACTTCCGATCATACCGTAAGTCGATGTCAACTAGCTCATTTTAAACGGAACACTGTATATATTATGGCATTTTTGATTTCCACGTAAAATTCTAGACATATTTCATGTATAATGTTCTATACTTAAGAATAACCAAGTTGGCTTAAATCGACTTATTTTGACGTCAAGAGTCTGTCATCAAACGTACACGTATTTTTCGGACATACTGTATAAATATTTTATCACTTCCCTTTTTTTATACCTGGAAAACAACAAAACTTGAAAGTTGTATAAAATCGTGGAATAAAACAGCGCTCTCAAAGACCCAGGTAATACTGAAAAAATAATAAGTTTCACAGTGGCATAAGTAAAATGGCACCACGAACGCCAATTCTAGGGAACGCCGGAAAATTTTCATCACCTGTTACTTTTTGCACTTTTGAAATACTATGTACTTCTTAATGTACTTTGATTAATTTAAAAATGGCTCGAATAACTAAAAACTAACCTTTCAACGATTTTCTTCAAAACTGTGCGACCAATAACAGTAACTAAAACTTTCACTGTGACATCATCTGTTATAGTATTCATAATCATTCCAAAAGCTGTGTTTTCGCGTGAGTGGTTCTGCAAGCTCTTAGCAGCGAAACTAATCAACTCCTCCTCGGGCCATTGACTATCTGCAACAAAATAAATACTGACTTACCCATTCAACTTGAAATCTTATACGATTCTTTAATTTTCAGTTGCATAAATAATAAGCCTAACTCTAATTTTTTTTATTTATCTCTCTACATTTTTTTTATGTCATCAAATTTTAGAAAGATTTGGCAACAACAGATGTCGAGTAAAATCGGAAATTGAAGCTGAAACCAAAGTATGTTCTGTTTCTTCGTATTTCCTTTTCTAGACCATACGTTTAGTCCTTAAACTTGTGACAGAACAACAATTCCTAGATAAAAGGACAGAAGGCTGAAACGAAATTTCTCGACAATGTCCCGGCCCGACGTCCTCTGATTTTGTAATAACTACGTCTTGAACAACTCCCATAACATATCTGTATTAGGGTTGTTAAAAAAAATATCGGATTCTTGATGCATCGATATTTTAAAATACTCAATGAAGTCGATATATATATATAAAAATCATGTGTTTGAAAGTCATAGACAACGATATTTTTTGTGAAGTGACTAAAATGGTTGTCAGACTTGCATTGTCTTTATTTTTATTTATTTTATGTTTCGAATAGGTTGCATCTCTAATCGTTATCAAGTATAATCTGAATATTTTGTTTTAAGGCTACGAGCTTATATAGGGACTGTGGCTCGATTATGATCATGCCCTATATAGCCTCGATCTAACCTTGTTCTCAAAATTGATTCGATTATTCAGGAATGCAACGTCGCCGAACCTGATCATGCCCCTTATAACCCCGATCTTTTGTTTTCAAAATTGAAAGTAAATTTACGAGGAAAAAAATTCAACTCCGATGATGAAATTAAACTAACCATGTATGGGAATTTTGACACTAAAAATCCAGCGTGTTTTTTAGTGGTATAGAGGCTTTATTTAATTAATTTAAAATATATAGAAGTACGGAGAAACTATATAGAAAAATAACATGTTCTATTTATTTTAATCCTCCTTTCTATAATAGGTTAAAAATACATGGACCGCACTACGTAATTGTGAGTTATTAGATGCAAATTTGCCGTTATCGAACCCAAAAATCAGTAGCAGACAATCACAGAAACACAAGTGCTAGAACAGAATATAGATCCGTGTTCTCTGGGAGTGGATATTTCACGCGTTAAACAAGCTCGCAATGGATGTATTATCATAGGATGTGAAAAAAGTACTTATATAAAAAATATTCGACAAAAAGAAGAAGAAAAACTGGGACACAATTATGTAGTAATGGAACCAGAAAAGAAACACTCAAAAATTAGAGTTTATGGCATAGACAAAAAGCTGCTTGAAGACAGGGATAGATTCATTGAAAAAATCGTTCTGCAAAATTCAAGCAAAAGAGATCCTGAGGAAAGGCAAATTAGCATCAGACATATCTATGACACAAGAAGGGGAAGTACACATATGATTTTGGAAATTGATGCCAGAACATACAGTCAAATTCGCTTAAATGACAATGTGATACCATGTTTCCAGTGTTGGAAATTTGGACACTTAGCCAAAGATTGTAGGAGTAGAAATGATATTTGTCCAAAATGTTCCCAAGATCATAAATCGGACATATGTGTGTCAACTAAAAAAACCTGTCCAAATTGCTTCTATGCACATGAAACCTTAAAAATACCAAATATTGACTATGGTCATACGGCATATGACAGAAACTGCAATGTCTATAAGAGGATTTATAATAGAATACAAGAAAAAATTCATTATGTTGAACCAAGTAATACTATATAGCAATTAGAGAATTCGAAAATACTGTTTGTAAATATATAGGGGCTACCAACAACCAAACACAAATAGAATGGTTTATTTACAAACAAAAACCAGTATTTATTTGTTTATCAAAGACACATATATTACAAAGTCATCTGAGTAACGAAATGAATATTGAAGGATACTGCACTGCTTGTTCGTATTCAACAGTACACAAACTGGTGGTGTTATAATATACATAAGAAAAGGAATATCATAGAAGATTATAATGAATGAAGCTTACAAAATGAACACATGGATAGTAGGCATATCTTTCTCATTTAACGCAGCAAAATATTATTTGTTTAATCTTTATCATTCCTCATCAAGCAGTGATGCTAAGTTTCTTAAATTTTTTGAGAGGCTTTTGAATGAGAATGTTGTTAGGGATGGTATAGTTGTGATTATGGGTGACTTCAACCTCGATGTCTCGAAAAACTCTTTTTATGCCACAAAATTCCAGAAAACCATACTTAGTCATGGCCTTTATCAGTAAATTTACACTCCGAAGCTGGCTGATCATCACATGATCCTTGCCACACTAGTGAATAAGGCAAAATTTAATTTAACTAAGAAAACATATAGAAACTATAATAATTTAAATGAAGTTCAATTTCAGACTGACCTAATTTTATCTAACTGGACTTATGAAAATTCAATAAATGTACATTTGTTGGCTTAGGACTGATAAACACAATTTTAACTACTTTAGACAAGCATGTCCCAGTTGAAAAATATGTTAACACAAAATGGGCAAATAGTCTTTGGTGGACTCCACAAATTGGTCAGGAAATGACTGTCCGTGATATGCTATACAGGAGAGCTTTGATTACACAAGCGGAAAATAATTGGGAAAATTTTAAAAGCCAACGAAATATGGTGGTTACCTTAATATGCCAACAAAAGAAAGATTATTACTTTTCAAGGATCGATGCTGCAAAAAATGACCCAAAACATATGTGGAAAACCCTCAAATTCTTAGTTGCAAATCATAGAAAACAAACAGAACATACATACATTGACTTTAAAGTAAAAGTTCTTACCGACAGGGCTGATATAGCTGAGGAATTCAACTCTTTTTTCTTGGATAGTATAGATGATATTACAAGGAACATCTTAAGAAATGAAAGCCACGAAGAAACAGTAAAATACATTGAAAGCACATCAAGATTGGATAGCTTTCAAGTCCTCGAGATGCGAGATCTTGGATCAATAGTCAAAATATTAAAAAATAAAGATGGTAGCTTAGACGGCAAACACAAGAATCCTAAAACTTTCATTTGAGGCAATTGGAGACAGATTCTTGTATCTTATTAATGAAAGTCTTCGATCTGGTTCATTTCCTCTGATTCCTGGAAGCAATCCATGATTACTCCGATTGAGAAAAAAACGAATACTGTTAAATATGAAGAGTTTCGATCAATAAATGTTGTTCCTGTATATGAAAAAATACTGGTAGAATATATATAGAAAATAATAATCTCTTAAGTAAATATCAGGCTGGTTTTAGGAAGCATAATTCATGTGAGAGTGCTCTACAGTCAGTTCTGTTTGGGTGGAAAAATGCATTAGAAGATAAACAAGTTATAGGCGCAGTGTTCTTGGACTTCCGTAGTGCATTTGAAACCACTGATCGGAAATTGTTATTATTAAAGTTAAAAAAAATGTGGACTTTGTGACATCCCTTGTAAGTTACTACAGGGACTTTTGAGTGGTAGGATGCAAGCAACAAAATTCAATGAAAAAGTATCAGCTTATAGGAGGACTGTCTATGGTGTCCCACAGTGTAATAGGACCAAACTTGTTTGTAATTTACCTTAATGATATAGTTAAAATATGCAAAAAACGTAAAGTCCAGTTGTTTGCTAATGGCACTCTAATTTACTACATCGGAACAGATATAAAAGTTATTATTGAGACCTTAAATAAAGAATTGGAAAATTTTGAAAACTGGTTAACTAATAATAGTCTATGTCTTAATATTGAAAAAACAAAATTTATGCTGATAAAAAATAAATACAACTCGATCAATATAGAAAATCATCAAAATGTTATTTTTGGAAACGGTGTAATCCAGAGGGTGGATGAAATAAAATACTTGGAGGTCATCATAGATAAATTTTTGGATTTTGGAGGGCACGTCACATATATTACAAATTTAAAAAGTAAATTTAATGAATAGAATAGGTAAAGATCTCTCCAAAAATACTAAACTAACAATCTATAAGACTATTATTCATTTATCAATATTATTATTTAATAGGTCAGAAGTTTATAGTATTCAAGTAATACAGAATAAAGCATTGCGATGTATATTAAATAAAAATAGATATACTAATATAACAAGTATGTTATTAGAAACTAATATACTAAGTGTGAACCAACAGATTTTATATAATACACTAATATTTATATACAAAATTATACATAGTCTAGCACCACAACATTTGCTTGAAAATTATACTTTCGTAAATGATATTCATAAATATGCAACGATCCAGAAATAACTTTTACATACAAAAAGTAAACAATAACTATAGTCAAAATAACCCATATTATAAGGGACTAAAGTATTATAACAATTTACCCAACAATATTAAGAATTGTGGGACAATTTTGTAGGGTGAGCGAACCTTATGTACAACAAACACTATTTTAGGTGGTATGTGTGTGTATATGTATATTTTATCTCTTTGTTAAAAATTTAAACAGTTTAAATAATGTTAAAAAAAAAGAATTGTATTTATGATTAGTTAAATATTGTTTAGCATGTTATTTTTGCTAATAAATTGATATTCTATTCTATAACTGCAAAATTAAATTAGTTGTTAACACAGAGTAATTTAAACATCTCAAATAAAAAAACAGTTCAATCGTCGCTACATTTTTCCTGTAAGTTTCAAGTGTATATATAATACTTTGACGGAATTTGATTTTGGACTCCACTACACGGTTTATTTCGGTAGCGTGTGGCCACTTTGTCCACGATCACATATTATTTAGTAGCTATTCTATAAATCTATAATGAACCCCAACATGATAAAGGTACTCTGAAAGTCGAGTCGATTTTCTTAGATTCTTGCAGTTTAGTGCTGAACGACTATAGGTTAGTAAAGTTTACCAATAACACAAACACAACTTCAAAATTCAGGAAAAACAACTCTCCAACTTAGGTCAGGCATCTTGTTTTTGCGCTCTCACATTAGTGCGTCAGTGAGATTGATGGCGCGAAGGTGTTTATTAAACGAGGCTCACAATTCCAAAGTAGCTAAAATAAATGCTTTTATCTACCATTCTTTTAATCTCAATTAATTCAATAAACCCAATTTTGAAAATAATACGTTTAAATAGTTTCTGAAAGATTAACCAACAAAAGTAGTAAAATGTACGAAAAACAGCCATTTAAATTGTTTACATAGAACAGTACGGAAATCGCCTCCCCCAAGAAAAATGGAAATATCAAGATAAAAACTTTCTTATTAGAATCATGTAAGCGCGTAGAACTTATTTAAACAGTATTCAGAAGTACCGCCTCGAATGAATTTCAAATCGAAACTGCCGAATATTACTTTTTAAAAGCACCACCCGAAATTTCCAACCTTCGAACTTCTTCCAAATTCCCGTTCGTACCTATCTCGCGTCCTTTCACCAATAGAAATAGTTATTAGTTTAGGGTACAGCCCTGTAAAAGTGATTCTATCTCTGGAATTTTCGATCTTTCGTCATTAGAGAGCATTAGCCATCCGTATGTTGAATATTTCATTCCCAATTTGACCTGAACATTTTAAAATTAATAATTTTTATACAAAAAGCTAATCAAACTATTCTACGTCGTTCTATGATTTAAGTCCCCGTCTATGGTTACAAAAAACCTATTCGTTTTTTTAACTATTTCTGTCACATTTTACTCGTTCCTATTTTTGTTAAGTAGGCAAAAAAAATATCAAAATGCGAAACTTCTGTACATAGACAAATGAATTTATTGCA
Source organism: Diaprepes abbreviatus (assembly GCA_034092305.1). NCBI lineage: Eukaryota > Metazoa > Arthropoda > Insecta > Coleoptera > Curculionidae > Diaprepes > Diaprepes abbreviatus. The sequence goes on along the minus strand of JASJET010000264.1, from coordinate 893,419 downwards.
TTTTGGCGATTTTATTTAAATATTCTTTTATTTCCTTATGTTGGGAAAATTGTTTAATTTAAAACATCTCCTAGGTCGTCTTTGATTATTTTCATGGACAAGGGTAGAATTTCTTAGATATATTTTTAAATATTCTTTTATTTCCTTATGTTGGGAAAATTGTTTAATTTAAAACATCTCCTAGGTCGTCTATGATTATTTTCATGGACAAGGGTAGAATTTCTTAGAAATATTTTTAAATATTCTTTTAATTCCTTATGCTGGGAAAATTGTTTAATTTAAAACACCTCCTAGGTGATCTATGATTATTTTTATTGACAAGGGTAGAATTTCTTAGATATATTTTTAAATATTCTTTTATTTCCTTATGTTGGGAAAATTGTTTAATTTAAAACATCTCCTAGGTCGTCTTTGATTATTTTCATGGACAAGGGTAGAATTTCTTAGATATATTTTTAAATATTCTTTTATTTCCTTATGTTGGGAAAATTGTTTAATTTAAAACATCTCCTAGGTCGTCTATGATTATTTTCATGGACAAGGGTAGAATTTCTTAGAAATATTTTTAAATATTCTTTTAATTCCTTATGCTGGGAAAATTGTTTAATTTAAAACACCTCCTAGGTGATCTATGATTATTTTTATTGACAAGGGTAGAATTTCTTAGATATATTTTTAAATATTCTTTTATTTCCTTATGTTGGGAAAATTGTTTAATTTAAAACATCTCCTAGGTCGTCTTTGATTATTTTCATGGACAAGGGTAGAATTTCTTAGATATATTTTTAAATATTCTTTTAATTCCTTATGCTGTGAAAATTGTTTAATTTAAAACACCTCCTAGGTGATCTATGATTATTTTTATTGACAAGGGTAGAATTTCTTAGATATATTTTTAAATATTCTTTTATTTCTTTATGTTGGGAAATTTGTTTAATTTAAAACATCTCCTAGGTGGTCTATGATTATTTTTATTGATAAGGGTAGAATCTTAGATATATTTTTAAATATTCTTTAAATTCCTTATGCTGGGAAAATTGTTTAATTTAAAACACCTCCTAGGTGATCTATGATTATTTTTATTGACAAGGGTAGAATTTCTTAGATATATTTTTAAATATTCTTTTATTTCTTTATGTTGGGAAATTTGTTTAATTTAAAACATCTCCTAGGTGGTCTATGATAATTTTTATTGATAAGGGTAGAATTTCTTAGATATAGTTTTAAATATTCTTTCATTTCTTTATGTTGGGAAATTTGTTTAATTTAAAACATCTCCTAGGTGGTCTATGATTATTTTTATTGATAAGGGTAGAATTTCTTAGATATATTTTTAAATATTCTTTTATTTCTTTATGTTGGGAAATTTGTTTAATTTAAAACATCTCCTAGGTGGTCTATGATTATTTTTATTGATAAGGGTAGAATCTTAGATATATTTTTAAATATTCTTTTAATTCCTTATGCTGGGAAAATTGTTTAATTTAAAACACCTCCTAGGTGATCTATGATTATTTTTATTGACAAGGGTAGAATTTCTTAGATATATTTTTAAATATTCTTTTATTTCCTTATGTTGGGAAAATTGTTTAATTTAAAACATCTCCTAGGTCGTCTATGATTATTTTCATGGACAAGGGTAGAATTTCTTAGAAATATTTTTAAATATTCTTTTAATTCCTTATGCTGGGAAAATTGTTTAATTTAAAACACCTCCTAGGTGATCTATGATTATTTTTATTGACAAGGGTAGAATTTCTTAGATATATTTTTAAATATTCTTTTATTTCCTTATGTTGGGAAAATTGTTTAATTTAAAACATCTCCTAGGTCGTCTATGATTATTTTCATGGACAAGGGTAGAATTTCTTAGAAATATTTTTAAATATTCTTTTAATTCCTTATGCTGGGAAAATTGTTTAATTTAAAACACCTCCTAGGTGATCTATGATTATTTTTATTGACAAGGGTAGAATTTCTTAGATATATTTTTAAATATTCTTTTATTTCCTTATGTTGGGAAAATTGTTTAATTTAAAACATCTCCTAGGTCGTCTTTGATTATTTTCATGGACAAGGGTAGAATTTCTTAGATATATTTTTAAATATTCTTTTAATTCCTTATGCTGTGAAAATTGTTTAATTTAAAACACCTCCTAGGTGATCTATGATTATTTTTATTGACAAGGGTAGAATTTCTTAGATATATTTTTAAATATTCTTTTATTTCTTTATGTTGGGAAATTTGTTTAATTTAAAACATCTCCTAGGTGGTCTATGATTATTTTTATTGATAAGGGTAGAATCTTAGATATATTTTTAAATATTCTTTAAATTCCTTATGCTGGGAAAATTGTTTAATTTAAAACACCACCTAGGTGATCTATGATTATTTTTATTGACAAGGGTAGAATTTCTTAGATATATTTTTAAATATTCTTTTATTTCTTTATGTTGGGAAATTTGTTTAATTTAAAACATCTCCTAGGTGGTCTATGATAATTTTTATTGATAAGGGTAGAATTTCTTAGATATAGTTTTAAATATTCTTTCATTTCTTTATGTTGGGAAATTTGTTTAATTTAAAACATCTCCTAGGTGGTCTATGATTATTTTTATTGATAAGGGTAGAATTTCTTAGATATATTTTTAAATATTCTTTTATTTCTTTATGTTGGGAAATTTGTTTAATTTAAAACATCTCCTAGGTGGTCTATGATTATTTTTATTGATAAGGGTAGAATCTTAGATATATTTTTAAATATTCTTTTAATTCCTTATGCTGGGAAAATTGTTTAATTTAAAACACCTCCTAGGTGATCTATGATTATTTTTATTGACAAGGGTAGAATTTCTTAGATATATTTTTAAATATTCTTTTATTTCTTTATGTTGGGAAATTTGTTTAATTTAAAACATCTCCTAGGTGGTCTATGATTATTTTTATTGATAAGGGTAGAATCTTAGATATATTTTTAAATATTCTTTAAATTCCTTATGCTGGGAAAATTGTTTAATTTAAAACACCTCCTAGGTGATCTATGATTATTTTTATTGACAAGGGTAGAATTTCTTAGATATATTTTTAAATATTCTTTTATTTCTTTATGTTGGGAAATTTGTTTAATTTAAAACATCTCCTAGGTGGTCTATGATTATTTTTATTGATAAGGGTAGAATTTCTTAGATATATTTTTAAATATTCTTTCATTTCTTTATGTTGGGAAATTTGTTTAATTTAAAACATCTCCTAGGTGGTCTATGATTATTTTTATTGACAAGGGTAGAATTTCTTAGATATATTTTTAAATATTCCTTTATTTCTTTATGTTGGGAAATTTGTTTAATTTAAAACATCTCCTAGGTGGTCTATGATTATTTTTATTGACAAGGGTAGAATGTCTTAGATATATTTTTAAATATTCTTTTATTTCTTTATGTTGGGAAATTTGTTTAATTTAAAACATCTCCTAGGTGATTTACGATTATTTTTATTGATAAGGGTAGAATTTCTTAGATATATTTTTAAATATTCTTTTATTTCCTTATGTTGGGAAAATTGTTTAATTTAAAACATCTCCTAGGTGGTCTATGAATATTTTTATGGACAAGGGTAAAATTTCTTAGATATATTTTTAAATATTCTTTTAATTCCTTATGCTGGGAAAATTGTTTAATTTAAAACATCTCCTAGATGATTTACGATTATTTTTATTGACAAGGGTAGAATCTTAGATATATTTTTAAATATTCTTTTATTTCCTTATGTTGGGAAAACTGTTTAATTTAAAACATCTCCTAGGTGGTCTACGATTAGTTTTATTGACAAGGGTAGAATTTCGTAGATATATTTTTAAATATTGTTTTATTTCCTTATGTTGGGAAAATTGTTTAATTTAAAACATCTCCTAGGTGATCTACGATTATTTTTATTGACAAGGGTAGAATTTTTTAGATATATATTTAAATATTTATGTGAGCTACACTACTTATGATCGCCCATAAAATGTTTGTTTATGGTTCCAAAAAACATATAAACGACTAAAATTCATAGTTCTTGGGTTTAGGCCGTGTCAAATTGGAATTATCCGACGTTTCGCATACGATTGCACGAGGCATCTTTAGGGATTTTTACTCCACGAGACTAAAACATTGAATGACTATCGAGGAGCAACAGCGCGGTATTTATACCCGACTCGTGTTAAGCGAACCGCGATCCAGCGTTACAATAGATATGTGTGATGTAGACTGTAACCTGCATCTCTATTAATATTACTTGGATATTTATAAATTTCGATTGATTCTTTAATTTTACGTTTAAAGAAAACAAGCACTGATGCTACCACCTAAGTTTCTTTTACATTAAAAATATGACCTGAGCAATGCTGGTGTTCAGCTACTGCAGATTGTACAATTTGTTTCTTTTTTATACATCTTCCATGTTCCTTAAGCCTAGTGGGTATAGATCGTCCTGTTTCACCCACATACACTTTACCACAATAGCAAGGTATCTTGTAAACACCTTCTGTTTGAAATGGAAGTGTGTCCTTTGGAGGCTTTAAACATTGTCCAACTTTCTTACATGTGTTGAAAATTGTCCGAATGTTTGATTTTCGGAACAATTTGGCAATCTTGTCGGTGGTTCCGTGTACGTAAGGTAAGACAACACTGTCCATAGAAGGTTCATTTATGGCATTTTGTTGAGGAGTTGGGTTTTTATATTTATTAATAGAACGTCTTATATCTTCAGCGCAATATCCGTTGCCTCTCAGAGCATTAGTCAGTTTTCCTGTTTCTGATTTCAGTTATTGTTGATCGCATATTGAAAGTGCTCTATGTACCAAAGAGTTTATGACGGATTGTTTTTCAGAAGGATGATGGTGTGCCGTTGCATTGAGATATCGATTTGTATATGTTGGTTTTCTATTCACAGAATGTCCTAATTTGCCATTCTCTTTCCTTTGTACTCGTACATCAAGAAAGGGAAGGGCACCAGTTGATTCAGTTTCCATAGTGAATTTTATGCTAGGGTGTTGTTGATTTAGGCGATCCAGGAAATTGTGGAGGTTATCTGCACCATGCGGCCAAACTACGAACGTATCATTTACATATCGGCACCAAAATTTAGGTTTTAGAGGAGCAGAAGACGAGGCGTTTTCTTCGAAAGCTTTCATGAAGATGTTAGCTATCACAGGTGATAGCGGAGATCCCATGGCCGCTCCCGAAGTCTGCTCGTAGAAAGTTCTACGGACTGCCTAAAATACATAAAGAAAATGTATCTCTACGTCCAATCGTCAGCGCAATAGACCCACCAACCTACAAAATAGGTAAATATCTGGTCAAAATTTTACATCCTTTTAAAGGTAAAACCGAATCCTTTGTTAAAAACTCCAGATACTTTGTCCAAAGATTAAAAACCATCCAATTAAGAGACATACTGGTCAGTTTTGAAGTAGAATCCCTGTACACAAATGTTCCTTTAGATGAATCGGTTTTCATAATATCTGACATATTACGAAACAACATGGACTCCACCCTACTAGAATTAATTAAAGCATGTCTGATTTTCACTTATTTTACTCTACAAGGAACTTTCTATGAGCAGACTTGGGATCTCCGCTAGCACCTGTGGTAGCTAACATCTTCATGGAAGCTTTCGAAGAAAACGCCTTGTCTTCTGCTCCTCTAAAACCTAAATTTTGGTGCAAATGTGTAGATTATACGTTCGTAGTTTGGCCGCATCGCACAGACAACCTCCATAATTTCCTGGATAATCTAAATCAACAAAATCCTAGCATAAAATTCACTATGGAAACTGAATCTAATCGTGCCCTTCCCTTTCTTGATGTACTACTACAAAGGAAAGAGAATGGCAAATTAGGACATTCTGTGTACAGAAAACCAACACATACACATCGATATCTCAATGCAACGTCACACCATCATCCTTCTCAAAAACAATCCATCATAAACTCTTTGGTACATAGAGCACGTTCAATATGTGACGAAAAATCACTGAAATTAGAAACAGAAAAACTGACTAATGCTCTGAGAGGCAACGGATATTGCGCTGAAGATATAAGACGTTCTATTAATAAATATAAAAAACCAACACCACAACAAAATGTTATAAATGTACCTCCTATGGACGGTGTTGTCTTACCTTACATATATGGAACCACTGATAAGATTGCCAGATTGCTCCGAAAATTAACATTCGGACAATTTTCAACACATATAAGAAAGTTGGACAATGTTCGAACTCTCCAAAGGATACAATTCCATTTTCAACAGAAGGCGTTTATAAGATACCTTGTTCTTGTGGTAAAGTGTATCTAGGTGAAATAGGACACTAGGCTTAAGCAACTTGAAAGATGTATAAAAAAGAAACAAATTGTACAATCTGCAATAGCTTTCAAACTTTTAATGTAAAAGGAACTAAGGTGCCTGGTTTCTTTAAACGTAAAATTAGAGAACCAATCGAAATTTGTAAATATCCAAATAATATTAGTAGAGATGCGGGTTACAGTCTACATCACACCTGGAAATCGATTGTAACGCTGGATCGCGGTTCGCTGAGCACCAGCCGCGTAAAAATACCGCGCTGTTGCTCCTCGATAGTCATTCAATGTTCTAATCTTGTGGAGTAATTGGTCTGGAATTGAAATTATTTGGGAATGCTTATAAATAACTCTCTTACAAGTTACCGCAGTTCTGCTCCAAAAAAAAAAATCAAAAACATTGTTTATTTCTGAAAAGTCAACTTACCTATTTGCATCAACCGCTGATCAATAAGATTTTTCCTGTTCTTGTAGAAATAAGGGGTAAACATGTCCAATGGAGCCAACTGAAGATTGTTAATTAAAGTTGCTGGAATGATTTCCGTTTCGTTGTAAAATATATCCCAAAAATATAACATCAGAAGAGCCTTTATGACACCGCCTTCGCAATGTTTTGGATATCCATAGCTAAAAAATGAAGACGACAGTTATTGTTACTTATACTTTGTCATTTTGGAATCATTTTCATATTTCTTGCAAGGGGAGGTCGTGACCTTGTCATCACCGATTTTAATGAGCCTTAAGAATTATACATACTAAGGTCATCTAAAGAAATCCTCAAAAGCATTCGTGCCATCGCTCATTCGATTTTTATGAAAAAATTTTTAAAGTCGAACTCATTATATGCTGACAAGTGCGATACCCTTTTAAAAGTTCTTTCACATTAGTCGTCTTTGCGAAAATGGGTAAGCACTAGCGTTCAGAGAACCTTGGGTTCGAAACCCGCTCAATGCAAATTTTTGTTTTATTATTTAAAAAAATAATTATCATTGGTTTTTCCAATTATTAATTTTTCCATGTAGTTTTTACACATGAAGATTTAAATACATAATTAAGGTGTTTGTTTAAATAGTCCTCTCATTACCTCCATTTTCAGTTTCAGAGATATAGTAAAATTTTTTAAAACAGATTGTGTTAATTTTTGAGAAACAAACAATGAAAAATGAAACTTTTACAAATAGCAGTAATCGAAATATCTCGAAATCAATTATTTTTAATCGAATAACAGAACCATTCAAAACTGTAGAGAAAAGTTTTTTCGTCACTTAATATATATATATATATATATATATATATATATATATATATATATATATATATATATATATAATGTATCTATTTAGGAGTTCGCGTGTAGAAACTACATGGAATAATTAATAATTGGAAAAACCGATAATAATTTTTTTAAATTTAAATGATAAGAAAAATTTTATATCGAGGGGATCGAACCCTCGGTTACGGTATTTCTTTTAGAAATTTCCAGATTCTTTTTTTTTCCCGAGATATGCTACTTTGAAATTTGTGTCTCACCGATCTAGTCGAATGCAAGCCAAAAACAGAGTACAAACTACCTGTTTGAGTGTATTTTTCTAAATTCTGCTATTTTAATGAAAATTACTATATAAGTATATTATCGGTCGTTGATTATAAATGCACCATCAGATTTTGAAAATTCAAAATGGCGGATTCAATATGGCAGACACAAGATTCAAAAAGTTTTAAATTTCAAAGAAAATGTATGTATATGTTTCTGGAGGTATTCTGAAGGTTGCTGATTACGAATTCAAAGTCAATTTTCAAAAAAAGTCAGTCAATGGTGACGTTAATTTTAACCTAGCAATGACCCTTATATTTAATTCAAGGTTATCATTTTATTTTTAATAAAAACCCTTTCTTTTTGACGTAGGCAATCGGTACAGCAGACAATTTTAAAAGACTGAAATAACAGATCCAATATAGCTGATAATTTTCTCAGTTGTTTATCTTGTACACAAAGGGTCGAAACTGCTTCATCGGTAATAAAAAACACCCAGTTGTTCTACATTAAAAAGTACCACACAAAAAATTTTTAGCGACTTTTATCGTCACATAACCTCAAAAAATAAATAAACAAAACGTCTTTTTTCGTTTTTTGACGATATTTTCGGTTCTAATCATCGTAGAAACTTTTTTTTTCATTTTGTAGGCTTTTTTATTGCCTACAACAAGATATTTTTTTACAAACATTTTTGGCGCGAAATTCAAATTTTTATGGGTGTTCGAAAATTTTTAAATTCAATAAAATAAAAACTAGTACAATATGTCCACGATTTTTTTTCAGATTTTTAATAGTGGTGAAACATAGTCAAAATTGCAAAAAAAGGCATTTATTAGCATTTTTCGCATTTTTATCGAAATTTGAAGCGTGCAAATTTCTTATAAATCCTCAGTTGTCTTAAAACTATGTATGTATATATATATATATATATATATATATATATATATATATATATATATATATATATATATATATATATATATATTATATCGTAGGTTTTCACGGATGGTAGAATGAATAGTTTGGTTATTCCGGGTTTCAATCCGTTCGTTCAAAAAATTGTTTTCACGACGTTTCGCCAAAATCTCATTTGGAATTTTCAAGTGCGGTTCGTCTCGTTACTCGCTGAGAACTGATGGTGACCTCTGATGGCTTTCGAGTTTTATTTAACTGGCGCGCTTCCTGATTGGATGAGCGGCTTCGCAGGCTCCCCTCTGTCGAGTGCGATGTATTTTGTTCTTGTAAGCTGGTCTCTCGTGTGCTAGTTGATTTTTGTTGTTTTCTTTCTTGATTCTTTATTAATGTTTTCCATGTAGTTGGAACATACATAGCATCGTCTCGTTTATTCAGCTGTCCCGAATCGAAAATTCTAGTGGGGAGGTTTGGCGGGACTTCACCAACAACCCCTGATTTGTGTTAAAACTTAGGTTTTACGCAAATAATTGATATTACGAAAATTCTTAAAATAAATTAATCCCGACGGAAACGAACTTCCACGTTTCCTGAAGGATAAAATTAATCCAATAAACCCGGTAAATGATAAATAGGGCTATATTCTCGGAGATGGTTACAAAAATACCGAATAATGGCGAGATTAATTGACGTCTAGTTAGAATTGAAAAATAGTTAAAATTGCGAAAGGTAGTTGAAAGAGAACCTTGAAAAAAATTAACAAAAATTAGGTAAATTCAAAATTAAAATAAAGTAAATAAAAAACACTCGTACTCATACTCCGTTAATACGACAATATATATATATATATATATATTATATATATATATATATATATATATATATATATATATATAAAAATATATATATATATATATATATATATATATATATATATATATATATATATATATATATATATATATATATATGTAGGGGATTGAGACAAAGAGTGGACTGTATATAGGTTTAATTGAGGAGATGAGAAATTATACAAAATACGGCGACAGCGTGACACAAATACTAAAATGGCCTACCTTGTAGTCGAAATCACTTCACTAAATTCTTCTTGGTGGCCACCAGAATAATTCCAAGCTTCACCATACAGGAACCAGGAATCGGGGACACTATCACTGTATTTCGGAGTACTATACGATACGACTATGGTACTACTACTACTCTGTCCCTTTTTACATTGTCCAAAGGCGCGAGGGCCAGTAAAATGTGTCACGTGTGAACACGAGTAAAATTGAACTAAAAAGTAATGAAACCTAAACATACCGCCCACCTAAAATGAGACATTTTATAAACAAAAAAAAAAATATTTCTGTACCATCCAAATAAAAAAAAAAACTTAAAGTAGAGTAATAAACCAAAAAAAAATATAATTTTAATTTTGAGGTAGGGGACATATTTTAGTTACAGGTCTTTTGAAATTACCCTGCGCGGTACGCACAGTCACAACGCGCGTAACTCCGTCCGCACCCGGATGCACCTCTAACACCCGGCTTAAAGGCCATCTCAAGGGCGGCGCGTGTTCGTCTTTGAGCAACACGAGAGTATCCTTGAGAATAGGAACTGACGACTCAGTCCATTTGCTGCGTTGCATCAAAGTGTGTAAATATTCTTTGTTCCACCTTACCCAGAAATGCTGATGTAAGGCTTGTAGTAATTGAAAGCGAGATAATCGTCCGAGGTTGAACGAGGTTAAATCAGGTTCAAAAAAGAGTTTAAGGGTTCCAAATTTAAAAAATGTTCCGGTGTACGAGCGTTAAGATCGTTTAAACCTAAACTTAAAAGGTGTCGGAAATTTACCAACGCTTCAACTAAGACTAAAACCGTGTTACACTCTGTGTAAGAGAAAATCTGGGTACCAACAACGCGAGATAAATGAAAAATAAAACGAGCGTTAGGAATACCTTCCATAGTAGGCTGAGAAGACTTGAGAATGGTTGTTATATACTTGTAACAACGAGAAAGCAAGCGAATAGGTTTCTTAGGATATAAAATCCACAATTTTTGAGCAATCAAATGCAGTAGGGTTGGTTGGCCAGGATGTAACTTTCTAAAAGATAGATGGGAGTACGATTGGTGTCCGCCCACCCTCAGGATACCCGGTTCAACAAGCAATATAACATTTCGAATGTACTTAAATAAGCACATTAGAGTTCCGGAAAATGGTTCCGAAAGAGTACCTTGCGTTTTCTTATTCGAGATAAAACGCAGAACTCTGCACAAAATGCGTATTATTTTATCCAAGGAGGAAAATCTATCAAGAAGATCTAAAAAGAAGTCCCAAGGTGGAACTAAGGTGGACAAAACAGTCTTTTTTTGCTCCAAAGCAGTTTCCGTAAACTTGAACGTTCTACAAAAATCTGGCCAAAGCTCTTCTGATTCTGAGAGAAAAAAAGGCCCCGCCCACCATGGCGAATGGTCAAGCAACTGAGAGCGTAATAAGCTCCGAGAATCACAGCCGGATGGTGTTCGGAAGGAAGATAACACCAACGAGTAGGTGCATTCCTTTCTTGAAGATGAGTAAGACGATTGGAAACAAAAGTATTATACTTATGAGGAGACGATTTTATCCAGGATAGAGTTACAGTCGAATCTGACCACGCATAAATCCGACGAAAATTAATTTTGTCTTCAAACGCAGACAAAACCGAAATCAAGAGATCTGAAAGGAGTACGGCTGCACATAATTCTAAACGAGGAACAGAAATCGTTTTCAATGACGCAACACGAGATTTTGCAGCTACAAAAGAAGTTTTTATTTGATTTTGGGACGTTTCGTATCGAAAATATATAACGGTTGAATAGCCGTAGGAGGAAGCGTCACAAAATGCATGAATATCACAAAACAAATAATCGAGAGAGAGGAGAATACGAGGTAATTGAAAACTAGAGAGTAGAGGTAATTCACCCGTAAATTTGCGCCACTTAATTACAATGTCTTCAGGTGGAATTTCGTCCCACTGAAGCTCAAGTGTCCAGAGTTTTTGTATTATAAGTTTACCAAAAAGGACAACTAAAGTTAAAAATCCTTCAGGGTCAAATATGCGAGCTAAATCTGACAAAATATTACGTTTTGTACAGGAGGTTTCACTAACACTTACGTTATACGTAAAGATATCCAATTTGGGTTGCCATTGAAGTCCCAGAATTTTCACCATATTTTCCTGATCATTATCAAATGAAAGAGGATCAATTTGCAGCCAAGATTGCGGTAAATGAGTCAATAACTGTGGATTGTTACTGGCCCATTTTCTCAGCTCGAAACCACCAAGTCGCAAGAGCTCGACGAGCTCCTGTTGAAGCTGTACAGCTTCGCTAACAGTATCGCAACTGCAGATCAAGTCATCAACATAAATAGAATTTTTCAATGCTTGACAGGCTAGAGGATAATTTGCCTGGTAATCACTAGCCAGTTGCTGAAGAGTACGAATCGCCAAAAATGGAGCCGAAGATACACCGTAAGTCACTGTTAGTAAACGATAATCTTTAATAGATTCGTCTTGGGAGAAGCGAAATAATATTCTTTGATAATCACAGTGACTTTTAGTAACCAAAATTTGACGATACATCTGCTTGATATCAGCTGTAAACCCTACAGCGCCAAGTCTAAAGCGCAGTAGCAGAGTGAAAATATCTAATTGAAGCTTGGGGCCAATTAAAAGAGTGTCATTCAATGATATATGATTTGCATCTTTAGTAGAGGCGTCAAAAACGACCCTTAATTTAGTCGTCTGACTCTCTAGGCGTAAAACACAATGATGAGGAATATAGTAAGAGTGGGGTGCTTCTAAGGGATCTTCAATAAGTTCCATGTGTCCAGCTGATAGATATTCTTGCATAAAATTGCAGTAGTCTTGATAAAGCGAGGGATTATTTTTCAGACGACGCTCCAAGTTCACAAATCTACGAAGAGCGATGTCGCGAGAATCACAAAAATTAGGAGAAGAGGAATTTTTGAAGGGGAGAGCTACTACGTATCTACCAGTGTGAGTTCTATCATGAGATTCAACAACCATATGTTCAGCAGCGTTCTCCTCGGGAGAAAGCTTGGGGGTTTGAGCTACTTGATCTAGCTCCCACAATCTTTTTATACAATTTTCAATTTGAGTTAAAGTACAAAACGTACCTATACGATAATTATTTTCAAGAAATACTTTGCCCATAAGTATCCATTCAAAAGACGTATTAACAGCGGAGGGTTTGTGGTGATCAAAACAAATTGATTCACCTTTCAATAAAGAGCCAAAAACTTCAGCACCGATGAGCATGTCAATCGAAGAAGAAATATTAAAATTTGGATCAGCTAAGTTTAAATTCAAAAATTCTTTAAAATGTTTTACTGGTAAGTCAGCGCATGGCAAATCGGCACAGATTTGCGGTAAAACAACAAATTCTAAAGTTAAACAAGGTTCACAATGAAAATGAGGACGAACTGTGCAAGCAACACCTTGCGTAGCCTTGGTAGCCATAGGTCCTAACCCACCTATGGAAATATTTAGAGAATAAGAATCCAAACCCAGTTTTTTACAACACTTTTTAGTAACGAAATTAGCCTGACTTGCGGAATCCAGTAATACACGGACTTTTTGAAATTGTCCCCACGCATCTTTGACTTCTATGACCGCGGTGGACAAGAGAACAGTATGGTTACGAGGTAAATTAGCAACGTAAGAGTTAACATCTGGAGAATTATTGTTAGGCAAATTGTCTTTATCTGAATGTGACTGCAATGCACCTGTACCGAGAGAGCTTTCCGCCAAATGGGAAACTTGAGTAGGCGCATGCGTGGATGTATGAGAAACAACTTGAGAACTCTGAGGATGAGAAACAACATTTTGAGAAGATGAGGGCTTAAATTCTGAACCAAAATGTAAAAGTGTATGATGTTTTAAAGAACATTTACGACAAGTGCGAAGAGATGTACATGAAGGCGAAAGGTGCCTTGTACCCAAATAGTTTATACACATTCTTTTAGTTTTAACTATATTATACCGTTCCTGAGTAGATTTTGATAAAAAGGTTTGACAACTATAAATGGGGTGTAACTTATTACAAAAAGGGCATTTTTCTTTGCCATCGGTATTGTTTAGAAATGTTTTTATTTTATTTTTAGGAACTTGTAATTTTACTGGAGAAGAAGTAATAGAAACAGCATCTAAAGCGTCACAATGTTTTTGTAAAAAGTCTCTCAAAATACCAAAATTATTTGAGCGATTTGTTGGGTTTTTTAATTCAGTATGACAATCAATTTCAAAACGTGTAGCTAAACTGTGATTTAACCGTTCCATTAATATATTAAATAGTACAAAATCCCATTGTTTAACTGGGTAATGCAAATTATTTAAAGCAGTCAAGTTTTCTTCAAACTTGTCCACGAGATTTCTCAAAGAGCTGACCGAATAATCATCAGACAGTTTTTTAGTACTCTGTATTTTTTGCCAGTGAGTTATAGCAATAAGTCTAGGGTCTTCGTATCTATTAACCAGAGCATTATAGACAATTAAATAATTTGCATCACATAAAGGTGTACATTTAACTAGAGCAAGCGGGGCTTTATCAAGAGAATTTATCAAATAGCTAAATTTTTCCACGTTGCTCAAATTGGAATTAGTATGTATGAGCGAGTTAAATAAATCATAGAAGGTTTTCCATGTTCGAATATCACCAGAGAAAACCGGTATTTCCAATTTGGGCAACCTACCATTATTTTGGGATGGCGCAGAATGAGAGACATTTAAGTTGACAAGGGGTTCAGATTCAAAAATACTATAATAAATAGCCTGAATTTCAAAATAATCAAAATAGACAAGTTCCCTAAAAGTGGCTTCGGTTTTTAAAAGAGCATCTTTGTTTTCCACGCTTGCTATTAAATCGACGATATTCGAATGATTTTTATCAAAATCATCTTTAATATTTTCTAACATTTTATAGCGCATTTTAAAATGTAAACGTACATTTTGATCTGTTCGAGCCTTTTCCGCGATATTCAATAATTCTTTAATGCGAGAATTAGCAGCATTTCTGCGAGCAATGTATATATCCAGTTTTGACATTTTCAAATCTATTATTTACTTTTCTAATCGATCAATATTTAATAAACAACAAATCAATAAACGATATTGTTATCTTTCCAATTGAGAGCCAGTTAATAAAATAAATCAACAAAAAATATTACTATTTTTTGTTCTTTAAAAGTACGCGATTTCAGTAGTTTCCAATGCGTTAAAAATTAAAATATTTTATGCAGCGGTATGGAGGGAGTACGACCATGAAATTGCGTGTGACAGGTGCGCCTTCGAGACTTTTAAGGGCCAACGATAAAATTCTAGAAATGGTACATTCTCAAAGAAAATTTTGCAAAATGTTAATTAATTAAAGAAAATTTTTAATTTTGTGAATAAAAAAAATGAAGATCCGGTTCGAAGTGGCCAAAAAATATGTAGGGGATTGAGACAAAGAGTGGACTGTATATAGGTTTAATTGAGGAGATGAGAAATTATACAAAATACGGCGACAGCGTGACACAAATACTAAAATGGCCTACCTTGTAGTCGAAATCACTTCACTAAATTCTTCTTGGTGGCCACCAGAATAATTCCAAGCTTCACCATACAGGAACCAGGAATCGGGGACACTATCACTGTATTTCGGAGTAGTTTTGAGGCGAGAGTCAATATATTTGAGAGTAAAACGATAAGCCTTTTCAATAAGGCGGGAGACGTGCAATACGTCGAGTACTATACGATACGACTATGGTACTACTACTACTCTGTCCCTTTTTACATTGTCCAAAGGCGCGAGGGCCAGTAAAATGTGTCACGTGTGAACACGAGTAAAATTGAACTAAAAAGTAATGAAACTTAAACAATATATATATATATATATATATATATATATATATATATATATATATATATATATATATACTTATCCATCGCACTTTGTGACCTGAAAAATTTTCGACTTTATGGCATCCACTATAAAAACAACATAATTCGTCAAACGAAAAATATGACTTTTCAAAAACAAATAATGTATCCATTTGTGAACAAAAAAATCAAACCATACACAAATAAAAAAAAAATTTTCCTATCTCTTCGACATCCCTGTATATTTAATATACATTTCTATTTAACATCCCTTGTGACACCTGTAAAATAACTACAGACCTTGTGACATCTTCGCGGTGTTGCCACTTCTTAAATTACGTAATATAAGGAATGAAAAGGGGAGGAGCAATTAATCCTATAATGTTTAACTTTCGCTGTCAATTGAGTAACTGCAATTTTCTAAATGTTGGATATAGTTCCAGCCATAGGTAAAAATTAGTGCTGTTTTTGACGTAAATTCCGAAATGGATGAGAGCTATCCAGAGGTGTTGGGAGCAGTGAAAGAACAAACCCTACATAAAATGTAACAGCAAAGAATAAGTTAGGGCTAAGAGGGGCGGTCAAAGTGGGCTAAAACAAGTTTTTTGAATTTACAAGCTAAGGAATGCATTTTGGAAAAAAAATTCAAATAAAAGATGTAGAGATTTTAAAAACCTACAGTTTAAATACCCTTAATCGCCAATTTTTTGATTTTAAAGGAAAGCCCTCTACATTTTGAATAAAACGATATTTGATAATAGTAAATTAGACAAAAATGTTGCTTAGACGCAAAAAATAATTTTTAAAAAATTGAACCATTTTCTATAAAAACAATAAAGAGCGAAAAATACATTTTTATATGAAATTGAAATCTTTGAAACCCGCATCAAATTAGTACATAAAAAATGTAATTCACACAAAATATCTTCACTAAGAAGATTAAAGAATTAACCCCGATCTAGTTGACGTGAAATTTAAAACTTATAATTGGTCAGTTTTGTTTTGCTTATGATATTGTTATAATTTATATTTCATATGTTAACAAATAAACGCTTATATAAAGATATTAAGGACAAGAACGTTACGATAAAGCTTAGCAATGTGTAAAAGAAATAGTTGTATCCCGAAAACAAATAAAGTTTCCCATTTTTGCCGGTTTAGTAGTAAAACAAAATAATTTTTTTATTCTTGAATCTTTAGGGTTTAAAACTTGCTTGACTTATTGTTGTTATTGTCAGTTTAAATCCTCGGCTGTCAATTTAGGGAGTTTTTAAATTTAAGCCACGTTAGTGAAACCGGCTGATAGTATTTAAACATTTATACTTAAGCTAGCGTAATAATTTTATAACTGATTTTATTTGTGATCTCTATAGATAGTTTATATTTCGATTAAGTGGTTATTTGTTTTATTTAGTAATAATTTGGTTCCGAATTCAAAAGTTTGAATTCCATATAAAAATGTATTTTTCGCATTTTAGGGCTTTTTCGGAAGACAATTGATTCGTTTACAAAAATGTTTTTTTTGTATTTTTAGTTTTGAACTTGTCACGATATCCCTAAATTACTTGAACTAACAAGGAAGGTATCTGAAGTGTCAGGCTCCAATTTTAATGAAACTTATGTTGTAGAGAGTACAAAAATAAAAGACCTGTATTTCTTTTATCTGCGGAAATTCATTACAAGGGGGTGAAAACTGCCCCTGAAGTTCACTCCTAAAAACAATATTTTTGAAATATCTAAGGTTCTAAGTGAGATATTTTTACAAAATAAAATGAAAGTTATTTGTGATTCAAGATGATATTAAATTGTGGTATTTTCACCCCCAAGGATATCATTCCTTATTTTTTATTAGGGTAAACCATATATTTACGAACTATAATGGAACTATTTAAAAATATTTTTCTCACGAATATCATAAACTTAAGTTTCAGGGTTTCTAAAAATAAACTAGTAAAAGAAGGTGAGCCACACCCAAATAAGTTTTTTTTTTTAATTTCAAGTTCTAATTGATATATCTTTACAAAACAAAATGGAAATTACTTGTCATTTGAAATGATGTTGAATTATGGTATTTTTACCCCTAAGATATCATCCCTTATTTCTTATAACGGTAAATCATCTACTAGCGCACGTAATTTAATTCTAATAATTACGAAATTTAAGGAAATTGTTTTAATGTATTTTTTTCACGAATTCCATAATTAACTCAAGTTGGGATGTTTTGGGATTTCAAAAAATGAAGTAGTAAAAAAGGTTGAGTCACCCCCAAACAATTTTTTTTTCAAATCTCAAATCATTATTGAGATATCTTTACAAAACAACGTGGAAATTACTTGTTATTTGGAGTGAGGTTATTTCATGTTGTTTTAACCCCATAGATATCATCCCCTACTTTTTATGAGGGTTAATCTTGTAATTCATTTACATAATTTAATTCTGTACATTATGAAATTAAACCAAATTTGTTGATAATTTAAGTTGTCGTATTTCGGTGTTTCTGAAAATAAAGTAGTAAAAGAGGGTGAACCATCTCCAAATACCTTTTTTAATATATCGAGTTCTAATTAAGATATCTCTACAAAACAAAATTAAAATTACTTATTATTCGAAAGGATGTTAAATTATGGTATTTTCACTCCCAAGGATATTATTCCTTATTTTTTATAAAAGTCATTTCATATATATATTATTGTTCTTAAAATTATCAAATTTTAATTTAAAAGAACGTTACGGAATTAGAAATCACTATTTGTTATGAATTGTAATAATTTACAGACATGAATGCTCAACCAATGAAATAAGTTTATATTTTCTTATTAATTAAAAGAAAAGATTTCAGTAAGCTATGTAACGTTCATATCGACTGAAATTAATGATATCTTTGACGGTGAAAATACCATTGTTTAACTTCATTTCAAAAAACAAGTAAACTCCAGTTTGTTTCGTAAAGTTATCTCAATTAGAACTTGAGATGTAAAAAGAAGTAATTGAGGTTGGCTTGTCCCCTTTTACTAGTTTATTTTTGGAAACCCCGAACACTTCCATTAAATTTTGCAATTTTTACAATTACATTACATGCGCAAATATATGGTTTATCCTAATAAAAAATAAGGGATGATATCCTTGGGGGTGAAAATAGCATAATTTAATATCATTTCGAATAATAAATAATTTTCATTTTGTTTTGTAGAGTTATTTTAATTAAAACTTGAGTTATTAAAAAAGAGTATTTGGGGGTGTGACTCACCCTCTTTTACTAATTTATTTCTGGGAAACCTCGAAAAATGTCAACTGATTTACTTACGGTATTCGTGAAAAAATTATTTTCAAATAATTATATTTAATTTCGTAACTTTTAGAATTAAATTACGTGCGTGAATAGATAATTTATCCTTATAAAAAATAAGGAATGATGTCCTTGGGATAAAAGAAAACCATACTTTAACATCACTTCGAACAAGTAATTTTCATTTTGTTTTATAGAACTTAGAACCTGAGATATTTCAAAACTATTGTCTTTAGGTGTGAACTTTAGGGGCGGTTTTCATCCAGCTAAAATAAATCGCCGTAGATAAAAAAATACGTGTTTCTTATTTTTGTGTCCTCTTCCACATATTGAAGTTTTATTAAAATCGGAGCCGGATTCCTTGAGTTACCTTCCTTGTAATTACTAATCCAGACGTGTAGTCTAATACGCGTTATGGTCAAGGATTATAAATGTAAACATTTAGCCAAAGATATTGTAAACCAACACTCAATTACGCAATAAGTAAGTTGTTGATTCTGCAAATTCTCTAAAAAAAATTTTGAATTAAACTGGACCAAATAAACATTTAGCCACCATAATAAATCTTCTATCTTGATTTTAAGAAATTAATTTTTTATTCGTAATCTACGCCGCTGAAAATCCCCGAAATCCCTAAAGATAGTCTAATCTTATTTTTTAATGCGGCATATTGGATCCTGCTACATTTAATTTTGAGAAAGTACTTTTAGATTCGTAATTGGAAATATTTAAAAAATGTTAAATTTTTAACTCGCCTTATTGGATGCGTTAAACTTGATTTTAAAAGGTAATTTTAAATTTTTAATAATCTACACCCTCGAAATCACCCAGTGCTAATTTTGAACAAAATCCGGAAATGTAAAATTTTAGTCCATCTTATTGTAACTAGCTATATTAAAATTTTTAATAATTTCAAATTTGCAAGTTACAGCCCCAAAAATTCCTCAAAGCCAATTTTGGACAAAATTGAAAAATGTCTAATTAATATCAGTAAGGTTTCATATGCAAAATAATCATGTCCCTTTTCTTAGGGCTATATTTCAGACGAACAAACGTATTTCCATTTTTTGTTATCTAGATTCCCGTCACCAATGTGAAAATCAGAGATTGACTTTATTTATGTAAATTTTGTTATATTTTGCACGAACCAACTTAGATATAAATAATAAAAAATTCCTTGTCCATGTCCAGTAGATATATCTTTTAATTCATTTACATCAAAAATATTCTCTAAGTCCGAAGTTTTCGTGGAATCCCATATTGATTTTTTAATTTCAAGTTCTCCTAATCTCACATTGTCTACCTTTCTAACCATAGCTCTATCATTATTTTCCCTCTTGTAGTCATATTGAAAGAAATAAAGAACTAAAACTTTATTTTTAATGATTTTAATAATAACAAGTTAGGTTAGGTTTCAGTCATTTTTAAAATTCAAGTTTACTACATTGTCCAATATCAATAATTCTTGTCATCACTTACCTTAATCAGAATCAAAATATGATATTATCAAATATCATCCAGATATAAGATACAATTTTTATAGAAAAATTGAACCGACTTCTAAAAGTGCGCTAAAAAGTGAAAAATAACTATATATTTTTACGTGAAATTGACATTTTTGAAGTCGGCGCCAAACTAATACCTGACAAAATATGATTCGCATAAACAGATTAAAAATACTTTATTTGTAATTGCTTTCTTACAGTAATTTGTATATATTAGTAGTTATTTATTTCATTCAGAAATAATTTGGCGCCGACCTCAAAAATTTCAATTTCATATAAAAATTTATAGTTATTTTTCACTTTTTAGCGCACTTTTAGAAGTCGTATATGTATATGTATATATGTATATGTATATGTATATATATATATATATATATATATATATATATATATATATATATATATATATATATATATATCTGTGGAACATCTTGAAAATATAAAATTTTGTAAATTTCAATATTTTCAAAATTCGGTAAGAAATAATTGTAATTTTTATAATTATTTTTTACCTGGCGCCCAACAAAAAGACATTTGTACTTTTGATTAAATTTTGGTAATTTTTTTTTTGAAAATATTAAAATTCTAAAAAATTAAATGATAATAAATTATTTTCCTACCATATCAAATTATTTTTTTTTAACCGGGTAAAATTTTTGTGCGGGTGCGTACAGCGCTAAAAGGTTCGTACGTGCGAGAGCCTAAAGCGCTACCACACACCAATTATAATCGTCACAATATATATATATATATATATATATATATATATATATATATATATATATATATATATATATATATATAATGTTACGAACTTTATAGCGTAGTACATTCCATAGTATTAGTTTGTGTTTGTGTTTGTAGTTTGTAGGGTTTTAGGTATATTTTCTAATGAAACGAACTTTGTAGCGTTTTATATTTCATAGTATTAGTTTGTGTTCGTAGTTTGTAGGATATTAGGTATATTTTCCACGAGTTTATAATTTATTTAAGTAATTTACCTTTGTTAATTTCCTCAGGAGACGACTATGAAAGAAGGTCTGGAACTTTTTAGAGAATTCGATTTCCTTATTTTTAACATGGAACGCCTATGATAGAAGGTCTAGAAATCGCCGGATTATTCCGTTTTCTTATTTTGATTACCCCATGTAGTATGGAAATCATTCTAGAGAATTAGGGAATCTTCCGGTATCAACCAAAAGGGAATATAAAGGGTCCAGATCGGCTTTCTTGGTCAGTATAGTTTCAGAGTTTGTCGACGCAGCTTAAAATTGTTTGACAAGTGTCAAAAGTAAGGTGTTCAATAATACAGTCTGTGTTCGAAGATCGGCCGTCCGGAAGAAATTGGTGTCGGAAGTGGATAAAATTCAGAAGAGATTAGTTCAGGTTATAAAATTTAAAAAAAATTGAAATTGTATGCCAGTGGAAAATAGAAAACAGAAAGCAAAAATGGAAGAACAATTTCAAACTGGTTTAAATCAGATTCTCATGATGATACAAGGCATGAAAGTAGAGTTGAAAGAAGATATGACGAAAAGCCAAGAAGGTATGACGAAAAATCTAAACGATATGAAACAAGAATTAAAGACAAGCCAAGATGATATAAAACAAGAATTAAAAACAAGCCTGGAGGACATGAGACAGGAACTTAAAAAAAATCAAGAAGACATGAAGCACATGGAATAAGAAATGCAACAGAAGATTAGTAAAATTAGAGAAGACGTACATGGCGAAGTGACGGGAATCCAGAAACAGATGCAACAATTACATCTGCAAATTAGAGAAACGTATTTGGCGAAATACAACATGAGATGACAGGAATCCACAAACAGGTGGAACAGCTACATTTGCACATCGAGAAGGTAGCCAGTACAGGTGTAATAAAGGTAGACGGCAAGGTACCTTGGCTTACCTATATCCGTCTGCCGCCACCAGCAATAACTGGAGTTTACCGGAAAAGGTACGTGCTCTTGTTCTAGCACTACGAGGTGAACCTATGGAGGTCCTACGTAACATTCCTGAAGAAAAACAGAATGGTTACCAACTCATTGTTACTTTTCTGGGGATGCGCTATGGGGAAGCCCACCTCCAAGAAGTTTATAAAGCCCAACTTCAAGGAAGAAGACAAAAATACAACGAAAGTCTTCAAGAATATGAGGCGGATATAATGAGGTTAATAAATTTGACCTACCCAACATATCCAGAAGAAATAAAGCAGGAGTTAGCAGTGAATAGTTTTATTGAAGGTTTCCGCGACCCAGAAACAAGTCAGACACTAAGAATGGCCAGACTGAAGAAGATTTCTGAGGCTCTTGCTTATGTCCTTCAGTTTTACATAACCAAACAGACATCAATGAACCAAGAACGAATCATAAGAAGAGTCAATGTTTCTCGGGATTATCACAAGATCAACGATAAAACTTTCATGAGGCTTATGAGGGAGTTGCAAGAATTTTTGAATGAAGGGAAAACACAAGATAACAAAAATACAACCTTTCGTAGCAGAAATAGAATGTGTTGGTGGAAGCGCGATCAAGAAGGGCATCTACAAAGCCAGTGTACTTGCAATACTGTTTCTGACAGAGGCCCTGATGGCTATCGGCTTCATATTGCTAATATAGGTGATGATGTTCTAAGAAGCGACTTGGAGAAAGTCTTTGCTCCTTATGGTGAAGAAATGCTGCAGTTACTGTTAAGGCTTGAGATGGAGTTGAAGTATGCGGTTGTCGCATTAGAGTAACTTATGCCAGACCGAGAAGAAGGGGTCAGAGTCGCAGAGATTGCCTGGAAATTACTGCTGGTGGAGGCGATAGAAGAAAGGACCATTATGGAAGATATGAAAGGAGTACTCGCGGCGACCGAGAAGAGCGTGACGAGAGGGACCGTGACCGCGAATGGGGTTATGGAAGAGGAACCTTCTACAGGTCATCCTCGAGAAGGTACGTTGAGAGGGACTGCGACGGTGAAAGAGACTCCGGAAGAACGTCTTGCAGGCCATTCTTGGAAAGGTACAGAGAGGACTACAAATAAAATGCGACAGAACGAAAATCCGTTATGACGTCAAAGCCGATACTGGTGGATGTATGGGGTGAAAGAGTTTGGTTGTACAATCCGAAAAGAACCAAAGGGCCTTCACCAAAGCTTCAAAAGTCATGGGAAGGTTCGTACAACGTAGTGACTCGACTAAACGATCTGGTGTACCGAATTCAGAAAAGCCCCTCATGCGAAGATGAAAGTCGTGCATTTGGACAGATTGGCCCATTATCTAGATCAAGATGGTTGATCGGGATGATCAAGGCTCAGAAGGGGGAAGGTATATTTTCTACGAGTTTATAATTTATTTAAGTAATTTACCTTTGTTAATTTCCTCAGGAGACGACTATGAAAGAAGGTCTGGAACTTTTTACAGAATTCTATTTCCTTATTTTTAACATGGAATGCATATGGTAGAAGGTCTAGAAATCGCCGGATTATTTCTTTTTCTTATTTTGATTACCCCATGTAGTATGAAAATCCTTCTAGAGAATTAGGGAATCTTCCGGTATCGACCAAAAGGCTATATAAAGGGTCCAGATCGGCTCTCTTGGTCTGTATAGTTTCAGAGTTTGTCGATACAGCTTGAAATTGTTGACAAGTGTCAAAAGTAAGGTTGACAATAAAAATCTTTTGAATTAATAGTGTGCAATAATACAGTATGTGTTTGAAGATCGGCCGTCCGGAACAATATATATATATATATATATATATATATATATATATATATATATATATATATATATATATATAAAATACAGGGGCGGATCCAGCCTCTCTCGGTGATATCACAAAAGTACAGTATGGTAAGTGAAAGCAAATTGTCGATGGGGGGGGGGGTATACCAGCAACATTCCCATTTCTAGTGTAATAGGCAGGGTCGGATCTATTTTTCTGAATTTGAAGCTCTAGGAGAGGGAGGGGGCGATCACAGGAAAAATCAAGTTGTCGACAGGGGGATAGAATGCGAGCCGCGTACACAATCTTAGTATAAGAGGCAGAATCGGGTCTATTTTCCTGAATTCAAAGCTTTTAGGAGGTG
Source organism: Diaprepes abbreviatus (assembly GCA_034092305.1). NCBI lineage: Eukaryota > Metazoa > Arthropoda > Insecta > Coleoptera > Curculionidae > Diaprepes > Diaprepes abbreviatus. The sequence goes on along the minus strand of JASJET010000264.1, from coordinate 868,840 downwards.
GCTATCGCAAGAAAAACAAGTTGACTACTGGCGGGGGGGGGAGTGCCAGCAGCATACACATTCCTAATATAAAAGGCAGAATCGATTCTATTTTCCTGAACTCAAAACTCTTGGGAAGGGGAGGGACGATTGCAAGCAAACACATTCTTATACTCTATTTAAGAACTAGTGAGAGAAATAAAACTGTTACCGAAACCTCCACCGTACCTGCTCCGGTGCCACAGGTAACTGAGGACTACCGTAAATCTAATTATATTCAATTTTATTTAAATATTATAAGCTTTTATAAATTTACTGCAACAATAAAATTTCTGATAGTTCAATTTAATTTCTGTCAGTGAGCAAAGTACACCTTACAGTGTGTCCTTGGTGATTTATCTTGTTTGGGCTTGTTTTTATATATTATTTGAGATTGGTGAGATACCCAAAAGATATGGATTTCACGTCTATATTTATTCCAAAATCGTTAAACCAGGCCGTTTTTTCCTCAACGAAAAACTTATTACGATGAATGTTTACGATGCCTTAAGATATCAATATCTAGATAGTAATGTTAAAAGCTCTGTTGGAAAATCTACTATATACCGAATACTGAAGGAGAAGAAAACGACTATAATTGTTAGTACTCCCAAGCTACATTCGATCACAGGCAGACGAAAAACCTCGTTTGAAGAAGAGATGTAAACTGCAATAAAAGGAGTTGTACATACATTTTATTATGAGAAGCAAATCCCAATTTTCGGAAAAATTCTAACTAAAATTAATGAAAATCGAGATTTACCTGAAATTAAAAGAACTGAGCTCTGGAAATTGCTCAGAGAACTTAATTTTTGCTGGAAAAAACTAGATAGGAAATCTGTTCTTATAGATGTCCGTTGGAGAAGGAAATATCTCTCTCAAGTAACAGGTAGAATTGCTAGAAACAACACAACTTACAAAATTAGTAATTTAACTGAAGAAATGCACGGTTCTTGTGAGCACACCAAATCGAAGAAGGGGAGCGAACTTCACGATGGTAATGCCGAGGCGCACCATCGTGCTGGAACCACATACTGTCGAGCTCATCCCTATCGAGACCTTGAAGCAGTTGGGGTAGTTCTTCTTGTAGAAAGTTCAGGTAACTATGGCCATTTAGTGGTTCATTAAAAAAGTGGGGTCCAATAATTCGATTATGATGAATACCACACCAAACATTTAATGACCAGTGGTTTTGATGTTGCACCTCTCTAATCCAAAATGGGTTTTCTGTGGCATAATAATGCATGTTGCGTCTATTTACGGCACCGTTACTTCTAAAAGTAGCTTCATCACTAAACATTACCTTGCATAATAAATTTGGATTTAATTGAATCTCCGCATTTATTGTACGACAAAAGTTTACACGACTTTCAAAATCCTGTCCATGCAATTCTTGGTGTAATTCCATGTGATATGGATGATACCTATATTTCTTGGTAGTACGATTAGCGGTGGATTGTGATGTTTCACATAATGCTGCTAACTGACGGCTACCAATATAAGGATTTTCCTGAACATTTAACAATACTTGTAGTTCTTTTTCTTCATTAGTTACTGGTTTGTTGACCACTTTACGTTTTGGATAATCAACAGTACCAGAAGAATCAAGAAGGCAATTTTTTTGAGCCTCTCCTATTGTATAAATCATATCTATTAACTCATTCTTTGGAAAATTCATTTTACAATATAAGATGAATGCAAAAAAACCAAACTACACTACATAAAAACCAAAAGAAGCGATTGCGGTTATAAATTTGACACACAGAAAAATGTTCTTTTACATTGTTTTTGCCATGGCTACTATGATAATGAAGACTATTTCTGTAAAAAAGTATGGAAAATAAGAACAACTGAAATATCTCAAAAACTATTATAAATAGGTATAGGATATATTGAACAAAACTTTTAGGGTTTTTATTACTCTATTAAATAACATGAAAATATACAGGGTGTACCATTTAAAAAAAGATATTTATTCATTTAAACTTGTTCAAATTTGAGCCGATGTGTTCAACACCCTGTAGCTTTTATTGCAAATATTAGGTAAAAATTATGTTAACTTGTCCTTGGCCTTGCTAAATTCCAAATTTGAATATATTTGTTGCAAAATTGAAAACGTTATTTAGGATTGAATTGATGCTTGAAAATGTGACTTTTTTTCTTTAAACTTAATTATCTCAGAAACTATAAAGTTTTGTTATAGTAAACCCTTAATAAAAAAGATTTAAAATTATAAGCTAAATCGAAAATACGATTCGTATATAGGGTGTTCTATTTAAAAAAATACAACTTTATGCTGTCCTAGTTTTTTGGCTCATCCTGTAGAGTCCTAAATATTTTTAAAATCTGCGTAAAAATAAACTGTATCAAACAATAAATATAGTTTCTTTGTAAATTTCACCGAAAAGGCACAAACTTACTTCATCCAATCGTTGACTCACCCGGTATATTTCAACGTCTGAAACTTTAATTCTAACAAAGCGCGCTGTCCGTTGTACAAAACGTGTCAGTGAGTTTGCTTTTTTCTACCAAAAATTTTATATTTTACAATATAATGTAACATTGCAAACATAAGAAAATGGCGCATAAAGTAAGCCAGATTAATCATAAATGTATTTACTTACTAATACTCTGATGCCTAAATTATGACGAAACGCTATCTGTAGGAAGCCACGTGGACGCATAATTGCCTTTTTTTTTTGTAAAAAAAGATTGCCTATGAATTTTTGAATATTTAAAGTAAAAATCACACACTCAAAGACTTGATATGAAAACATAAAAAACAATACATTTCTGTACCTATACGTATATATTTAATACTAATTATATAACCTAAAAATTTTGATGTTATATTACAAACGTGTATCTGGTATATGAGAGATCATTTGCAACTGTTGATTCATTTGCGAAGCGCTTTATTTGTCTACCAATGTAGGAATGAATATTTTATGATACCTCTAATCGAAATATAAAATGGCAGACAAAAATAAATCGGGGGAATTTTCACTTTTTAAACAACTTATTTATTTATTTATATATTTTCGACGCGCTGTACTTGTCTGCCAAGGTAGGTATGAACATTTTATGATACCTTTAATCGAAATAGAAAATGGCAGACAAAAATAAATCAGGGAAATTTTCATTTTTTTTCAACAAGTTTTTTATTTATTTATAAATTTGCGACGCGTTGTACTTGTCTGCCAATGTAGATATGAATATTTTATAATAAGAGGAATACGTGAGTCTTTTATGTAGATTCTGATCGTGGAAACTTGATCGAAATTTTCTCATAATTTTACAGCGGAAAAAAAGATTTCGTTATGGGAAAACGGTCTGCCATTTTTTTCACACACTATCTTTCATATTGTTCATTGGCGGACAAAAATAAATCAGGATTTAAAAAAAAATTTTTTTGTAAGTTCACCCCTACGTTTCCACCCCTTCAACCATTGCAACGTGTCTGCCATTTTTTTCCGTGAATTTAATTTGGGTGGCTACTCTTTCCCTTTAATGGCAGACAATTTTAGATCAGGATAAAAGAGATTTTTTTTTTGCAAATCAAAATTGATTTTCCAAATTTTCGAAAGGGCTACCAGGCTTGACGCTATGGACTCTTTTCACGAACTCACTTAGATCTTTTAGCCCTCTAAAGGGCAAACAAAAAAAATAGTCCATTTGTCCTTATGGACAGCTAACGATCTATTAGTTGATATTGATAGCCATCAATGTACATCGCGCACGAGAGTTCTGGATAACCATCCAGGACACCCATGCGCGATGTACAATCCTCCGAATAGGCCTTATTTTTTAAAATATGTAACGTCATGAAATTTAAGACAATTGTGACTTACCACTGTATCAACAAAAAAAATTACAGGTTTCTATATACGCGCGCGGCTTAAATTCAATAATTCCGTATATTTTCGGACAGGAGGTATATAAGTAGAACAGATCAGAAAAGTAATATATTGTAACGAACTTTATAGCGTTTTACATTTCATTGTATTAGTTTGTGTTTGTAGTTTGTAGGGTTTTAGGTTTATTTTCTACGAGTTCATAATTTATTTAATTAATTTTACCTTTGGTAATTTCCTCAGTAGACGTCTATGAGAGAAGGTCTGGAACTTTTTAGAGAAGTCTATTTACTTATTTTTAACATGGAACGCCTATGATGGAAGGTCTAGAAATCGTCGGATTATTCCGTTTTCTTATTTTGATTACACCATATAGTATTGAAATTGGGGAATCTTCCGATATCGACCAAAAGGATATATAAAGGGTCCAGATCGGCTTTCGGAGACAGTATAGTTTGAGAGCTCGTCGACGCAACTTGAATTAGTCAATTTGTGTACAGTGTGTGTTCAAAAATCGGCCGTCCGGAACGATATCTTTTTCTGATAAATACTTTTTTCACAATATGATATTCGATTTTTTTAAATAAATGTTCCTGTATTTGAAAATGGGATAAAAAATATTTAAAAGTTACTTACTCAGCATAATGATGCAAAATCACTTCCTCAAAATTACTTTTTCGTTTTTTTCCTGCCTTTTCAGACGTAAAGCACTCATAGCCAGTATGCACTAAGGGAAACTTTTGAGAGTCAATGGGTCTTGGCATAACATGCACCAATCTACAATTCAATATTCAGGGTAAAACAAATTTTCCGGCTAAATTAGAGGCGACCAGGAAGTGATAGCGGATCTGGGTTTTCTTCAACCTTCAGAACTACAATTCTTCTATTTTATTGTGCATTCGATATGTCAGTGACGTCATCAATTGTTAAATGATGATGTTTTTAACATTTTCCCAACAATAGTCAACATCTCTATTGTCGATATTTTTGAAACAGTTAAATTGAATCCATAGAGTATGAAATGAAATATTATAAATTGGTTGAAGATTTAAAATAACTGATAATAATATACAGAATACTTTACTTAAAAAAATTAAAAGTGACATCGTCATTTAACAATTGTTGACGTCATTGGCACGTGTAATGATCAATCGAATAAAGGAGTTGTTATTTTGAAGTCGCAAGAAAACGTAGATCGGCTATCACTTTCTGTTCGTCCTCAATTAAGCTGTTCCGAAACATTTGCCCAACCCTATATAATTGTAAGTTCAAATTATTGAAGGAACTACACAAACAAGTTTGAAATAACATGACTAATTTCCTCTTTTTTTTTTCATCTAACGATATTTTTTATAAAAATTAACAATAATATATGAATACATCAACATAAAAAAATTAATTACAGTGTAATAACACATTTCTTGGTAACATATTGTTATTTGAAAGCAAAAACTCTTTTAATTCTTGAATTGCACCTGGGTAGGTACAGAGTTAGAGGTAAAATAAATACAAAGTTGAATAAGAAAAAACCTCACACAAGTAGAAGTTTCTGGGCATCTCGACACTGCAGCCGCAAGGACTTATTGTATCTCTTGACGTATGCTAGAACTAAGCAAAAAAATTTGATACCTTGGTCAGTTGTAAACAGTCCTTTCTCTAGACGTATTTGGAAATCGAGTCCTTGAAGATTAATATGTCTCCAGTTAACAAATAGAGGGTACTAGCAAATAATGTGAGAGGGCGTTTCCTCGTTCTCGTCAAATAACCAATAAATCGGTTTTCCTCTGTATATTTGTTTACAAGCGAAACAACGATTTCTAGATAAACGGCGAATATAGAAATTTGTTACTAACTAAGTTAATTTGGTGCCTGAGATTTCCTTAACTAAAACCCTTGTTAGAAAGCCTAAAATATGTTCTTTGTATTAAATTCGCTTCCCGAAATTCATTTTATAAAGAAATATGGTATACATTTTTGGTTATATGAAAAATAATAATTCTGTGTATTATAATATGTTAATTTAATGACATTAATTCAAATTTATTTAAACGGATTTATTTTTTTGAAATCATTTTCTTAATTACGCGTGCCGACCTAAGAGTTTAGTGTCAGATTTTTAACATATACTACTTAGCCTAATCAATAAAGCAAAAAGAAATGCTAGTATTGTAAAAAAATTTAACAGCAAACTGCCTGCACTATAACATGACAATGAGATTTTTTTAAAACGATAAGAACTGTAAAAAAAAGAATTTTGGGTTTTGCTTATATTATGGAAGAGATTGAATAACTCGCACCACATTCAACAGATCATTTGTAGATAATTAAAAAAAAACCTACAAAATGGTTTTTTATAGATCCCTGTCGGAGTATTTTTCACCAAGAAAAGTCGGAAAAACGCTCCAAAATGACTATCTTTACAATATTAAGTAAATATTTTTCGGGAAATGGTAGTTTCTTATGTGTACTTTAAACAGCAGAAGACGAAATTTGTCACTTTAGTAGTTTTTACATAATTGTAAAAAAAACAAGTTAGAGAATTTTCTTGTCAATGGCACTGTGTTAACCTGATAGGATAGATTTGAATTCACCAAACGGGTTCTAAAAGTAAAGATTATGAACTACAATTCATCTATCTCAGATTTTCGTATAAATTTGTTGAAATATGCTAAAAATGCTTCCGAACATAGCGTGATGCACGTAAACTCGCGTCAGATACGGATCGAAGCACAGGTAGTGGGAGATTAAAAGTAGAAGAAGAGAGCTGACGTGGAAAATAAGCCTTCCAGTAGATAAATAAACCGATACATTTATTTATTTTTATTTCATATAAATTTTTGTGTATATTTAATAATATTTTATTTAAACGTGGCTCAAAGTATACAGGGTGTCCTAAAAGTACCGGAATAGAAAAATACTTTCTTAGCAAAGAATTTAAGAGAAAAAATTTTGAGATGAAAGTTGTAGGAAATCAAACGGAGCATCTGATGTTAACCTTGACCTTCAAAGTCATTTGAAGGTGAAGTTGAGATTTTCAAATAGAAACCCCCATTTTTTATTACAGAAATGGAAAGTGGAGGAAATCTCCTATCCAGCGATATAAATAACAGAGGTGATCTAGTGACATTTCGAGGTCATTTCAAGGTCAAATATCCTTTTTTTTTTTCATAAATTGATATAAAATCAACTCGGAAACAAAGAAACATTTTTTCACGTCATTTTTTCAATAAGAACAGTATGTATTCCACGTATGTGTAAAGAAACCAGAAGAACAGGTTTGATGATCACTTTTTTCTTGTTGATAACAGACAATTATGTTTAGAATAATAAAAACAATTACCCGTTGCGGCTTCGCCCGCAAAATATTTGTTTTATCGTATAAATAAATGGATTATAGATTGTAGAAAAAAGTTCGGTCATATATTCAAGACTTAATTATGTTTAGATTAACAAAAATAATTATTCGACCGAATTAGTTGAGTGTTATGTAATACCATCCCGAAAATCATGCAATTGTACACATTTTTTTTATCATTTTCGCCCTTTCTAATAAAGATATCGCAAAATTCTTTCTTGTTGTTAACCTATACCATTTCACGAATGTGTGTGCGAAATTTTAAGTCAATATCTTTAACCGGTTAGGGTATACATTGATCGATAGGTCAGTCAGCCAGTCAGGACTTCTTTTTTTTTCAAAATATGCAATTATATCTACACATTATTTTAAATGAAAATTGGAAACAAGAAATTAAAATAAAGAGTAGAATGGAACAAGTGTATGGACCAGGAACCGATAAAAGCTTGTGCATATCACCAAGTATTTTCCAAACAGAAATTTACTCTAATAAGATATGGGTTCAGTTCCCTAACAGTCCGGGAGCTCAGTGGATTTTCGTAGCCGACGAAGAGAAATGGCCCCATCAAAGTTTTTTTTTTATGTATTTTGCCCCCCTGATTACGAATTCTCGAAAAATTGTCAGGTAATTTGGTAAAAACAAAAAAAAACTGTTAAAATTAAAAAAAAAAAGAAGTTTTACTTGTGAAATAAAAAATATTTTCTATTCTAAGCAAAGAGTGTCTCTTGTGATTTTTCCATCCGACGCATACTTTTTAAGTTAAAAAACAATTGAAAAAAATGGAATTTTTTCCACTTTTCAACATAAGTTGCGCTCAGTAACTGATAGCTGAAGTCAAGAACTACAAGCTGGGATTAATCGTAATGCGAAAATTTAATGTTTTTATTGTTTTTTAACGCTATGAACAAATAGCGTTTCATTAATTATAACGTACGCGTCGCCGTGTATGAAACGAAGTGGAAATTTACTTACAGGCGCTCACCAAGTGCACACAATCCAATAGAGTTTTCGTCGATCGTTGCATTAATCCCGTGTATCAAGTTTTGATATATATCTTTATTAGTTTACCGTCGCGCCATCATACGGCGGTTTGATACAACTTGGTTAATTTGTGTTGCTCTCGTATTATTCAGTGAATCATCGAGATGTCGCCTTTGTTGTCTTGTTTTGCTGCTTTTTTTATTTTAAATTCGGCTTATAGGATGCAAAGGCGAGGTGATGGTTTGTACCGAATGCAATGGCCTGACGAGTCCCATATTAGGACGAAACAGCGCTGTCGTCAGTTTTCGGACCTCGAGTCTTTCCATTATTTTGGCGTTCTCCGCACTTTTTAACACGAGACTAATATTTATTAACAAATCTTATGTCCGCTTGGCCGAAATTTATTCTATATATATATATATATATATATATATATATATATATATATATATATATATATATATATATATGTATTTATGTATGGCCCCTGTTTGGATAAACTAGATATAAGTAGAATCAAGAAGATACAGAACTGTTTTGCGCTTTAGATATGGTATAAGAAAATTTGATGCAGTATCTCACAAATTAAAAGTTGCAAAATGATTGAATATGCAGGACAGGCATACATTTTTGGTATTTGTTCATAGCGTTATTTTTACTGACTTCCCTCCATACTTGATAAATAAAATTAATTATAGAACAGAGATTCACAATTTGAATCTTAGATTCAAGGGTTTTTTTTTTCTTCACCACCTCATAAAACAGCATTGTTCAGAAGAAGCTTTTCTTGTAATATTTATAAGATTTATAATAGAATTCGTACTCTTCTAAAAATTTAATACACCTCCAGTTTTTGGAGAAACGATAAAAAATATCTTAATGAAGAAATAGTGGGTGTCTTGCGTGGCTCTCTTCTTGCGATTTATATGAGCTTCTATCCTCTCTCACTTCATTTTGTTTTTCTTTGAGTTCTTTAATTATTTTCTATACTCTGCGAACATTCTATAGAGCAGCATTCTCGAAACTGAAAATTTTAACATTGTTTTCGTAGTATATACTGTATAATTTACTGTATGTCAAAAATACAAAGATAGTTTCAGAATGCACAGTGAGGTCCACAGCTGGACACATGGTACAAGGACAACTTGGTGCCTGCATATTTTCGTTTAGAAAGATGTCAGAATGGGCCTGGTTGTCTAGCAATAAAATTCTTTAATGTTTTGCCTCTGTCATTGAGAGAGCTTATGGATAATCTTTTTAAATATATATATATATATATATATATATATATATATATATATATATATATATATATATATATATATAATTTATTTTTGTATCTTAAACCTTTTGTTATAGGTTTTTCCATTAGAGAAACAAAGGACAACAATTTTTTTTCTGACTTTTCGCTCTACATAGTGAGCTTCTTCAAAAGAGCTAGGTATATTTATTTTACATCTACAAAATTACAAAATTTTTTATAAAAAACATATATCACAGTAATTACACTTTTATATTTTTAATTTAAATTAAAATTAATAAAAATAAAGCAGATTTTAAAATAGTCTTAAAGTTTAAAATTTAAAATAATACAACAGGTTAAAATAGTGAAGATTATAAAATAGTACATACCTTGAAATTAGTTTTGTGTGTATGTTTAAAAATAAATTCAATTATGATCCTTGGTATGCAATTGATATGGATCGATTTCTTTTTATAGAAAGCAAAAAATAGGAAAAAAGATTATTATTTATTTTTTAAAAACGTTCTTTCATTTGCATGAGTGTATATGAAATCGTTCCAAGCATCATTACATTATTTCTCATATTTATTATAGAGTCGCTTCAAGTATGTTTTATTCAAATATCAAATTATAGTATATCTGACTTAAGTTTTTGACATCTTGACTTTTACAACATTTTTATCTTTTTTTATGTGTATCATTTCTTTGATGACTAATTTATGATAATTTCATACGGTAATGCAATGAAAGTGTTTTGTGTTTTGGTATTGTTAATTTTATTTTTTTTTGTTTGTGTTATAATGTAAAAAGGTTCTTTGTTTAATTATTTTTTTATGAGTAGTTTGGGAAAATGGTTCATTATTAGGGTCTCTTCCACTTTTTTTAGCACGTCTGGGCGAAATTCGGGTGAAGATAATTTTATAGCTCAATCAACTAAGCCGATTATGACACTATTTTTCTGTTTATTTGGATGTTGAGAGTTAAAATTCAAATACCGGCCCGACCAAGTATCTTTCGTGTACCATTTTGTACACATAAGACGGATAACAATTTTCATACAAAACAGTCCTTTGTTTCTCTAATGAAAAACCCTATACCCAAGAAAATATTGGAAATATATATATATATATATATATATATATATATATATATATATATATATATATATATATATATATATATATATATATATATATATATATATATATATATATAATTAAAAAACAATAAAAACACTACACTGTCGCAGAGCGATTAATCACAGCTTGTAGTTTTTGACTTGAACCATAAATGTCAGGGCGTAGAATTTGAAAATATTTATTTAATAAAAAGTTATTCATGTTGAAAAGTGGCAAAAAATGTTTTTTAAATGTTTTAACAAGAGACAATTTTTGCTTAGAATCGGCTGAGGAACACGAAAATATTTTTTATTTTACAAAAAAACAATTTTTTTGTTTATAAGAAATCACCTGACCATTTTTTGGGATTCAACCCTCGATATTCGTAATAAGGGGAGAAAATACATATGAAAAAGATTAGTGGAGCCATGTCTCTTTATCGGTTACGAAAACCCATTGGGCTCCTCAACTATAAGGAATAAAACTATCGCCCACAAAAGAACATCATCATGTCGGATGGTCAAGACGCCATTAATGCCCTGAATTTTGATGTAATCAGCTCTTCGATCATGTCCTATAGATTTAAACAACAATAGATTTGTTTGAAGACTGTTTATCATCGGTGGGGGACAGCCTTTTTTGATGTTTGATAGACATAAACATGTTTACTTATCTTTTCTTTCAGTTTAATTGCTAAAATAGGAAAAAATATTTAAAAGTTTAAAATTAAATGAGGAATGTGAACAAAATTAAGAAATTGACCTACCCTAGTAAAGGGTTTCTCAATAAGGGCAGCCAATGGCGGCAATGATATTTCAATTGCGTCTATCTAATCTGTTGTTTATTATTCTGTTACAGATGCCAAATTACCATGACAAGTTACACGATTGAGTAGCACGTCCAGATGATAAAATTTTATTATCAAAATGAGTTAGTGCAAACGTTGCGCGTGTAGCCCCCATTTTACGGCAGACGCGGTAACCCTTCAACGTTTGGAGGCCAAATTCTAGACGATAAACAATCAGCTAACACCCGTACGTTAAGTGAACGCCAGATCAGCTGAGAGCATGGTCGCGGTTCGGAAAAGTGTGCAGGATAACCCGAGGCAATCGATTCCTCGTCGTGCTAAAAACTCCGCCTTTCGCAAACTACAACTTGGCGAATTTTGTGTCGGAGCTAGGGCCTACACCCGTACAAAATCCAAATGATCCAGGAGCTCAAAGTTAATGACCATAGACAACACCGTTTGTTGGCAGACTGGGCTTCGGACGTTTGGACAAGGATCCCAATTTTGATAGAAAAATCAATTTTAGCAACGAGGCGCATTTTTGGATGAATGGCCACGTGAACAAACACAATTACCGTATATGAGACAACGCCAACCTGCACGAGGTTCACCAGGTGGTAATGCTTCTACAAAAAGTTATTTTTGAAAACGACGTTGGTGAGGCCATCACCGTCAACGGCGAGTGCTACAGACCTATGTTAACTGATTTCCTTTGATCCAAATTAAACGATATGGAGGTTGACGACATGTGGTTCCAGCAGGACGGAGCTACGTGCGATACAGTGGACGCCACGATGAATATTCTACATCAGAGATGGCGAACCAATGGCACGCGATATAATATTTTGGGCACGCCACCGATCACAAAGTTCACTATGAAGTATTATATTACGAACGAATGTGAGTGATCCTATATTACCGAGTGTTCGGGCGCGGTGTGTGGGGCGGCGGCGGCGGCGGCGGGCGGGAAGCGCGCCCGTTTATTATTGTAGTTACATCGTGGACTACAATCGCTAATGACGCATGGTTTGTTTACACATAGCATACTTGTGAATTTCGTTGACACAGGTGTATTTTAAAGTTTATTTGTGTTATATTTACGATTTCTAACTGTTATTTAATATGGCTATTTCAGCAAAAAAAAAAACAAGAAGTGAAAGATAGTCAGTGTATTAGAGAATGTTAAACTAGGTGGACTGAGAAATATGGCATGATTAGTAAAGGCGACAAAGCTGTGTGTGTTCTGGAAAAGTGGTATGTAGAACATCGTCTATAAAACGGATTTTGAAACAAATCACAAATCCGTTAGTCAAAAAAGCGAATCACAGCAAAAAGAATTAATTGCAAGTGCAATGAAACACAAAAATTACCAGTCGACATCTATGATTAAATATTTTGGCAAAAATCGTCATACGAGAGCGGCAAGTTACTCGGCTGCAAATGTCATTGCTTGGCATAGTAAACCTTTTCAAGAGGGAGAGTTTTTGAAGGAAGTCTGGTTAGCATGCGCACCCTCACTTTTTGATGATTTTGATAATAAAGATAAGATAATTCAGCGCATCAAAGATACTCCTCTATCTAGAAACACAATAAAAGAAAGAATCTTAAAACTGGCCGGAAATGTAAGAGATCAATAAAAAATTGACATTAACTCCGCCCCTTTTATATCGCTATGTCCTGACGAAAGTACTGACGTCACTAAATCTGCACGTTTAGCTGTTTTTGCTCGATATTGCGTAGGAAACGTCATTAAGGAAGAATTAATTGCGATAACATCGTTGCTAACAACTACGGCTGTTAAAAATTTGCATGCTGAGAAAGAAATTGATTTGAAAAAAATTGTTTCGGTAACAACTGATGGTGTTCCAAGAATAGTGGGCAAGAAAAAATGGTTTTATAAGTTTATTTCAAACAAACGTAGAACATTTGATTCTTTACTTCCGCTGCATCATTCACCAACAAGCCTTGGGTGCTAAGAGTGGTTTAACATCTCTTGATAATGTAATGGCGGTAGTTACATAAATAGTCAACCTGATTTCGTCGCAGGCTTTAAATAAGTGAAAGTTTGATGCTTTATTGGATAAAGTCAACTCAGTGTATAATGGCTTACTGATGTATAATAATGTTCGCTGGTTGAGCCACGGGAACGTACTTCAAAGATTTCTTGAATGCTTGGAAGAAATCAGACTGTTTCTGCAAAATGAGGGAAAAATTGAACAATACCCACAGAGTGGTTGGATGTTATGTGGCTTTCAAAATTAATGTTTTTTTTTACATATGCCAACATTTCAATGAATTGAACGTGAAGCTTCAAGGCACAAATAAAACAATTATCGTCATGATAGATGTCATTTGCGCTTTTGATGCTAAACTGCATGTTTTCAGGCACAATATTATTACAAGAAACTACAAGTATTTTCCAAGCTTGAAAAAAAATGTCAACGATTTAGATGTACATGAGAAACTAGGAGAAAGAAAAAGTTACTGAAGAATTTATTTCTGTAATGAATTCTTCGATCAAGGAATTTTCAGCGAGATTTTCTCAGTTCAAGAATTATCGGAAACACTCAAGTTTATTATGTATCCTGATGTGACTTCATTGGATAAACTGAACTTGCCCCAATTCGATTGGTTGGAAATTTAAGAATTTGAAATGCAGCTAGTTCAGTATGGATTCAAAAACTTATTGAGACAAGGGAAAAGTTGGAATTAATTGAAACAGACATTGCAATTTTTTTTATAGTAAACAACGAATTTTGAGTTGATAATTTATAGTATTATTATTTTCCCAATAATCACAAAGTCAAAATTATTTGACGGCACGTCTATGGCCTCATTAGACATTTTTTTTTTTTAAATGGCACGTTGATACATAAAGGTTCACCACCCCTGTTCTACATGATTTGAAAGTATGGCTATCTCTCGAAGAGGTGACGTGGCCATCAAGATCGTGCGACTTAACCCCGCTAGACTTTTTCTTGTGGGATTCCTTGAAGTCGCAAGTCTATGCCAATAAGCTGCAATCGTCCGATGCCCTTGAAGTCAACATAACCAATGTCACTGCTCAAATTCAGCCACTGTGAGAAGCCGCGGCGGGCATTTGAACGATGTTATATTCCATATATAATGAGCCTTTCAAATAAAAAGTAATTTTGTTAATACAAAAAGCCTTTATAAACCAGTTCAGCTTTACTTACTTAGAAAAAAACGCGTCCAGGCGATAATTTAAAAAAATAACATAATACCAAAAGATATAGATTACAATTTTTTTCCTATACATTTATTAAATATTTTACTCAACAATATTAATAAGATACTACCTGTCATGATCTAGCTGCTCAAGTTTAGGGTTTCTTCTTGATTTAAGTTTTTCGGCTAAATCTACCAAATCATATATTGCGATTTCACTTAGCATAGAATTTTTGGTGCCGAGTACTTCGATGAGAAGTTCCGCAGCCTAAAATAAATAGAAAGTTTTATTGGAGAATTTTCGTTCAAAACCAACTGAAACATATAATAATATTATATTGTACATTAATATAGGGTGTCCCATTTTAAAAGTAACAGATGAATTTTTTTACCGATGCTCCGTATTATAAGGGTAATTGCTTGCATTTAAAATGGGAACCCCCTTTTTTGTTGCAGAAATAGAAAATAGGAAAAATTGCGCGTCCAAATATATGAATGACTTATAGGTTTTCATTTAATCTACAGGTTAAATGAGTGAATCTTAGTCTCTATTCAAGTGAGCAGGTTTAAATACTAAATTATCCAGAAGAAGGTTCACGATTATTGAGTGCCTAGCCCAACCAAGGAAGTTGGAGGGGGTAAAAGGGAAAATACCCTAAAATAAATTCGGTCCGGCATCTAAAGCTATACTCCCCTTAAAGGGGCTATACTGCTCTTGCGCAGTAGGTCAGGGAACAGGACTGGATTTGAGAAACCTTTTCTTACGTTATTGTATTGGAAAATTACAATTTATAGTCCATTATTAAACGATTAAGGAAATCAATACTGACCTAAAATAGATTTAAACATAATTTTCTGGGTAAAAATCTATATTAAAAGAAATCTAGGAAAACGATGTTTTTTGAAAAAAATTCAAAATTTTCCCCTATTTCGAGGTCGTAGAACGCGATTCTGATCTCTGTTTTCCGTAATTTTTATTCAATTTTTGCGGAAAACAGAAAAAATCACTTCTCACTTTAGGTTCAATTTTTCGTACTAAATCGTTAAAATTTTGTTACAAGCACAAACTTCACATTGATAAAAGCCTCTATTATATAAAAATTCATAAATTAGCAGTTTTTAATTGGAAAAATTATGAGATTTATCAAAAAACAAACCAAAACAAATAAAAACAAAATGGCTCCCGCCATTAAATAGTAGTGTTACTCGTTCCTAAAATTAGCATTGTTGCCAGACTGCAAATATATTTCTGTAAAATTCACATGATTTTTTTTCTTTCGTAGATTACCGCATTTTCACGTGGTCTGTACTGGACAATAACATTTTTTTAATTACTAAATCTAGGTTAGTTCAGGTTGGTTTCTGTTTTTGAAACTAACCAAAACCAAGCTAAATCTGAACTAACCAAAAATATTGGGTGGTTAAAATTAATTTTACCCTATCTTATAAGTATAAATCTAGGTCACTTAGGTTAGTTCAGATTAGTTTCAATTTTCCAAATTAACCAAAATCAAGCTAAACCTGCACTCTCCAAAAATTTTTGGTGGTTAAAATTAATTTAA
Source organism: Diaprepes abbreviatus (assembly GCA_034092305.1). NCBI lineage: Eukaryota > Metazoa > Arthropoda > Insecta > Coleoptera > Curculionidae > Diaprepes > Diaprepes abbreviatus. Next base: position 852,732 of record JASJET010000264.1, on the reverse strand, counting down.
GCTGTATAAAACATTATAAAAATTAAATTATGTTGTTGACTGAGATGGACAAATTTCATAGTTTATATCACGAAAATATTTTACGTCTGGAAACATGGCAAGCAAATGTTAGTCGTTTTCGCGAGTTTGATGGTCGATGGCATTTCCAGGATGTATTTTTGGTTTTTCATTGAAAATACAAATTTTTCTACATTTATTCGCTAAAATTTGTACAAAAATAGTTGAAATATATTACATACAATATATTTTAACTAGTACTATTAAAAATAAATACGTAAATTCGGTGTTTTCTTCAGAAACAAACGTGCTTTTTAAAGTGACATTGTCATTTTTGTAGTTTTCTGGAAACGTAAGGAAAAATGGTGTAAATAGTGAAATATCAAGGCCAAAATCGTGTTCTACGACCTCAAAATAGGGGGCAAGTATAGAAATTTTTCCCAAAAAACGTCATTTTTCTAGATTTACCTTAATGTAAATAATTACCAAAATATAAAAAACGTACTCACCGAAAATAATGAATTCACGGAATTTACAAAACAATACCATTAATTGATGCATTATTATAAATAAAAAGTCTACATAAATGTCTTTGATACATAAATTTCTAAATCTAACTAATGCGTCGAGGACGATGATAAATGACCAAATTAAACATAAAGAATACGCCGGGATGCCGATCGCCACTTTCGCAAACCCTGCTATGATTTTCTGGTTCTTATGTTGTCAACCTCATGCAACAAATTTACTATGAAATTTCTTTCCGCGCTTACTCCACATAGCCACTTGATGTCAATTTATGATATTTATTTTCTGCATGGTAGGATAATTTTTTAGGCATTTGGCCTATTTTTGTAGCTTTCCATACTTCCTCTAACTTCCTTGAGCCCAACTGTGACCTAGACCGTTGATTTCACAGCTGGGGATTATTTCCGAGGTAATTTGCTGCATAGAATCAGAATCCGTGATCAGAATTGGCTTATCACGTTAGTATTTTAAGATATTTGAGGTTATGTTCTCGAAAAATGTTTTTTTTTTGGATACTTTTGAGGTTATGTGCAGGGTGGTCTTTATTTCTAGTTGCATCATTTAACACTACTCTTACCCTTCAAAATAAGCTACTGAGCGGTCACCTATGATTTTTTTCCCGTAAAGTTACGGTCATTTAAGTATAGGTTAGTAGGTTTTTAATGATCAATATCGTTTTTTGCAAATTCTGATCGGCCATTTTGAATCAAACATCTTAAAAATAAAAATTTCTCTTTTCTGACATAACAGTCGTAATCATCGATTCTGAATGGTAATTTGGCCGAAAACTCCCAAATGAAATTTTTTAGATATCAATATCATTGTAAATTTTGATGCGTCATTTTGAATCCGCCATCTTGGAAATGGAAATTTTAATTCTCTAGCGCCATATTCAAAAACCCCCAAATATAAATTTTCTAGAGAAATGCATACAGTACAAAAAACTATGCCTCAAAGGGTTCATGTGAAAGCTGTAGCGTTGTTGGGAGATATTTCATGACTGACCGTAACTTTGCCAGAAAAAATCGTAAGTGACAGCTCCATAGCTTATTTTGAAAGGTAAGAGCAGTATTAAATGATGCAACTAAAAGAAAATTACCAAAAAAATTTTCTACATCCTGTATGTAAATTCAGAAGTAGCCAAAAAAAAAACATCCCGATGCGATAGGTTAATTCTGAACTCTGATTCGGATTCTACGAAGTAAATTACTTCGGAAATAATCCCCAGCTGCCCAACAACATAACTTTGTATACTTGTATTTTTTTTCCAAAAGCATCTTTATCTCCAGTGTCAAAAAAGGGTTAAGAAGATGATAATCTTGATCTTCACATTCGTCATTTAAAGTTCACATGGTTCTAATTATATGAGAATCCTTAGATTTACATTTAGACTCACAGTTCCAAAAATTCTAGTTTTAGGTATATATATATATATATATATATATATATATATATATATATATATATATATATATATATATATATATATATATATATGTAAGAAAAAATTACCTAGGTCCTGGGCATCATTTTATTATACCAGTGTGAATAGTTTTTTTTTATACCTAAATGCATCCTGATACACGTAACAACTAAAACAATAAATTTCGTATTCTTTCAGTCATATAAAGGAAAATCCCTAGGCGAGGAATAATTTTCTGTACGAATAATTTGACCTGATCTGTGAAGGTAATTTCCACTTACGACATAAATACATATATAAAAGTGGAATTTGGCGAACTGAATATACGAATTTAAAAATAGGGGCTCTTATATAATTAGCACCCTGTGATATTCAAATGGAATTGAATGTGAAGGTCAAGGTCGTCAGTTTTTAATCCTCCTTTAACGCTAACCTCTGTTATTTCTACTATGAAATTCAGAGGTTCTATTATAAAACAATCTGGAGATCAAAATGACTTTGAAAATCAAAGTCAAGGTAACAATTATACTAGATACTCGATAATCATCAATCTTCAACAGGATAATTGTGGTGTTCAAGCCTGCTTATTTGAATAGAGACTCAGATTATCACATTTAACCTTCAAATCACCTCTAAACGAATTGAAAATCAATAACTCATTTATACAGGGTTATTCACCCTATACGGGACGGAATATTGCGACCAAAATGCGTGACTTTCAAAAAGTTTTACTTTTGGGATATATGGGGGTCTAACATAGTTACTTTTCAAAATTATTTTCATATTATACAAAAGTTCTGACAGTACTAAAGTTGTTTTTTTTTTTAAATGGAACCCCCTGTATATTAATGCATTTTTGGACTCTCCGATCAAAATAAGTGCTTATTTTAATAAGGTTTATAGTATCTAAACCTAAAGGGTTTTCAAATAATTTCAATTTTGACAAAATCTAACCTAATTTTCATGTTCCAAATACTTAAGAAGTATTTCAGTTTTGTACTTGAAATATACAGTGAAGTGTAACAATAAATCATGTTTTATATCCCAATTATAATAAACTTGCTATATTATACAGAGTGTCCAAAAATTAAAACTAATCCAATACGAACTTTAAGTGGCTATAACTTGATTAATTTAAACATAACGCTATACTTTTTACCCTACCAGAAAATGTACCTTTTAAATACCTATTGAATGATATAAAGGTGCTCTATGGCTAAGTCTTCACGTTTTCACAGAATACGCCAAATAATCGTTTTCTGCATCATTTTGTGTTTTTTAAATAGATGTTCTAATGTATCTAGTTGCTTATGGCATTTGGAAATGACAGGTAATTTACAACTATAAGAATAATAATCAGGAATATCTTTACAAATGTTCACAAACTCGGAAAGCGATTTATAGTCGTCCAACAGGCTATAACAGCAATCATGGTAATAACCTATTGACGATATCACAAAACAGAAGTAAAATATTTATAGTAGATGTTTGAAATGTCGACCATCCATTTCCAAACACTTACATATCCCTTTTCCTGCTAACTCTGGACAACATTTGCGGGGTTACAGTTTGAAAAGCGTCTCTTATGTGTATGTTCATATCTTGAGGTGTTGTCGGGGGCACATTGTAGACAATTCTTTTTATGTATCCCCATAAAAAGAAATCTTGTGGAGTTAAGCCCGGAGATCTCTGATGTCAGTTTTGAAATTCATCTCTCCCAAGCCACCTGTTTTGAAAGCTGACATTTAAAAATTTCCGAACCTCGCGATGATAAGGAGGCGGAGCTCCACCCAGTTAAAGCCACATAGTTGTTCTAATATTTAAAAGGACATCTTCTAATAACACTGGAAGCTGGTGTTAAAGAAAATCGCGAAACATCAAACCATTTAAACGTCCTTCAAAATAATAGGGTCCGATTAAGTATGGACCCAATATTCCTCCCCACACATTAACCGATCACCTATTCTGGTTTCTCACAACACATTATCAAAAAAGTGTTCATTTTCTGTCACTTTATCTAACACCCACAAGCGGAGTTCAGTTCGGTTGTTAAAATCATTTCTGTGCAGCTCTTGACAAAGCTGGATTTTATAAGGATGAAATCTGTTTATGCTAAGAATCCTTAAAACACTTGCTTGGCTAATGTTAGTATTTTCGGATATATGATTCTGACTAATATTGGGATTTTCGATCACTGAATTAAGTACAGTAAAAACATTTTTTTCATCCTCGGTGACAGGTTTTCTTATAACAGGTTTTTTATAACTGACACTTCCACTTTCCCGAAACTGGTTCAATAGTCTCACAAAAACGACTGGTTTAGGATGGTTTCATTCAGGAAACCTTGGAGAAGCCAACAAACAATTTTGATGACATTCTCCAAGGGTAAAAGTCATATCAATACGCTCTTCCTTTCGAGAAATCTTCATTTTAACTAAGCAATAACACAACAATATTCAAATAATTCAATTCAATAAATGAAGTTTCACAGTTACAAAAAATAATACCATTATTATAGCAGCAGGCTTTGCAGACTAAACTGACAGATTAAATGAATTATCTGACATTTCTAAATGCTATAGGCACCTAGATAGATTAGAGCATCTATTCAAAAAACACAAAATGGCGCAGAAAACGATTATTTGGCGTATTCTGTGAAAACGCGAAGACTTAGCTATAGAACACCTTTATACCATTCGATAGGTATTTAAAAGGTACATTTTCTGGTAGGGTAAAAAGGATAGCGTTATATTTAAATTAATCAAGTTATAGCCACTTAAAGTTCTTATTTGATTACTTCTAATTTTGGACACCCTGTATAATATAGCATGTTTATTATAATCGGAATATAAAATATGAATTATTGTTACACTTCACTGTAAATATACCTTAACTGAAATACTCCTTAAATATTTGAAGCATAAAAATTAGGTTAGATTTTATCAAAATTCAAATTATTTAAGAACCCTTAAGTTTTAGGTACCATAAACCCTATTAAAATAGGCACTAATTTTGATCCGAGAATCCAGAAATGCAATAATATACAGGGGGTTTCATTTAAAAAAAACACAACTTTGATACTTTAAGAGCTTTCGGGACACCTTGTATAATATGAAAATAATTTTAAAAAGTAACTATATTAGACCCCCCATATATCCCAAAAGAAAAACTTTCTGAAAGTCAAGTATTTTGGCCGCAATATTCCTTGCCGTATTATTAGACGCGCAATTTGTTCCGGCCATTTCTGCAATAAAAAAGGAGGGTTCCTCTTTCAAAAAATAGCAGTTGTCCTTGAATGGCTTTCAAGGTCACTGTCGAGGTCAAATTTGATGTCACCGTTGGCTGCCCCCTCGAAATCCAACAAGTGTTATTCCAGTCATTTTTTAATGAAAACGCTTCGGTAAGAAAATATTCTGCTATAACTTCTAAAATGGGATACCATATATAAAAAAAAACATGAATATAATAAACAAACTGACATATATGTATTCTAAGAATCTTGCTAAATAACAATAGTCAACTACGAGGAAGGAATGAAAAGTGACCGGCATTCCCTAGATCTGACGCTAGTAGCACCATTTTCATTATGCCACCTTAAAATGTCATCTTCTTCAAGGTTATCAGGGTATTTGAGACAGTTGTTTTGCCTTTTTAAAAAGTTTTCAAGTTTTGTTGTTTCCCAACTATGGAAAAAACAACATGCGAGCCGTGATTTTTTTTGCAATGGTTTATCTACTATGGAGATTAAGTTGAAGTTAAATGCTACATTGGAAAAGCCTGCTCCTTCGTTTATAACTGAAAAAAAGTGGGTTTTGGAGTTCAAACGTGGCCGTGAAAACGCTCAAGTTGTTTAATGTTCTGGAAGACCAAAATACATCCCAACTGAAAAAGTAGTCCACACAAGCATTATCTATGACCGAGGCTAAAGCCGACGGAGCTAGCAAAGATTGCAGTCTGAGCAAAATATAGGTTGTATCATATCTTAATGGTACCTTGGAGATGAGAAAATTGTCATCAAGATGAAAACCGCTTTTGCTGACTCAAGACCAGAACTGCAACTCATGATCATATGAGAACAGTGTTGGGTTCTCTATGAGTCCAACATATTTTTTCGTCGGTTTACTACGATAGACGAGTCCTAGATTTATTATTATATGTCCAGGACCAAACAATGATCAAAACAGTGAACAGATATGGGAAAATGAATTCCGAAACCGAGAGTCCCATCTGTTAGGAAGGTCATGACCACTATCTTTTGGGACTCTAAGGAAATCTTGTTGGTAGATTATCCTGACAAAGCTCAAGATGATTAACGCCGAATATTATGCTATCTTTCTGGACCAATTGAAACACAAAATTATGGGAAAACTGGACAACACTTCCAGCCACAACACTATTACAATAATCGCCAAAATTGATAAACTCAAGTTGGAAATCGATACTGCATGCATCTTATTTACCTCCTTGACCTCTTCAAACTTCCAGCACTGCTCAAACCTTTAAAAATTTCTTGGTGGGAAAAAGTACATTAATTCTGAAGTGATTACCACGACGAACGTCTATTTTACAGGCTTGGATATAAGTGCCCACAAAGAAGGCAACCGGTTACGGAAAAAAGATTCTTCTTAAGACCACGTCTTCATTCGAAAGCTGGCGATCCATATAGTTGGTCGAACTTTTGAAACTGATATCTATAAAAGATTGCTTTAATAAACTGCAGTTAAACTAAAACGTGCAGAATTACTAACATTCCCGTTCCGAGCTTACTCTATTAAAAAAAAAACTAACAACAAAACATATAAAAGATGAGGTGACTAAACAACTAAACTCAATTACAGGAATAATTTAAAATATTTTTCATCCCAAAATCCAAAAGAATGGACTGTATAAATTGAAATGAAAAAATTACAGCTTCCGCAGTTATTTTAGAAAGGAAAATGAAAGTCGGGCTTAATCTATCAAAAAAAAAAAAAAAAACAACAAAACAGGTAAAAGATAAGGTAACTAAACAACTAAACTCAATTACAGGAATAATTTAAAATACGTTTCATCACAAAATCCCTAAAAACGGACCATATAAATTAAAATGAAAAATTTAGATTCTTTAGTTATTTTAGAAAGGAAAATGAAAGTCAAGACAATTGACAGTTGCCTTATTTATATCAATTATCCATGTGTACGCACCATGCTTTTTCTTTTGAGCGGGTTCTGAATATTAAAAAGATGGCAGCCCAAAAATAACTCTATGGGCGTTTCTGGGTAAAAACAGTCGGCTGAAACGAATTTGTAAAATAAGCCAATTAATCATTAACACTTTTAGCTCAAAATAAAATAAGTAACCCATCAGTTATTTTTAAAATAAAGAAATACACTTCCCGCTAGTAATGATACCGACGCAAACCAAGGTAAGAATAGGTTACCTGCCAAATTTTCCTCTCAAAAATCCGACAGTGACAGACAGTAAACCTAACCTAAGAAAATAGTTAACAGTAAGTTCAAGAACACCAGAAATAAATACAACCATTCACAGTTTGGTGAATGCTAAGCAAAACCACATAAAAAGGGCCAAAGAGTGATAATCAAATATAATATAAAACTGTACTCTTTGTAGTGTTAGAATATGGTCAAGATTTAGGAAGATAAAATAACCGAGCTAGAAAAGAAATTGCCAAGGAAATATAACTACGGGGATTCGTAGTAAAACCAAAAATGCAACTAACCCACAAATGGTATGTTTTTATTCAAGCAATTTATGAGAGACACTTAAAGAAAATAATATTGTGATTGCCCGTAACGCATTTGCATAAAAGGGTAAAGTTAATCGAATTATCGTTAGTTAACTTAAAATTAAAATTTAAACTCTGACAATGTTGCCGATTACAGAAAATGTGAGCCTTTTAAGCCATTGCGCTGTTGCCAGATGTTCAAATTACACTGTTTTGCATTTTGAAATTATTTGTGGTTTCCTGATATTTTTTGGATTTTTGTGTCTATTGTGATGTGCTGAATTCAAATATGAACTCTGTTTTTTACCTATCACCCATAAGTTTTTAGAGAAGGAAAGAAGAATATAAAATATGAGAAACCAAAACCATAAGTAATCTAGTAAATGTTCAAAGATTAAAAAAATTAAAAAAAAACTTTTTTTTTTACAAAATACACTTTATTTTATATTGAAAAAAGTATAATATAAAAATAAATTATTTTGTTGTCTTTTGTTGTATTCGTCGGGGTCGGTTTCATGTTTGAGGGTCCAACAGTAGTCCGCTAACATGTTTGGGGTCCATTTTTTACTATACCGCTTCTCCATTGCAACAATTTGCTGGTAAAATCTTTCGCCGAGTTCGTTTCAAATTGCACGTAAATTGTCAGGGAAGAATTCCAAATGGGAGTCAAGAAAATGCAGCTTGGGCGACATGTTGCAACCTAACATCTTGTAACATTGGATAACTTCTTCAACTAGATCTTTGAGTTCTCCAATTTCTTGTTATGTTACATATATTTTTGAAGGTAGTTCACGCCCTATTTTCTTTTCTCGAAATAGTAGTTACAAAATTTTCGTTTTTAAAAAGTTCTTGTATTTGCGGCCCAACGAACATTACTTCTTTAAGCTTCGCCTGACTTATGGGTCAAAATCAGAGAGGTGATCATTTTGGTTCTGATAAAGTTTTTGTTTAAAAAATAACATAATATTACTACAATATGTATTTAAATACATTGATATCGAGTATAAGTATATGCACTTCGAATATTTTTTTTTAATAATAATGTTTTATTTGATTTTTAAACAAAAATAGACCCAAATAGTCATTTCGGAAACGAGTCCTTAAACCATGTTTCATAGTTCAGATAAGTCAAAAATGTTCACAAATATAAAATATAAATGTGGTGTTTTAATATTAGCTTTGAATACCATTGAATTAAGAATATTTCTATAAATGAAATTGATATCATTTTAATTTTTCATATTTTGGCTACTCAAATATTGTCTGACATTTATCAAATCATTTCGTGAACGTAGTTAATATTTGTCGATGTAATAAAAAAAAATCTCCTAAGTGGCATTAAAGAGCAACAGTGTGAAGTCCATTAGTCAGAGTAAACGGGGTTTGACGTGTTTGATTTTATTGGTAAGTACCATTTAATTTGATATGTGTATAGCGTACTTTAATTCCCTGTCACTACGGGAACGCTGTTTTATGGTTAATATTGTGGAAAACCATGTACTTTTTGCATAATTCTGATTAATATTACAGCTCACTTGTTAATAACCTCTAAAACCGACATCTAATATTGCGGCGTCAAATGTGACGTGAAAACATTTGTCGGGTAGTCATTTCGGGAACGTTCGTATCTATGACAGGCGGTCCCGAAATGAAAATTTGTATACGAAATGACATTTGAATTTAAAAAGCTTATTTAAGTTGAAATTTGGTTTTAGGTATTAATTGTAGTAGGAGTAACATGGAAAACGACAAGTGTAAAGAGAAGAAGTCGAAGCAAAAATACATGAGACTCAGGAATAGAGGATGCTACCAAAGAAAGAAAGCTGAAAAGAAATTTAAAACTATAAGTAAAATGTCTGAAAGAGAAAGCAGAGAAAGTCATGGAGGTAAAATTCTCAAAAGTATAGAGAGGAAAAAATATCTTGTTAAATATTTTAGCTACCAGTCCTCCAGATTCAGAAAATGAGATGGGACGCAATATTGGCGTATTGCGGAAGAAATCGGAAATAAAACAGGTTTAAAAAGATAGAGCGGAGGATTGTAGAACCATTAAAAAACAGAAACATAAAATAGAGAAAATGCAAAAAACTATAGATACTTTGTGAAAAAAAGTAGAGATAAGCAGAAGATGTGAGGAAAGAGCATCCAAAAACAGTGCTGATTCGCCTAATCGTAAAGTTGATGAATTGACTAAAGGCTGTTCTGTTACTCCGTAAGTACGTAACCACCAATGTACCAACTGAAAATAAATATTTTAAATACAGATATGTTGAAGTTGCTAACACCTCAGTTGATGAAGATGGTGAAATAAAAATCACCTTTCTACGTTGTCAGCGTGACTCGGAAAAATATGGACCATAATGATATTTTATATGTCACCTAAGAACAAGTTGTTAAAATGTTACCCACACCGAAATTGCAGAAGAAAGGTAGTCGTAGCTTTTATTGCTCTGATGAAAATATGGACATATTCGGAAAGTAATAAGGCTATAGACGACCTAATCCTCTTTCTCTAATTTTGATACTCAAGATATTTTGTGATATTGTGCAATTAGCTGTAATGTTCTTAATGTCTAATATTTATTATTTGAAATTATAAAAGTTTATTGTTGTTCGATTGTTAGTTTAAGCATTGATACGCAAGTCATTCTAATGATAATGTGCAATTTACCTTATGTTCCTAATACCTAAAGTTTATTGTTTATTAGATTTTAAGTTTAAACTCTAATACTCATGTTTAATGCCTTAAGTACAAATAAAGGTATAATACTGAAAACGTGTATTATTTTCACGCATAAAATATCCTATAAACCGGGCATTGTGATCATTCAGGGAACACCACCGTCATTTAGGGAACTCCACTGTTATTTTGGGAACAACATCATCATTTCCAGGAACCTCACGAAAACAGCAAATAAATGAATAATGATTAATTTACCTTAAAATCTTGCATACACAGTATAAAAATGTCCTTTAAAAGTATTGATTTATATTATTAATGAACCGCATAGTGTAAACATATAAAAAATAAATTGAAGTTTTGTATCGGAATTTTCACCAGTTACAAAATTATTAAGAGTAATTTAAAAAATAAATGTTTTGTTTGTAAAAATATATTAAATCACAATATTTGTCGATGTAATAACATGGATATTACAATTTATTAAAGGTAATTCTTAAATATCTTAATTATATTATTATTTTAAATTAATTTAAAAAAGTGTTCCCGAAATGACCCACGACTCAGCCATAATTCTTATTAACTGGTAGAATTTTGAAAATATATATTTTTGTGCGTGACTCTCCTCAGAAAAGTTTTATAACAAATGGCACTATAAACTCCTGTTGTTAGTTTTCCCCAAAAGAACATCTGTTTTTCAGAAATTTGAAAACGAAAAATGCTTACCTCTTTAATTGTGACCCTTATACTTTCGAATTTTCTCTATTTGGGACTTTAACAAAAATTTTTATAAACCCCCATACGTAGAAGAGGTAAATAAATTTTCTGCTGCTCTACTAAGGGTTCATTAAGTAAGTTTTTAAACCGGGCTCAATGTTTTCACGTAACGGTCATTCTTTAACGATATAATGTTGGTTTCTGACTCTGCTGTCCCATTCGCATAGAAAACAACAATATTTGGTGGAGCCATTTTGGCAGTCCTGTAAGTAGTGCAATAACTTTTAGATCGGCCCAGATATTCCATTTATGATCTTCGTATTTTATGCTTTGAAGTAATATACGTATGTTCTCTTACGCTTCTTTCATATTTACAGCATGACCCACGGAAACAGATGGTTGTTCATTTCCATTAAACAATAAAAAGGCCTTTAGATTTGTCTTCGAAGACTCAATAATCAGTCATCACTCGGTAGGTTTATAGGAAAGGTCAAGTTCGTTGATTAAACCCGAAATACCACGACAGTAAACTCATCTGAAATTGAGAAAAATACTGCCAGCATAAACACCCTTTTCCGAAAAGTGGAAATTTTCACTCCTTTCTGCAAGAAATTCTACTGCTGTAAACGAAATTCAAGCACTTTGTTTTGAGAAGATCCAAATCACGAATAAGATCGTTGAGCTCTTCCCGAAATATAAAATAGGGCTGTTTAACTGCTACTGCATTCGTAATCGTCTTTCTCTTGAAAACTCGGATCGGCTTTTGGTTCAAAATCATCTGGTTAATCCGATTCCGAGTTGATTTTGTATTTTTCTGGAGGTTTAAGGACGTGTATGCTAGAAGCGTCATGAGGTACAGGTCTCATGGCTGCGGGGATATTAGGAAATTCAATTTTGTTTGCTTTTAGTAGAAAATCCCACGATTTTTGTTAAGCAAAACTAGCAATCATCAACATGATTCTGAGGTTTCCCCCAAATCATTGGCACTCCAAACTAGTGAGTACCCAGAATCCACACTGTTAAGTTCCTCTCTCGAACAAGTGTGGCAGCAAGTTTTGGAACCCCAAGTTTTGTCTCGATCACCTACTTTGCACCCAAAATATAACTAGTAGGCTTTTCTTAGAAGTGGACTCAGTCTTTCGCTGAGTTTTTAGTATCACTTCACCACATATATAACAAAAACTTTTCGATTTGTTCACACAGGATCGCGACATCGTTTAAGCACGACAAAAATAATAGCACTACTACAACGCAAGTGGCAGATTCAAGGAGGGGGAAGCTAAGGAGCTCAAGCCCCTTCCCCCAAAATCTTAATGATATTAAAAACCATCCAATTAGAGCTAGGAGACATATTGGTCAGTTTTGATGTAGAATCCCTGTACACAAATGTTCCTATAGATGATTCGGTTTCTCTAATATCTGACATATTACGAAACAACAACATGGACTCCACCCTACTAGAGGTAATTAATGCATGTCTGATTTCCACTTATTTTACTTTTTAAGGAACTTTCTACGAGAAGACTTCGGCCATGGGATCTCCGCTATCACCTGTGGTAGCTAACATCTTCATGGAAGCTTTCGAAGAAAACGCATTGTCTTCTGCTCCTCTAAAATTTAAATTTTGGTGCAGATATGTAGATGACACCCTAGCATAAAATTCACTATGGAAACTGAATCAAATAGTGCCCTTCCCTTTCTTTATGTACTAGTACAAAGGAAAGAGAATGGCAAATTAGGACATTCTGTGTATAGAAAACCAACACATACAAATCGATATCTCAATGCAATATCACACCATCATCCTTCTCAAAAACAATCTGTCATAAACTCTTTGGTACATAGAGCACTTTCAATATGTGACGAACAGTCACTGAAATCAGAAACAGTAAAACTGACTAATGCTCTTAGTGGCAACGGAGATTGCGCTGAAGATATAAGATGTTCTATTAATAGATATATATTATATTAATAGATATAAAAACCCAACTCCTCAACAAAATGTCATAAATGAATCTCCTATGGACAGTGTTGTCTTACCTTACATACACGGAACCACCGACAAGATTGCCAGATTGCTCCGAAAATTAAACACACGGACGATTTTCAACACATGTAAGAAAATTGGACAATATTTGAAGTCTCCAAAGGACACAATTGCATTTCAAACAGAAGGCGTTTACAAGATACCGTGCTCTTGTGGTAAAGTGTATGTAGGTGAAACAGGACGGTCTATATCCATTAGACTTAAGGAACATGAAAGAAGTATAAAAAAGAAACAAATTGTACAACCTGCAGTAGCTGAACACCAGCATTGCTCAAGTCACACTTTTAATGTAAAAGATACTAAGGTGCTAGCATCAGTACCTGGTTTCTTTAAACGTAAAATTAGAGAACCAATCGAAATATGTAAATATCCAAATAATATTAATAGAGATGCGGGTTACAGTCTTCATCACACGTGTAAATCGATTGTAACGCTGGATCATGGTTCGCTCAGCACTAGTCGGGAATAAATACCGGGCTGTTCCTCCTCGATAGTCATTCAGTGTTCTAATCTCGTGGAGTAAAGATCCCTGAGATGCCTCATGTAATCGTGGGTGAAACGTCGGATAATAATTCCAATTTGACACGGTCTTAACTCAAGAACCATGATTTTCAACTTGACCAAAGCCGTGAAAGCTTCCGTTCTTTATTCTCTAGATTTTGCTACGTGATACGACAACTTACAGGTCAGTGTAAGGGTTACATAGGTAGAAATTATCGAAATAAAACATTACTTTGGCGGGGAGGACTAACTAAATATAATAAAAAAAAATTAAAATAAATTAAGCAGTGCCATGATACCGCCCTAAATGTTGTTGTTAATGGCTTTACCGAAAACAGTATAATATTATAAATTATAACAGGCGCCAGAGGTACTTCACTGTCCCAGGCCTTTTTTAATACTAACGGTCTCTGATTGTGTTCCCAATCTGACTTGTTTTAGATCAACTCTTGGTTCTTGTTACAATGGTTTGTTGCAAGATTTCCAATACTTTTTGGTACTTGACGCAGTCTACATCCATCATATCATATCTGAGCATCACTGTACCAGAACATATAAGGATTGAAAGGTGTCACGGATACCCATGGCTTTGCAAAAGTCAAATTTGGCGGCGTCTATTTACTTTTCACATATTTTATACATTCTAATGTATAGGATCCTCAAAAATATATTAAGGATATAGGACATCAAGCTGATTGACATAACTTCAAGAACTGGAAAGGAGATTATGTAATTTCCCTATTAGGCCGAAAAGTTTTTATCCCTTTCTCGCATAGGTAATAAATCGTAGAGAAGTGTTTTGAATGATATTATCAGAAAGGTATAATTTACAATAGATTCTAGGATCGGAGTTTTTAATTGAACCGAAAATTTTTTAAATTATGTTAGCTAATTATTCTTAAAATTCGTATTTTTATTCAGGTCTTATAAAGAGGGAGCATAGCATCACTCATTTTTTTTTCGCGCGTATTATGTAAAAAGTTCGTAAGTATAAATAACGCGACTTGACAGTTTTTCTTAATTTTGATCGGTGTTGTATAAATTTAATTTCCACTAATATAACTTTTACAGAACTCCGCAAATATTTTAACAAATTATACATACCTCTCGATAATTAATAACATCAAAATGTAGCATGTGCCAACAAATTAATTCGTTATACCATTTGCCCAATTTTCTTGAACTCGGGAACTCCTTTATCAAGTACTCTAGCCATGTTTTAACTTTAGGATGGCGATTATTCTCACAACATTTGGAGAGTATTTCAGAATATATATATTCGGCCGTAAACCTTTTCAAGTGAGGAGCTTCCTGATGATCATCTGTATTGTTTGTTTTCAAATTACACAGTTTTTCGTAAGCTTGTTTGCCAATACGGCAAATCTCTAAAAATATATATGGTATTGAAGTGCATTGAAGTTGACGCTTTTATATTGAAAACGCCAAGTTATTAGTAGTTCAAAAACAAAAAATACCAGTTTCCAGTAATCGATATTTGTCGTACAAGGTGAATTTCTCAATGAAGGCAGTCTGTTCTAGTGATCAACCGATATAGTTTTCTTAGCCTATACTTACAATTTTCTGAACGATACCGATATACATGACAAGTGGTTTGAAAAGTCCGGAGACTAATGTATAAAAAGACAATTTTTTGGCAAAACTGGGCTTTATCCATCAACATAGTTTTCTTTTAGCGCAGCTTTAACACTGTAATGGAACAAACACTAGCTATTTTATACTGTTTAACGTGAAGTATATTCTGCTCAAATAACTAATTGAATAATCACTGTGTGGATAGATTTTATCCGTGAGAACGGGATTGTAATATATATTTTTTATTACCACCCAAGAAAGTCTAAAGGAAAAATAATTCAATTTTCGTACTTAAGCATAATCTTAACTTTATTATCTTTAAGTCGTTTAAATGTTTTTTTTAATATATAAACTCAGAATTTATGAGGACATGAAGTAAAAGATCCTCTTTAAGATTTGTCTATAAATCTGTCGAAGGAATCCTACTATGTAAATAAAACCGAAGAGATAAGGGCCGATGCAGGTCTTAAACATGTGCTATATGAAAATACCGTTAAAATGTATTAAAATATTAAACGATATGCCCATTATTAGGAAACAAAAAAATAATCAAATTGACTCACTATAATTTAATATATCGTTTGACATGTGAAAAGAATTAATATAGCGACTATTGTTCCTAACTGCAAGAAAGAATAATTTAAAAATCAGCAAAATGAATAAAAGGGCATTCAGGTTTTTTTTACAGACGCTATCTTATTCCTTAGACAACAACCAAGATTAACCCTTTTGTATAAAAGAAAATAAGAGTAAGACGCTCAGAGACCAATTCGGAAATTAAATATTGGGTATAGACTGGCTAACACCCTCTATATTTCATGAATAGAAATGACGTTTACCGGGTTCCATGGATGATATGGGGGCTAACGGGATCCGCAGGGTGTCGACGTAGTACAAGTTCGGCCTTTTAAGAAATAATAAACTTTAGTTACAGTTTGGAATTCGTTTAGGGCAGTCGGTACCACTTTTAAGAGCAGTGTAATTCGTGATGTGTTTATTCGTTGGGAATGAAGGTTTTCTTTATTTTTGTTTTTGTATTTCTAATGGGGAAGTTAAGGGAATATCTTGTGTTATTTTACCAGAGAATTTAGTGACCTTAATACTGTTTGTTTAAGTAATATAAATAGCTGTTTTTTTTTGTGTTTTTATTCTTTTTCTGTTTAATATTTTAGAAAGCTATTTATACGTTTTATCTTCTAAATTGGATTTAACATTTTTACTAATAAAACAGCTATTAGGAGCAGTTATGCTATTTACATTGGTATTGTTATTCATTATTAATTTTAAGTTTCTCATTGTAAATAATTCCGTTTTCTATTTATTTTTGTTAATAGACTTAAGTGTTTTGAGAAACTTGTTTCGTTTAATTTTATTAAAAACCTTCACGCCGTTAAAGTCGCGGACGCATTGTTGTGAGAGCTTTAAACAAGATATGTCATCTGACCAGCTAGTTAGCAGCCTTGCCTGAGTTATGGTCTTGGTAAGTTTGAATAACCTGTAGTTGTTTGAAACTAAAGCTGCAGGAGAGAAGAGGCACGACCAGACTTCCAGAGTACCAATGTCGTTGTGGTATTTCTTATAGGTTATTAGAATAACTATTAATAGGGGACAATAGTTTGACTGTAGATAGAACGGCCTCAAGCTATCAAAATATATAATTTGCAGAAGTCTGCGATCAAATGTTGTCACATTTCTACGCCTTTCTTATAGAACGATATGTCCAACCTTTCAAAATATGCTTGTTTCGGCGATCACCTCTTTACTGGAGCCATATTCCTTTCTGACGAGAATACGGCGAATGCGGAAGCAATTCCAAGTGCTATTCATACAGTTTTGCCATCGTTGCGATTGACTTCTCACACGGTGCATCGTTATGATGAAAGATGAGTTTTTCTTCTTCTTTTGAGCCAATTTCTTTTTCGATATTGGCGGTTTTTCCCTTTTCAAGATAGTCGATGAATATTATACCATGCGTATCCCCAGATAAGGACGCCATAACCTTGTCAGACGACTATTGCTGTCGTTGGCCTCCATTATTCGTCATACACTCAGTTGACAGCCGATTTGACTCCGAAGTGTAGTGGTGTATCCCTATGTCACATACCACATGAAAAAATCACCTTCGTTTCGCTTGAACAATCCCAAACACCGCTGTAAATCAACAGGTTCTTGTTTTTGGTCAAGGATGAACAAACGCGGTATCCAGTTCGAACAGAGCTTTCGCATGTTCTGGGCACTCCGCATGAGAGAAATGAGACGACGTTTTTAGTTAGTGAACATTTCAATAGATGGCGCTAGTGTGCAAAAAAACAACACCGTAATTTACCGACCTATCATCTGATTTAAATATGACGATGACTTGTAAAATTTATTTTGTTGTTTTTGTGTTCTTTATATATATATATATATATATATATATATATATATATATATATATATATATATATATATATATATATATAACTTATTTACTTTTTCAGTAAATAACTTATTGTGCATTGTTTTTAAAAATCATTATTCTAATATGTAATACAGTGACAACGATGGAGAACTGTATGGAATAGTAATGGGCGCGTTGGAAAGTTTATCTCCAGATTTAATTAGAGTGGCCACCCATGACGAACTAACTCTGAGATGCGAAATGTTTGGAAGTTCAGGGTGGAAATTTCGAACATTTGTTATAAGTTGTTTCCCTGTGTAGGTAAGTCATTAAGCATTTTTACAAAACAACAATGTTCAATTGCCAATATTTCAAAAATTGCAAATTTTTGAAATAGACAACCTTATACAAAGTCACCCTTATTTTTAATTTTAAATAAGATAACATTATAAAAACAGGCAGTTTAAGTTTAAAAAATTGACTTTTAAAGATTTTTTCTTATTATTATATATATATATATATATATATATATATATATATATATATATATATATATATATATATATATATATAATGTTCATCCTGTATTCATTTATTATCAAAATATCAACACAGTACACTAAAGTAGATCCGCTTCTAAAAGGAAACCAACCCCAATTAAATAATAAAGGCTTTCATACAGGACAAATTGATAGTTATATTTTTGCCAAAAAATTTAAAATATGTCAAAAACAGATAGACTTAGGTATAGGACATTATACATGAAATATATCTATCATTTTGCGTAGAATCAGGTGTAACTGGAAGTGCAACAATCTTGAAAATATTTTAGCCGAATTGCCTCCATTGACTTTAGTAAACTGCCAAATATTAAAAATTTTCCCCAAATCTATTTTCCGAGAAATCGATCGCGGCAGTTCATCGTATATTTCCAGGGATAAATAGAAAAATTCGAGAAAAGAATGTGGCCCGGGTGGCTATCCTGAGAAGATCAAGTTATTTAATACCAAAGCAACTAGTCTGAGTAGTTTGTTTTTCCTTTTGTGCACTGTCATTGCAGTATTTACTCCTCTCCTATACTGTACATTCTTGACTTTGGAGGCTCATATTTCGTTAATGAAGTGATTAAAAACGTTACACGGCATATTTATGAACATTTATTCAATGACACCCCATTTGATGGTTTCAACTTTGCACGGGGAGCTACAATAAATTTTTTAGCAACATTGCCTCAAGTCACCTTTTGGGTAAATTAAACGTATGTGATTGCAAAATATGAAAAATTAACGAAGTTGCTGTTACATTCTGGGTATACAACCCTAAAAATTATTCAAAAAATAAGATCTTACTGGAAGCTGCTAAAACTACATATACTAGGATAATAATGGCACGATATTCTTTTTAAAAATGTAGATTTCCGACCTTACTTGAGCCACTTCATAGCTTAGCCTTACCAAAAAATTTATTTCCAGTGCTCTTAACCCTTTCATCGAGTTCAGCCATCTTTTCCATCGCTTCTCCATAGTTTATAAATTTAACTCTGGTATAAAACACTGTATATTCTTCTATCTGAAACTTTGGAGCCCTCTTTGAGCCAAAAATATATCTGAAGTACTGAGACATACTATAGAAGTTGGGATTAGCAAACGTTGCTAGGTGATAGATGTTGAAAAGAGCTTTATAAACGTTATCTTTTATCATAAAGGCGTGACCAAATTTCTAAAAATAAATAATTTATATATATATATATATATATATATATATATATATATATATATATATATATATATATATATATATATATATATATATATGAAGTAAAATGCGTATAGTGAATGCAAACTTCGCTCCATCATATCCTTTCCATGTTAGAGGGTGCACAGTTTGAATAAATTGCTAAAAAACACAATTCATCCTGTTCCGCCACCAACGAGATGGTGGCCTACCTGTACCACCAGACCGAGAAGAAAGTTAAAAAACTTACCCTCTCTGCTAAAGTGATAAGGCAGAGGTACATGTTTCGTCTCTCACTAGACTCATCAGGGTACCGACATGTACCTGTCTGTGCAAAGGACAGATTGGAAGGAAAGCATGCATTACTGAACGCGGCTTCGCCGACCTCCCGCCGGATGGCGTATATATGTTTATGCGGCTTTCACGGATTCCTCCGTGTGAGATGCAATAGCAGTGGTTATATCCACATTATGCTGTTGTAGTGCTGAAATCACATTCAGCAAACGTACAACTATATGCAACTCCGTGTGTGAATGAAGTAAAATGCGTACAGTGAATGCAAACTTCGCTCCATCATATCCTTTCCATGTTAGAGGGTGCACAGTTTGAATAAATTGCTAAAAAACACAATTCATCCTGTTCCACATGTACCTCTGCCTTATCACTTTAGCAGAGAGGGTAAGTTTTTTAACTTTCTTCTCGGTCTGGTAGTACAGGTAGGCCACCACCGAGATGGTGGCCTACCTATATATATTGTTGTGAATACGACGACAAAATATTAAATTTCAGGTTTAATATTGCCCCAAACTCCTTAAATAAATTAAATAATACGACATACAGTGCTAAAACTATAATTCTTCGATTGTCGAAACTAGGAAATCCAGACATTAAACGTATTCGGTGGCAGCAGTTTGATTCGCTGCTTCCCCTAATTCAGACGCTACGTCACCACTGCTACAAAAGCGAAAAGTCAGCTGCAAAATTAAGGACATTACGGGTTGCTCTTCTTGAGATAACTTGTCCCTTTTCCGACTGAGCTCAGTCCTCGGGGGTACGTTGACTTTTCTAATTTTTAGGCAGCTCGTGGTTCTTAATGTAGATTGTCTTTGACAACATAACATTCTAGACAATAAAGATCGTGCACGTGTTTTAATTTCTGGAATTGATACCGTCGATAAAAAGGCGAGGTAAGCGGCGCGTACGAGTTACTTAACTTACGAGTCTTGACTTAAAAATAATTACCAGAACGTGACAAAGTGGAGATAACATGATATTAACATTGTGACTAATAGTCAGCTTCGTGTTAACTACAAAGTTATAAAAAAACCGATCTTGACAAAACCTGAATGTGACAGTGGAGAGTAAAATAATCCCGAAGTTGACTTGCGGAAAAAAATACCAAAAAAAAAGTGAATAAAAAGTTATCTAAGCGCTAAAGAGGAATGTTACTTGATAACCTTTTCCTAAATAACTCATCCCCTAGAAGTGTTCCTAAACAAAAATAAGACTTAATTAATCCTCGTCAACTCTGAGCTTCACTCATTCCCCTTCTATCCCGGTGAGCGAGAAGAAAGGTGAGGCGGCTAGTTTTCATTCTAGCCGGGACTTCACTAACAATCCTGATTTGTGTTAACACTTGGGTTTTACACAAATAATTGATAATACGAAAATTCTTAGAAAATTAATTAATCCCGACAGGAACGAACTTCCACGTTTCCCGACACTTCATTTGACTCATGTGCAGCGAATGGAACTCTTAAAAGGAATAAAACTAACTAAAAATGATTTTTCCAATAACTAATGTATGAACAAAAAACAGTTTTTTCACTTTTTTGCAGTAACTAAAATTGAATTGCCCATAGCTAAAATTATAGGTTTTCTCACTATCCCCCATATTATTATTTAAATTTTTTTGCCCATAATCTATATCTGACCTACCAAAATTAAAAAAAGTTCTTTGAAACCTTCAAATACTCGTAATTACAAATTGAACATAACCAATCGTCGCCAACTGTCATGGCTAATCTTGTATTTGCCCTATTTGTAACCACTAATAGTCGGTTACTTCTTACCCAAATAATTCTTTCTCTGGCTTACCCAAAAATGTTTGATTGGATCAATTTTTTTCCGACTCTACTACTTCTGTAACATTAAAAAGTGGTCACTTTTTATACTGAAGAACTTACGAGTTTTTTGGAAAAGGTACCAGCTCTGCTGAAACCATCTTGGTTGCTCAACTTTTGGCCGATACTGTATATTAATAACTTGCACGCAATCTATTGTTATTAAATAAATTTGTGAAGATAACTTTCAAATAATCCCATACAACATATAATTTTTTTTACGAATTTTTGTTTATAATATGAGAAATTGGTTTCCGAAGTTTATTTTCAGTAATATCTCTAACGTAAGCATTTGGGTGCTATTTTGGATATACACTCTGGTGATCCGCCCCATGATAACGTACGCCGTTATTGTATGGTGGCGTAGTACAACAAAGCGCAAACACATTCTTCAACTTGATAAAGTTCAGAGAATGACTTGTGTGGGAATATTGAGTGGGATGAGGACTGTTCCCACCAGGGCTCTGGAAGTCCTGGTGAACCTGCCTCCTCTTCACTTATACATAGAGAACAAAGCCCTGAAGACTGCTTATCGTCTTAGTTGCCTGGAACATCTTGGAATTGGAACGGGCAGCTACTCAGGTGTCTGGGAAAGCCCGGTGGAGAGGTGTCCATCAGTCCCCATGCGGACAGATTACATGACGCCGCTTTTAAAACCTAACCTCTCTCTGGAGATATTTCTGCCAAGTAAAGGGATTGGGAGGGAGAACAAAATCTTCCGAAAAATGGATCCTGGTGATATACTGATGGATCTCGATAAAATGAAAGAGCTGGAGCCGGAGTATTCGGCAGGAGTACAGGAGTCAGAGAGTACTACCCTCTCGGACAATGTGCGACAATTTTCACAGCGGAAATTTATGCCATTCTGCAGTGTGTCCATCTCTGTGAGAGGGACATAGACAGGAATAGAGTAATAAATATATGCTCCGACAGTAAGGCTGCGATATTGGCAGTGAAGTCCAGTGTCGTAACTTCGCGACTGGTGTCTAAATGTAAGGATGTACTAAATGGTATGACAAGGAACGGCTGCACAGTCAGACTCGTATGGGTCCCGGGTCACTCGGGCATATGCGGGAATAAGGAAGCAGATCAACTGGCAAAGTTGGGTTCGGCGACTGAACCGTATGGACCCCAATCAATATTAGCTGTCCCAATTGCTATTGGCAAAAGGGAATTAAAATCGTTGCTGGAAAACAATTTTATTGAATCGCGGAGGGAAGCTCCTGGAATGAGGTGTGGAAATGAACATATAACTGGGCCTAGTCTACGGCGTACTAAGGAGCTTCTCTCCTTGGAAAGGAAAGAGCTGCGAATTGTGGTGGAATTGTTGACAAGATATTGTCACCTCAGGGGCACATGCGCATGGTGTTTGGAGGAGGATAAAACTGTTGGCTATGTCCTCAGAGAGTGCCCAGCACTCAACGGACTGAGACAGAGATATTTCGGAGATACAATTTTGTTACCAGAAGCAGTTAAGCAAGTTCAACTAACGAGGCTGCTTGGACTCGCAAAAACGATCGGCCTCGAATAACCTGCAGCTATGGTGGGATGTAAAGGGCCCAATGGAGGCCTAGGCATCGATGATCTAGTATCACCACATCTTTTTTACTCATTCATTCATTCTCTAACATAAAATTTTAATTGTTTTCAAATCCATATAAGTAGTCCTTTTTTTTTGGTAGCAAATATCGACAAACTTTTTATGTTATATGGTTTCCGAGGAAAAGGACTGTAAATAAGCATGCAAATCAATGGTTATCCAACCATTCTATTTTACTGATTTTCAATTAAAATAACGAAAAACCGAAAATGAATTTAAAAAAATATACTTTTTCGATGGCGTCCCAAATAATATCTTCAGGTATAGTTTTTTTAGCTGCTTCTTTCACGCGCGCGATATTTTTTCCTTTATCTTTTTCTGGTTCCATATGTAGGTCCTCCATAACCTCCTTCAATGTAGTAACTTTTAGCGAGTTGAGGACTACTGATAAACTCGATGAAATTTTATAATCTGTAAAAAAAAATAATATTAATAAAATAACGTTAATCTTTAACGAGCTCACACAAACGACTACAGTAAAATACTCTTGACTCTTTTATACAACGTGGAAAATTAAACTCGAATGAATTGGAAAATAAAAGACTAGCCATTTTACGGGCAAATTTTATATGGGCATGTTTTTGATACGCTTTTGTGAATATCACATCCTTGTAAATGGTTGTAATATTTTTTCCAACAGAATTATTGTCTTGTGATATCTTATTTGACAGGCCATTAAGAAGTCAATTCAAAGCACATTCTCTTTGACATATTTAAAGTGGTAAGCGTGAACAATTAATAACACAGATTATTAGGGTTAAGTAAGGCTTTTGCAGAACAGAGCATTAGCATAGTTCCACGATCGTAGGAAAGGCTGATCTCGTACTCAGTTTTACCCATTTTTTAGATGATATATCAGGGGGCAGTGCACTGAAAAGAAATTTGTTATTACTCGAATATCCACTTTTGGGCGATCGAGAAGAATTCTCGCTTTCTTTGATGATGGCTTTATAAATTCCTTGGCTAGTCTTAGACCAGCCAGAGCGCCGGAGCTCCTCATTTATATAGTTTTGGTAACCCACAGAAAGGGTTCGAATCGAGAAAAGCAGCCATTTTGAGTTATTAAGTTCCATTTGGTTTGCCTCACATCATTTTATTAATCTGTTAGTTTCAGATTGTAGAACAGGCTATCATTAGTATTGTTTGCTCTCATAAATACTTTCAAATCGTCAGCGCAGAAGAGATACTGGCAGTTTCAAATACACTGCCAATATATTTCTAAAGATGAGAAATAAAATAGGTTCGAGGTGTGACCCTTGAGGTACACCGGATGTTACATTTATCAGCTTAGATAAAGCTTAACATAATTTAACTATTTCTGTGCGATTGGTGGTAGTAGAGGACCTGAGGAGTGAGTATAGTTAGTTGAGCAATATAGCGTGACCTACTCTATCCAATGCTTTTTTTAAAGTCAAATTAAATCGAGTCGACTTGAATGCCTGAGTCCCCAGCTGTAGTTAGATAGTTAGAGTATATAGACAGGATGGTTTGACACGAGTGTCCTGGCAGAAAGCCATATTGATGTTCTGATAAAATACTACGGAAATTTAATAATAATTTATCAACGAGTATGGATTCAAGAACCTTGCCCATACAGTCAAGTCCAGATATCGGTCGATAGTTACCAATATTTTGCCTACTACTGCCCTTATGAATTGCTGTGACATAGGTGGTTTTCCATCTGCTAGGAAACTGGTAGAATTCAATGAGAGCCGAGAAAGATATCTAAGCGGCAACGCTAAAGTTGGGTTACAATTTTTAATGAGAACGGGTGGAATTTCGTCGGGTTCAGCACTCTTACTTTTTATCGAGCTCAACCACTTTTTCAAACATCATAGAACTACCGATATCTATTTTTAAGAGATTTGGGTTAGTGATAGGAGGAGAATATGGGCAGTTAGTTACTATAGCATCAATACAAATGAAAACTGATTGAAAGAAATCAGCAAACATGTTAGTGATTATTTTTGGATCATTTCACATTATTAAACCTCATTATTGCCGGGTATTTTGTGCATGGTTGAAATTTGATATAGACCAGAATGCTTAAATATTTTCCAGGATACGGAATAAAATTACTGTAGTCAATCTTCGTCGTGATGTTCGACCGGGACCTGAAACTTTTATATTCGTTCTCGTGCGCTAACAATCGAGTACGTCTATATTTTCTGAATGCATTATTTTTATTTTTTACTAAATTAATTGTTGTCCTTGAAAAGTAGTTAGGTTTATTTTGGGGATGGACCTTAGACTTCGGTACTGTTGTGGAACCTAACATCTTACCACCGCTTTCCGGCAAAACTGGACTTAAATAGAGGTCCAAGTTTGTGGAAAGTATAAGGATGTCTGGGAAAGATATCGGTGGACCCCACTGATGAGTCCACCACCGGTATCGGGACGAAACATCCAAATCACTTTTAACGGTGGTCAAAAATTAGATCGCTTAGTTACATGTCCTTAACACCAGGGGCATTACTAAATGCGACAGTACATATACATCAAACGCAAGGTTAAAATATAGTCCAAACGGTGTATATTTTTACGTCAAAATTTGCCAAATGCATCAAACTAGTGACATTTTTTTGGCAACTGTAACAGGATTGGAATGGTCCATTCTTACTATTTTGTTTTTACATTATTCGACAAGAAATTTGTCGAATGGTTTATAAGCAAATTTCACAAACTAAATATCCTTAAGAAAGAAAAATGTTATACACAAAAGCTTTACAATCGAAGTTCTTCCTTCTGTATAGACATATCGATAATTTTATATCGGGTTCATATAGGGTTAATGTGGAGTTTAAATGTTTATAATGGGTTCATTTTTTTTAGTGAAATTTTAAATATGAAATGAGAGATTTTAATAGCGGATTAAAATAATCAACAAAAACCAAACTGAACACCAAGCAAAACCAAAAATAATGATTTTTTTCTAATTATGTGACCAGATTCTAACATGTTTTTTACTAGCACCTAACCGCGGCTTCGCCTGCGTATATATATAAGAAATTGAACAGATTATAAAATATTTAATTAATATATTATTAGTGCATTCGTTAATAAGCATTGCCTTTTTAATGTGTTGCTTTAAGCTAGAAATTTTGAAATTGTGGAATCTTTTATTTTCCTAAAAATTTTAGATACACACTTTTTAATATTAAGATTAGTAGGGTATATGTATGTGTGTGTATATGTTGTGTATGTTTACTTTTATAACTGAACCTATGATGTAATGTTTCACCCAAGAAATTTATGACAATAAAAGCTTTATTTATTTATATATTTTATAAAGTAAATGGTTTATGTTCCAAATTATCGGTAACTATTTCGGTAACAGAAAAAAATTATACACAATTTGTTTGAAGTCTTTTGTTATTGTAATACTACAGTTAGGTATAACAAAATTAGGGTTGCCTAATTGAAAATTAAAAATAAATTGACTATTCTAATAGAATCGGAACTAAAAAACAGTATTCTTAGAAACAAAAGGTAAATATACAATATCCTAGAAATTATAAATGTTTTATACTCAATTACTGTAACTTTATGATTTCTGACTGCAATAAACGGAGTAGTTAAGCTACAAAAATATTGAATAAAGAAATAAATAATTAGTTAATCATCTTCATTATATAATCTAATTTTCTTAAAAATAAATACGGAAATTTTAAAAAATATGTGTCCAACAGGTAAGATTTAAAACAACAACGCATGGCTCTGAGTCTTTTATTGACCTCATTTTAAGATTTCCTATGCCACATCCTCACAAATAAACATGCAAAATAATGAAAGGGGTTCGAACGAAAGCGTCGAGATCTAAGGTCCCAGTAGCATCAGGTTCACCTGAAAAAGAGTAATACATGCATAAAAAATAATACAGACATAGAACAATAGAAATCGCAAGTGAACTAAGTACAATTAAAACTAATTATTTATTTATATACTTTACACTATTTCCAAAAGTTATAGGTATATATAAAATATCTTAGAAATTATAAGTATATTATATTAAATTATTGTAACTTTATGATCTTTGACTGCAAAAATCAAGGTATTCAAGCTACAAAAATATTAAATAAAAATATATATAATTAATTGGTTAATCATCTTCATTAAATAACCTAATTTTCTTAAACAAAAATACAGAAATTTTAAAAAATGGGTGGCATAAAGATGTTGGTAGACGAAGGAGGTTAATTTGGAATTTACACTGTTATACGTCTTCAGAATTTTTTGGATACAGGTATTAAAAAATCGTATTAACTGAATGATTTTTATAATTATATCAGAGTTAGAAGTTAGCAGATGGGTGGAAATTTGAGTTAAAATCAAAAATAGTGATGTGGCTTAAAAAATTTTTTATACGATACTGAGCAATTAAAGCACATTAAATTTATGGTGAAGGAAGGTCTGGGTACATAAATTTACTAATATTTTTATACATGTATATCGATATTCTTTTATTGATAACCGTGCAGTAACTAAGGTTTCATACTTTATTTTCAGGGTAGTGGTCCTTTGTAATCAGAAGTATGTTCTACTAAAACTGAAATACATTTTAAACACTTTTTGAGTCACTTAAAGAACAAAAGTTAGGGACAAATAGGAAAAAAAATGTAATAGAAAATAAGTATCAATAGAGTTTGGTCAACTATGTTCTTTTTAAAATCAGCAATTCAATTTCTAAAACTGTTAGGTATAAAAATAAGCATAACCCAAATATACCTCTATAGGATTACAATTAGGCAACTTCGTTTTAACATAATCGTAAGTATATAAATTTAATCCAATCTTATGCCATAGGACAGCTTCTTATGTGATGGAATTTAGGACTTTCCATACTTGGAGAAGAAGGGTGATTCTTCGAATCCTAAAATACAAATATAGCTTCGCCTCTTTCATACAGGTTAGAGGTTGGAAGAATTATAGAGTCCTGTATATTAAATAGTACATTATACTGAAAACTGAGCTACGATCTTGTTTTTTTTTCCAAAAGCTACCTTAAAGTACCCTTTTTGCAATGGTTTTATTAGTTTGACTTACATATAACTAAGTATGTGATCAAATATTGCAAGTTGATTTACACCCCCTTCTAATTGTCATTAGGTTTTTAGTTTTTTTGAAATTCTTAATTATATTTATTTCATAGTTAATTTCAACAAATTTTGCAGGATATGGAATACTCTTTTAGAGAACTAAAGCCAAAATTTCGAATTTGTTAAATTTTGTATTCATTGTAACAAAATAAAATGTGTGGCAAAGCAAAAATCAGTAATTATTGGAGTTAGTGGAAATCTAAGAAAAAGACGTATTTAAAAAAAACCGTTTAGTTACCTCCTATTTCGAGGACATATTACACGATTCGAACTTTGTTTTTTCACAATTTTGCCTTTTTTTTAGAAAACACAGAAAAAACCTAATATTTGTTGTGACGTTGCGATATTCTATAAAATTTGTCTACCTCAGTCAACATTTTTTAAATCGTTGTTTGTAAAAACAAACTTGATCTTACCGAACCTAACATAGATATATTGATTAAAAAATGTCAACGTACAAAAGAAATTTCACATAAATCATATTTATGCTACGGCAACAGTGCCAATTTTATATTTCTAGCAGATATAATCAGGAGTTCTGTTTTCAAACTTTTTAGTAGTTTTTTTTTTAGTTTTTTGGTTAACAAAGTGCAAATTTATAAAATTTTATATAACATAGAGGTTTCTATAAGCGTAAAATCTGTAGTTGTAACAAAGTAATAACAATTTAGTAAAAAAAAATGAATTCTAGAAAAAGAATATAAAATTCTGAAAATACAAACACAGAATCGTGCTCTATGATCACCTAGATCTTCACTAAATCCAAAAATAATCCAAAAAGCTAAAACGTTCCTGTAAAAATCACTAAAAAATTTGTGCGTGTGCTATTTTGCTCATCCTATTATTTTTTTCTACTGAAATTAAGCATTTCAGACAAAAGTTTCAAGGAACAGTTTCCTTGTTTTCAGCTAATGTACCATTCTTTGTTAAAATATTTTAAATATTTCTAATCACATTCGGTACGAGCTATATTAACATAGTGTCCACTTAAATGAGTTTGAAATACTGTGTATTTCAATAAAGCTCGACAGAATGTTGTTTTTGAAAGAGATACTGCAGTGTAACACAAGAAAAATCTCTTATTAGTTACTTACCGGTATATCTTCAAGCTTTTTAAAATTTTCTATATGTATTCAAATAAAGGTCCAGTTAAAAAACCTAAATAAATTCTATAAAAACATGCACTATAAAGTATTGTTTATTCCAATAACACTTGTCTAAAACCTACAGGGTATCCAGAGTTTAAAGTCACAAACACTAAACACTAAAATATTAAATAGCGGCACAAAGTTTCCAAACTATTTTATATTTTAATAAAATAAGAATGTCACAATGTTGTTGACTAAGTACATAAAATGTGTTTAATGATATCTTATAGCCGCTATTATGGAATAACAAAGTAAAGACGCCGTTAGTCTAAGGTAAGGTTATGTATTAAAATTTTTCTTAAAGAAGACAGCTGTTGTTAGTGTTTCTTCTTTGTTGCGGCCTTGTGTGGCAATTTTATCTCTTTCATTATTCTGGATAAAAATAAGGAGAGAAAACCAGTAAACGTTCTAGTATCTTACTACTCCTATTACCTCTGGAGTAGGTAAGCGTGTTAACCTTCATATCGTTATAAAAATATAAACAGGATATTTTGTAGAATTATTCAGTTTTAGATAACAAAACATGTTAAAAATTATAAAAGAAATATAAATACTGGTTTAATTTGAGAAATAACTTATTTTTATGTACTCCGAGGGGAAGACAGAAAATTGAATGAATAAACATTGTTATACCCGTTATAATTATTAAATTTTTAAAGATATACACCGCTTGGACTATAAATAATGACAATCTGACAAAATTGTGAAGTTTTGGACATCTGCATTTTGTTTCTTATAAATTGGCCATGGTCTGCTGTTCAGGCGCAGATTTTAGGGGGGAGGGTGACCGCCCCTCCCCTCCAAGAGCTTAGAGTTCAGGAAGATACACCCGATTGTGTTTCTTACCCGAGGAATGTGTATGCTGTTGGCTTCCATCCCCCGTCGACAACTTGTTCTTTCTTGTGATTGCCCCGCCTCCCCTAAGAGTTTTGAGTTTAGGAAAATAGACCCGATTCTGGCTCCTATACTAGGAATGTGTATGCTACTGGCTTTCACCCCTCCCCCCGTCAACAACGTGTTTTTTTTTTGCAATCGCCCCCCCCCCCCCACAAAAGCTTTGAATTTAGGAAAATAGACCAGATTCTGGCTCCTATACTAAGAATGTGTATGCTGCTGGCTCCTCTCCCCCGTTGATAACTTGTTTTTTTTTGGGATCACCCCTTTCAAGAGCTTCGAATTCAGAAAAATAGACCCAATCCTGACTTTTACACTAGAAATGGGAATGTTGCTGGCGTCCCCCCCCCCCCCCCCCGCCGACAACTTGCTTTAGCTTACCATACTATACTTTTGTGATATCACCGCCCCTTCCAAAGAGAGAGGCTAGATCCGCCCCTGCTCTGTTACAAATAAAATAAATTATTAAAAATGTCGAATTTTGACCTTGTTTTTAAAATTAAATAAACACATTATATATTTTTGAAAGGCCTAAATTATACTTAATCAATATCTAAAATAATATACAGGGTGTCCTATTTTAAAAAATCCTAAGTTTGGTTAATATCCCAAAAACTAACCTTTTTAGAAAAAAACTGATCGCGCACTGGATCATACGTAAAAAACTCTATAAAAACCAGTTTTTACCCCTTTAATAAATTAACACATAACGAAAATTCGAGATGTGCCTAAAAAATGAAGATTTAAAACTAAGAGAGCCATGACAAATTTGACACTGGAACCTTTCATTTCGTTAAAAAGTAAGTTATTAAAGTGAAAACCGCAACACTCTATCTTAATAACTCCAATACCCCCTAAAAATATCGAAAATGGGACACCTTGTACAGATCAATTAAGTTCAATTCTATTAGAAAGGAATTTTGTAAAGTTGTAAAAATAAAAAATTGTGGGAGTCAAATTGCTCAACCGATTTTTTTTTGACTTATAGTTTATAAAATACGGGATGGATACTCTTATGTGGAATACTTACCTGTGTTAACAAATTGTTCTTGTCTTAAATTCTTGATAATATCTGTTACATCATTATGGTTGTCCACCCCAGTAGCTTTCAGACAAAATTGAAAATTGTAATATTGTCTTTTGCTCACAATCAATTCCAAAAATACATGTTTTGTCTTTTCCTCTAGGTTTAAAAATTTATTTAGGATACTGATTTCGTCTTTGTCTAATAAAGAACTAAAAAATTTAATTCAAAAAATTATTACAGAAGTGTTTCGAGCCTTTGAAGGATTAATTTCTAAAAACACATAGAACATTTTAAGTGTAAAAGAGAGATGGCAGTTTCTTAAGAAACTCGGCACCAATTAACTGAAATTTGTAAGGTTGCATTGCGCGTGGCATCACAAATATTGATTTGTTGTGTTAAGTAAATTTCTTTCAATTCATACGGAACCCAAATATCGAGCTTCTTAACGTGCTCAAGCCATTTTAAGAAATTTCCAATTGTTGTGTGCGATACGTTTAAGCTCACCGCCATCAGTTATATGACGATTCCCTTGAAGTATGGCTTTGATTTGGTCATCATTAATATCAGAAGGTCAAACCAGAACATTGGTTATCTTTGCCTGAAAAATCTTCCGAAAGGAATTTTTTACAACCAATTCTGATACGTGCGTTCTATTATGCAAACAACACCACAAATTGATCATATTTCTTTGTGAGCCACAGCAGCTGTCTTCTCTTTATAGAAATAAAAAAGTAAAATATACCGAAAATGTTCGTTTTTGCACTCCATGTTAAAATTGACGGTAGCGGGTAGATACTTCTTTACGCTCCCGGTAAGGAATAGATTTACTTCAGGGACGCGACTCTGTCCACGCGAGCCTTAACTCTCTCTCACATACCTTTTTCTGAGAGAACTTATGTCCTCCCTATCCCTAAAACTCCGAACCATTATCCCTACCTATATCCTCCTCCATTTTCCAAGACGTTTGGCCAACGTGGAAGATTATGGCTAAAAACCCCAAAAACATGGCGAATTCTAAAACAAAAACGGAAAGTGAACACCACTAATGTCAACTCCCACACCTTGAAAAAGGTCTGCCTCAAGGATTCGATTCGCATGCTCTAACCAAAACCAAGAAAAGAAGTTGCCAGAAATCACAGCCACTGTATATTGCAACATACAATACCAGAACACTGTCAACGGACAAAAAAATTCTAGAACTAGAACAGGGGTCGGCAATTCATTTCTAGTGGGGTCCGGATGATTAAAATGTTTTATTCGAGAGTCCAGAAAAAAAAATTAAAAGCAAATTTGTATACTAAAATAGGAACGTAGGATGTATTACATCATACATGTTGTACAATACAAATAAATGAATAGACGTAGCCGGTCCAGATTTATATCCTTCACGGTCCGGATCCGGACCGCGGTCCGCCAATTGCCGACCCCTGAACTAGAAGAAGAAATCAAAAATATAAAATGGAATATACTAGGTATAAATGAAGCCCGCAGGATAGGAAAGGGTCAAGTTACTTTGAATTCCGGAAATACATTATGCTATTCAGGAGAAGAAACTGCTATAAGAGGTGTTGGAATCCTAATAAACAAGAAACATAAAAATAGGATTGTAGGTGTCAAAAACATAAGCCCACGAGTCATAAGTGTGGCACTCAAGGTAAATAAAAAATACTCTCTAAAGGTTATTCAGGCATATACACCAACTATCGAATACACAGATGACGAGTTAGAAAACTTTTATGAAGATGCATACACCGCTCTACAAAATGGAAAAAATACACTATACAATGTTGATTGGAGATTTCAATCCAAAGTTGCTAATAAACAAGATGAAGCTGAAACTGCAGTCAGCTACCATGGATTGGGAAGCCGAAAAGAAAAAGGTGATACACTGATACATTCACTGCTCACCACAATAACTTATATATAATGAACACCTTTCTCAAGAAAAAAAAACAGCAAAAAATGGACATGGGCTAGTCTAGATGGCAAAACCAAAAACGCAGTAGATTTCATAATCAGCAATAGAGAAGATATAATCAAAGACGTAAATGTGTTGAACAGATTTTCGACAGGAAGTGATCACCGCATTGTAAGAGACGAAGTAAAAATAAACATAAAGAAAGAAAGAATCAACATGACACTCAAGAAAAATGGCAAGAAACGGGTAACTCCTGAAAACACAGATTCTTATAAGGAATATATTGCCTCTACTCTAAATTATGAAAATAGTACGACGATAGATGAAATATTGGAAACATCCAAGACTCCATAAATAGAGCTATCGAAAAATTTTGCCCTAAGGAAGTAAAAGAACAAAAATTAAGCCAATTAACAAAAAAAACTTTTAATGAAGCAGAGAAGAGAAATGGAAGACAAGAACACACAAGAATATAGAACCCTAAACAGAGAGATATCAAAAGAAATCAGAAAGCATAAGAGACAACATAATACGGAAAAAATTAGTAACGTCATAGAGGAGAATAGAAGTTTGAAAGTATTAAGAAACAGTACAACAGGAAGAAAGGAAACACAGAAGATCAAGGATATACACGCCAACATAGTAACACACAAAGAGGAAATTTTATTTACACTCTTATCAAATTTTTCTACCAAGAACTTTATTCATCAAACCAGCGACTGATCACAACCGACATTCCAAAAGCGCTAAATCAGGGATCGGAAGAAATTCCAGAAATAACTGAGGAAGAAATCATGAGTGTCATAAGAGATATGAAAAACAATAGAGCTCCCGGAGACAATGAATTGGTAATAGAGACAATCAAGGGAGGAGGACCACAAATCATCAAAGCTTTAAAAGTTCTATTTAATAAATGCATAGAAGATTAGGTTTATTGTGGACGGCATTCGGTAGACTCATATATTGAGATCTAATCTTCCTATATGCTTTAAAAGAAAGGTCTAACCAGTGTCTTGCCTGTTCTCACGTATAGAGCTGAGACACTTACTTTGACAAAAAAGCACATTAACAGAATACATGTCATGCAACGAAAAATGAAACGGTCAATGTTGGGAGTTACTCTTAGGGATAGAATACCCAATCACATTATAAGAAACCGAACAGGAGTAAGAGATGCAGTAAAATCTATCTTACATCTTAAATTGAACTGGGTAGGGCATGTGGTTAGGATGACTGATGGACGGTGGACAAAGAGACTTGTGGATTGGAGGCCAAGACATGAGACCTATAGAGGACGACCTCCTAGACAGTGGATAGACGACATAAAAAGAGTGGCTGGAAACGGGATACAAGTGGCACAAAATAGAAAGAGATGGCTGGAATTAAGAGAGGTTTTCGTTCAGCAGTGGACAGGATAAGCTAAATGATGATGATGATGATGTTAAAATTGACGCTAAACTAGCAGCTACAAACAAAATTACGCAGAAGTTGCTTCTAAAGTAACCTCAATGTGGCCGATATCAAATGTCAAAAGGAAAAAAACCGTAACACTAGCAGAGGTCCTTCAAAACAATTACAACCCTCTCTATATTTGACAACTGAAAATACTTTCTTGCCGATCCAATATCTATCATTTTAAGTTTACACGAAAATAATCCCACATACGACGAAATGTTTCTAAAATGATGGCACTAAAACGTTTCTATGAAAATTTTCATAAATATTTCGTAAACATTTCATTAATGTGAATAAAACATTTCCATGGAAGGTTTCAGTGAAATCAACCCAAAACGGTAAAATATAGTGTTTCATGAAATATTATGGAAACAATGAGACAATATTTCATTGAAGATTTCATGAAATCGCTCAAAAATAAAACACGAGATGTTTAGAGAAACGTTTTTGAAACCTTTGCGAAATATTTACTAAAAGCTTTCATGATGAATTTAAGAAGAGTCAAGATATGTTTCGGAAATATTTAAGAAACATTCCATGAATCGTTTTCTGAAACGCTATAGCAACCATCTTCTGAAAGGTTTCAAGAAACCTTTTCCAAATATTTTCGCAGTGTTTCTGAGATGCCTTTATGATTTTCGGGAACGTTTCATGAAACGTATCATAAACCTTTTCAGAAATATTTCTATTTTTCATTTGCTATTTAAATAGATCTCGCAAGAGATTTTTCTGTACAGATCGTATGAAATTCCGAGAGATGGTGCAGCTTGAATTGAGCTGTCTGTTTAGTTTTATATAAGATATTCAAAAGTATGGTGTGGTGTACTTGGCTGCTTTGTACTGATAAGAACCAATGAGTTCAAAACCGGTCTACAGATGGCGGTACACTACCAGTGGGAAAAGTATCCACCTTTTCTGGTAGTTTCTTGTAGGGATGGGACTTACCAGTTGAAAAATCGATTTTTTAAAAAGTTTGAAGGAAACGCCGAAATAATTACACAGATTTATTGAGAAGTATTATTTGAGATCTAATGAACAATTTAAAATTATAACACCTTTGAAATCAAAAATTAACATTCAAATTAAGTCTTAAAGAAAAATCACCACAATTCCTTTGGTAAAGAATTCAAAAATAATAGTTTTGGCAAAGGTTTTACTAGTATTCGATTTCTACTTTTTCTTAGAATATTACCTGCTTTCGAAAATAATCGTTCAGCGGAAGCAGAGGAAGCCAAGACCAAAAGATGCTTACACGCCAAATTAGTGAACTTAGGGTAAGCACCTTCATAGCTTCGCCAGACCTCGAGAGTTTTTTTTTAAGTTCATCATAGTCGCGGCTATATACAGATTTAGTTGTGATGTAGAAGAATCGCTGAGACTTGCAGTACTAGCTACCAACAATTTTTTATGTGATTGCTATATATCTTCTTCTTCAGACGATGTCGACGTTGAATTTTCCGTTGCTCGTTCTTGTGTTGGTTCTTGGTTTTCTCGACTGATAGTCCGCTTGATATAATTTAAGGTTTTGGTTAGAGCAGTGCCATTGTCCAGATGTAATTTTTTGAATCGGGGATCCAAAAAATGTGGCCATTGAAAATAAATGAACTCTTTGAAGATTTTCAAACCTTTTTTTATTTCGCTCAACAGTGATGTTTTTAGAAGAACGGCTAGCTCATGTATGGTATCTGTTGTATCCAAGTATTCTCTAAGGCATTTTATCATAGGAATGGCTTTGCTTTCGCTAACATATTGTTGGCTGCTCATTTCTTCGGTTACTTTTTCAAATAGTTTCAAAGATTTTTGCAACTTCTTTTAGCACGATTATTTCATTGGTTTGAATCATGGGTGGAGCATTAGGATGATTCACTAAGATAGCCCCAACAGTCGCACTCATCGTTGTGAGTTCCTTCGCGGGCAAACTGTTATGTGCTGGATTTTCCGCTGTTACCAATCTTTTGTATTTCAGTTTTTCCACCACCGCT
This sequence comes from Diaprepes abbreviatus, assembly GCA_034092305.1. Lineage (NCBI taxonomy): Eukaryota > Metazoa > Arthropoda > Insecta > Coleoptera > Curculionidae > Diaprepes > Diaprepes abbreviatus. Next base: position 816,163 of record JASJET010000264.1, on the reverse strand, counting down.
ACTAATGTTACAATCTTTGTTTCCACCACTGCTTTCAAGGTTATATACTTGAATTTGCGCTGATGTTTTGTGTTATGGGCTTTTCCCACGTTTTTACCAATGTTTTCAATGAAAACAAAACAACTTTTCAAATATCACTTTTAATATTAATAATATATATATATATATATATATATATATATATATATATATATATATATATATATATATATATATATATATATATATATATATATATATATATATATATATATATATATATATATATATATATATATATTGAGAGAAAATAATTTTGCGACGCACTCGTTATTATGATGTTTCTTATTCTACGTTGACAAAATAAAAGAGCGCCCTTCAACCTCATGGATTCAATTTATACTTTACTTGTCTCCAATCGGTCATAGGCGTACTTAAGAAACTAATTATATCTATTTATTATAAGACCATTGGTCAAACAACCTATTTGTAAAGTGTACCTGATATGCGACAAAAGGGCGCCATGAATAAAGTTCTATAGTTTTTATAAAAGAAGGTTTTATGATTTTATAGGTTTGGGACTTTTCCCGTTTAGGTTGGTTAACAAATGTATTTACTTAGGATATTCTTATTTAAAAATTTACTAACTATTGGGTTACAATTATGCATTGAACCATAGGCGTAACCTAAAAATATTCTAAATATATATAAAAAATAGTTGGGTTACAACAAAACATCTCCGATAAGGTACTTGATTTTGCCTTCTGATACATTTTGAGCTTTTCTTAATTCATCTGCCCCAACTCCACTTTGGTGAAACCATGTTACAATTGTACGGACCTTTTCTAGGAATGTTTTTATTTCAGGCATATTAAGGGCATTGTTTACAGCAAGATTTAATGTATGGGCTATGCATCGAATGTGCCTCGCTCGTCCAAATGTCATTTCGACTGCTTTGACAATATTTGCACTATTGTCAGTGGTGACAGCTACAATTTTCTCATTTTGGCATGTCCCATTCATTACAAATTCGTTTTAAAATGTTGGCCAGATAGTCTCCGGCGTGACTTTCCGAAAGTGGTTCGCATGCAATGTTAAATGAATTCTCATAAACCTTCTCAACTGCAAGTCCTTCCATTCATCGACGGTTAAACATATGTAATTCACAGGTTGTATTTTTTATTACTATAGCCTTTTTCTCTTCATATTTTCCATCGATTACTGATGACATAGTTTTTCGGCATGGAAGTTTCAATAAAGTTGATTAGTTTCTTGAAACCTTCTCTTTCTACCATACTAAAAGGGAGACAATCACTGCAAATCATTTCAGCTATTGCTTCAATAAAATGTTTGTTTTTTGAACCACCCGATTCGTAGTCCAACATTTTTGCAAATGAGGCTTCCAATGGTTTGAAACGTTTCTGAGTAGCTGTTGAAGTTGAAGGCTCATTTGCAGGTTCTGAGGTAGATGGTCTGACAGGTGGAAAGTGGTTAAGTCCGTGAAATCCGACGAATTATCGGAATTCTGCGGATAATAATAATATATTACAAAATCCAAAAAAACCTGACTGTTCTCTTTAAAGTTTGGTAAATAAATATTTTTATTATTTGACAACCGACGGTCAAGTGAATAATTACAAATAATATAAAAACTAATACAGAAAGAACAATTACCTCTTTCCGTGCCTTGGCGAGGACGACAGAATGTTTTCTTTCCATGTGCTGTTTCAAATTTGTTGTGTTACTGCAAGTTTTCAACACTTTTGGACAATATTTCCATATAATATCAAAATATTGACGCCAACAACTTCTTTGTGCTTTGTTTGACATCATCGCACTCAATCAAAAACGCACAATCGCAAAAAAACACCTAACGCAAGTTTTCTTATCGAAGCAAAGTAACGAATTTCAAACAAAAACGCAGTGTCGGCAACACAATGTACTGTTATCGCCATCTATTAAAATGTTCAGGTAACATCTTCGGAGCTGCTATGCCAGTCTCGAAACGTATTATGTCGTATTACTTCCTCAACTGAAATTTACATGACATTGGCAACAATCGGGTTGTGCAACAAAATCGATTTTTTTGGTCCGTATAATCGATTATTTAAAATCGATTTTTCCAGATTAATCATCGATTATTTTAAAAATCGATTATTTTTTCCCACCCCTATTTTCTTGCAATCGGAAGTAGTGCTTTTGATTCATAACTAGAGTAAAGCACGCATGTCCTTATAAGGTTTTTTTCAGTTGGTTTCTCCGGAATATAAACTTCAAATATGTTTCAAAAATATTTCGCGAAATCTTTCTTTTTAAATTGACGACATTTATGAAATTTCACGAAGTGTTCAGTTCGCAAATGAATACCTCATTCAAAGGTTTTTTAAAAGCCTTTGAAACATTTCATGAAACATTTCTAGATACATTTCTAAAAACTTGCATCAACTTTTCCAAAAGTATTAAGTAGCTCGCATTAAAGTTGGTTAAAAAATTTCTTAAATCTTACATAATTATCTCAGGAAACCTTTATTATTATATTTCATTAAGCTTCCATGCAATATTGTCGAAACTTTATTGGACATCGGAGGGTACCCGGCGGTGAAACACATTCCTGGTCAATACGGAAACAAAAACAAAACTGACGGCATTCAGTGCGTGTTTTTGTACAGCTGACGGTAGAAAGGAAAGAAAGGAACAGACGCTGCCCGTACTTGTAAGGGTCCTCGACAGCATTAGCAGGATGAAACGACATTGCCCGTACTTACAAGGGTCCTCGACAATGTCGACCAATAGCGGTAGGAAATTAGGAAAGGAACCGACACTGCCCGTACTTATAAGGGTCCTCGGCAGTGAAAGTAGGATGACACAACATTGCCCGTACTTACAAGGGTCTTCGACAATGCTGGCCATTAGCGGGGTAGGACGTAAGGAAGGAAGTGTATGGTGAAACACCATATACACACAAGCCTAGCCTCACCTACATTGCTAGATCAGGAAGGCGTGGTCCGGCAGACGACCCAGGCAGTCCGTTGGGACTGTTGACCCGGGTGGTGAACGTGCAGTTCTCAGCGAAATAATGGTCAGCTCGAGCCAGCGTTACCAACCTTTTGATTTATGAATACCGTACCGAGCTCGTATAAAATACCGTACCTATCTTGTAATTGATTGAATTAAAAAAAGATGGAAAATTTATTGTGTTTATCGTTTTTGGTATTTTAAGCGGGCGATTTTCTATCCTTGCATCTTTTTTTTTTAATCCAAAGCTCGAAATTTGGTTTCTTTTATGTCTAAAAATCTTAAAACAATTTTTTGCTTAGGATAATACCGTCATAATTGTAATATTTAGAGATTGTAATAAAGTAAAAAAATTTTAGCCAGATTCAATAAGAAGGTTTAAGAGCCGATTTAGTTGCTGTGGAAGTTAGATCTTCTAGTCAGTCAGTTTTGTTTTGCTTGTGATACTGCTATAATTACATACAATGTATCGACAAATAAACGCTTTGACATAAATATTAAAGAAGTATTAGTAGGCGGAATACTTGTCTTCAGAAAATAAACACAATATTCTATTTGTATCCATTTAATAATAAACGAAATTTATTTTTTTTTTAATTTTGCATTTTTAAGGTTCTAAACATGCTTGACTTATCGTTGCACTTGTCAATTTAAACTCTCTACTGTCAACTTATACTGGTTTTAAACTTAGACCATTTACGTTAATACGGTGGTTCAATTTTAACATAAATAAAAATTTTTTATGGTGAGAATAGATGGCATCACTTATTACAAAAAAAAATTAAATGAAACATTTTTTAAAGATATCCTAATAAAAGAAAATTGACCAAGTATATCGATTTGCTTTCAGGAGCACCTTTATTAATGAAACTCTCAAATTGGTGAAATTACAGTACTCTTATGGTACGCTAATGGGTTTCGTTGGTATACAGTACAATTACTGAAATTATCGTACATGAACGTTTGGCAACGCTGGTTCGAGCTTAAGTAGTCGGCCCGAGCTCCCACTACGCCGACGAGTGACGGTGTGGGGTGATCGCGCATACAATAGGGCTATTCTTTTGAGTCATTATCACTTTTACTTCTATCACTTGAAGTAATCATGATCACTTCAGCCCAATGACAAGTAAATGCATATTCAAAAGAACATGAAGGTATCATTTACACTTTTTTCACTTTGATTAATTGATAATTACTCAAAAGAATATAGCCAATACTGCAGTATAAGGCGCGCCATTACCATGGACAGACGCTTTGAAAATCATCGGAAATTCGTATTTCTCGGCATGGCGCGGCAAATCTAATTATATACCGGCAATTGTGAATTTTTAAACATTCTTTTCCTGCAAGAATCAGATTTTTCGTATATGCCTAAAAATTTAGTAACTTCGTTACAAAACTACGAACTTATCAAAGACAGTTTTGAGACTTGTTAATCTTAATTCGTATAGAAATAAAAGGAAGGAAAACAACATTATTCTTCTAATTCAAGCCATACGTCGCAGAAAATCCGACATTATAGATAGAGCAAGATAGAAAGAGACAATCGAAACAAATGAGTCATTTTGTTTTATGAATACAGATTTTCTTTCGACTTGAATAAAAACATTTTGACCTTTTGAGTGAATTTAAAACAGAAGTTTGTTTTAAATTAAAAAACTAAAAGTATAAATATTTCTAACCTTAAAATCTGTCTTCGGTGTATAAATGCCCGACAAGCACAACAGTTTGTGCTTAATTTGTGTATTTCGTGTTGGAGAAGAGAAACGGTGGTCCTGTAGAATCAATTTCATTTGTACGAGAGGTAAAAAAATAATTTTATTTTTGAATATAACCATTTTCAATTAGATGTGATTATTTTTAGCGAGTAAACGCTGCTCTTAAAATTTTAAGGAAAACCCTATATGCCCTGTGAAAAAGGAAAGAAAACAATCCAATTATTTTCTCTCCTGGAAAAAATAGACCTTGTTGAAAAAAAAAACACAGATGTTCCTTTGAAGATTCAAAATGGAAGTTCGAAATACATTCTACAATATGAACTAAGAAAATAAGAGTATAATCTCTGTTATAATATAAGCTAACCTTGAAAGTTGTATCCTTGGTCTATATTTAATAATCTTAATGTCTTTATTTTTAAAAAAGCATGCTACTCTAAAAAGCTTAAATAATTACCTGATTAACAACGAGATTGTGTCTCTGGATAAATCGTCTTTAAGTATTTTGCTTAGGGTGAGTCCACACGACAAGAAAAATTGAGCGTAGGCGTATTACGCCCTTCCAAGTTAAAAATGTATCGTCCACGCGGGATATTTCGTTCCGTGGTAATAAGGGGTATGTTTTTTTTTGTCTTAACCTAAGTTTTTTGTAAGTAGTTTTGTTTATATTTTATTTAAAAATTAAAATAAAACATTAATTGAGGCAGTGTTGTAATTTAGAAAAAAAAGTTACAAAATATAAGGAGATTATTGATATATTCTTTATTAAAAAGAACACGAAAGTCGTCGCTACTGGGTTCGGTCTATATTTGAGGAAAATATTAGAGAAAAGCTTGGGCATACTAATAATTTAATTTAAGAAATGCTAAAAAATGATCTTGATTTTTTAAAAATATTTTCCTGTTACTATTGGTGATTTTGAAGAGCTCTTCGCTGTTGTTGGGCCAATAATTAGGAAACAGGATATGGAAATGTGTAGAACTATATACCCTTATGTGAAAGCATGTGAAAGCAACAGTGCGAATTCTGAGTTGGTAAACAGTGTTCTTAAAATTATCCAGGTTAATTGTACCGTAATATGAGACTCTAAAAGAAGTTTTATTTCCAAATTTATCACTTTTACCTGGTAAAGAATTGCCAAGGAATTCGAAAACGAGAATTTCAATCTAACAGTGTAATTCTAACAATCGTTTGTGTAATTACAATTGTTAGTAGTTTTTAGAAGAATACATTACATATGATACTATCTGGATTTCCATGATTAAATTTCCATCAATGTTAATTTTTACTTTTTAATTGTTTATAAAGTGTGCTAAGGGTAGGGTTACCAGATAACAGGAATTTTCCTGACATGTCTGAAATTTTAGCCCCTGTTAGGGAAGTGGAAAAACTGCAATTGCCAGTATTTTTTTGAAATTAAAAGAGGAAAATATAAGTAATAAAAAACATTTATCAATCATTCTACTAAGAAAAAATAAATTAATTAAACGTTAACAAAATGAGTAAATTTTTAATTTAGTATATTAATAAATTTATTTTAGTACTTTTTATTGCTCGATGTTTCTTTTGGCAATTGCTGGTATTTTATAACCATTTTATGACATTCTTCACATGATATATTCTTTAAATTAAATTGTACCTAAAGTAGAACCTTAACAGAAGATATTGTTGTAAACCAACTATCACTACAAATTACCAATTATTAAATTAATATATATATAAATATTTTTAAGTTACTCTTAGGAATTAATAGATAATTATAGTCTAATATTTAAGAAGAAGTTATATCTTAAGTAAATTTATATTCTAATAGGCCCAAACAAGAACATACCTTAATCTCCGAAACTCTAAAACTTTACTTTTTACAGAAACCGTTAGCTTTGTTTATATTGTCTTATCGTCCCATAAATACACACTGTTTCATTTCAGTAATCATGTAAATAAATAGTTATAAGTTATATTTGTTAATACGCCTATGACTGTAAAATAATAATTTACATACAGAAATAAAATATAAATAGAACATTAACATAGAGATGAGGGGAACTAGAATTAAAAAACTTCAATAGTGACATTAAATTAGTAAGTAAGAAGAAAAACTGCTGTTACCTCTTGATTTAGTGAATATTTTAATAAAATATTAAAAGTGATATTAGAAGATTTATTTGAATTCATCGAAATCAGTGATAAACCAACAGTAGAACCAGCAATGTTATAACATTGGTGGCACTGAAAAGCAAAGCTTATAACAATATAGACAGCCTATTTCTCTCCTTAGCCCACTACGCTCCCATTAATGAGAACACTCTCTCGATATTCGCATTTGGTGCTTCGATTGCAAATATTTTGAAAATCTCACTGCCTTAACATACCACATACAACATTCACACAAAATGTTTTTTATTTACTGAAAAGTCAGGGATATTGTCAATATATCCATCATTATTTGATCTGGTAACCCTAGCTACGGCTATGTCTGTGGATTAGCGTCTCGATATCAGAGATTGTCGTTGAATAGAAATTGTATTATATAACAGCCTTTATTACATAAGCTTTAATTTATATAACGAACAACTGCATTATTGCAATTGTTATAAAATTAATTAAAAATGAACAAGAATTGTTTTTTTTTTTTGAGAACCAAGCAGTAATGATCTTAGGTAACAAACATTTTTAATAAATTAAACCAATTTAACATAGTTCATAAATTATCTCAAAACTCGCAAAATAAAAAAATATAAATAAAACAACAAACTTCTGGAAAAAAAAACATAGATTAGGTTCATACAAAATATTAAAAATAAACAGTTGCCACCATATTTAAAGCAGTCCGCTGAAAAGTTAAACATTATTTTGAGTAATGACTTTAGAAAAGGCAGATTTAGGCGGAAAATCTTCGGTCTTTGTCTTTTTTTAAATCTAACAAATCACAATGCTTGAAATTTGACATATGTCTTATTATGCTACGCTTACGCCCAGGTTTTTCTTATCATGTGGTCCACTCTTAAGGAGTTGACATTAAAATACAAGAAGGCTTACAAGAGAAGAGCATTAATTAAAACAACATGCGTTGCATCTGCAAGAGCTCGTTTTTTTCGAAAGTATACGGAAAATCTGAATGGTTCTTATTCAAGAGAAGTAGTTTTCTTAGACGAACTGTGAAATGTGTATTTTTTGTTAACTCTTGGTCTGATATGTTATTGCTTTATTTCTTAGCCTTTCCCAAGGCTTGATGAGTCATCTTTATTATAATGTGCTGAAAGGAATATTATATCGATGAGTCATATTTCGTTCGTAACAATACATTTGTTTATTGTAATTTGATACTTTTTGGATTTACAGATGTATTTCTTTTTCATTGCGCTATTTGGGCATTTGCCTTTTATGTACTAAGATAATAAATGAACAATAAATTTTAGGGTTTTTTATGATTTTTTTAAAATTTAATATTTTATTTTCATAGTTTGCGCCATAAAAAAAAATACTTATTTCAAGTGTTTACAGGTCAACCTTATTGTTTTATATTTAATGTTCTTGACGGTTACGAAAGCAGTCTTAATTCCGCCTCTTTGCGTTTTGTGATAATTTTTTTCTTTTCGATAAATCTATCATTATTATTTTACTAAAATTTTCACTTCAGTAAGAAAGGAAGAGTATAATCTCTATAAAGAGTTGTAATGTTTCTCTTTTCCTGATTGTGAATCCGAAAATATAGCGGAATTTTTAATATAGTATTTAGTTTCGATCGTCGGTACAATAAGTATGTCTTTATGAATATAATAGGTATATTATTTTGAATAATTATCACTTTCAGTTTTGTCACTTGAAGTAATCATGATCACTTCGACCCAATGACAAGTAAAGGCATATTCAAAAGAACATGAAGTTATCAGTTACACTTTTTTCACTTTGATCAGTGATAATTTACTCAAAAGAATACAGCCAATGATGCAATGTGCTCCTTTGAGTTTGAATGCCGCTCAATAGCACAACGTAAAATTTTAAGATCAGCAAATTCTGTTTTAGACTAGGTCGTATACTCAGTTTGAATCGAAAATAATAAATATGGCCAACAAAATAATTTTTGTTTGCAGGATTCTGTAAACCAATCGTTTTTGTCGTACCAGGTTAAACTGACACTTGATTTTGACAAGTGACGGACGATTTTAAAGTAATTCAATCAGGCCTACACTTTTTAAAATATATGATTTAGTTTCTATGTTTAATGAGCTAAAACTATTACTTATCACCCAATCAACTAGATTACAACTCCTTGCTCATTTTTTTACTTACTTGTAAGGACATTCAAACTTTCAAAAACAAAACACTACACAAGATGCCTAACTTCAAAAACACCAAACCCAAACGTAAAAAAGGACCACTTGCTTCGATAACAACTTGTAGCTGCTAATTGATTAATTAACTATGCCCCTCGACGGCTACGTTCTTTTGACACGTAAAAATCTTCGGTACGTTGTAGAGCAACTTAAAATGCTATACGAAGGTTTCATGGTTTAAGTAACGGAGTCGCGAAAACGTAACTGCTCTCGCATACGTGTAGAGTAATTATCGTCATATAAAACGTGACTTATTAATATGCTAGTATAGTAAAGGTGACGGCACTAGATTTTATTGTAATTATGAAATTTTTATTCTCGCTTTAAAATTTAATTACAAAAAAAAATGACTATTATTTTGAAAAACATTTTATAATAATTATGCAATTTTTATTTTCGCTTTGGGTTAACTTCCTCAAAAATGTATGGGGAGGTTTAGCCTCTCAGGAGCCGCCACTGCCTATATGACTTTCTTGGTAATGCAGCTGTTGGATCACCTTTCTCAACTTTGGTTCCCTTTTGACCATTAAAACGATGTCATTTGCAAACCTCAAATTATTTAGTTGTTCACCCGTTAGAAATTGTTCTAAATAATAGGAGATTAGTAATAAAGAGACTCAGTTGGAAAATGAGGTTTTAATATCACATACAAACATATCTACCTACCTACCTTATCCTACATCTGTTGGATTCACATACCTTAAATGCCGATTATTTGTAACAATTTTAAACAACTTCACCAACTCAGCCATTTTTTTGTCCTGAATATGTTGTTTTTCCTCCTTACTTTTCGAAGTTTTAATAGCTTTCGGCCTTTTTGGATTCCTGCTTTTGATGGGGGTGCTAATTTTTTTACTTGTTGATGTGTCTGGTTTGGCCGACGATATATCTTGCTTATCTCTTGATGAGCTTTCTTTACCTAACAATTCTGAACAACTGGGCCGTTGGTTATCAACGTTATTTTGAGTAGTTGGTGGTTTTAGAATTTCGTGTAGTATAGCATTGCATGGAGTAGGCTTCGGGCTATTAGATTGAACAGTTTGGTTTAAGGTTGTATGTCCAGTATTAGTTTCCTTTTCTGAAATACGAAACAATAAACAGTAAATTATATTTCAATGTTATTGTAAAGAAATAAACAATTTATAAAAATTTTAATTTTTCTATATTTTAAGATTTTGATGAAAGGGAGAAAAAAAGTATATATTTATCGAATTCCTCTACAGAATTAGCATATCGTCAGAACTAGGGCCGTTATGTGCACGCTTTAAGACGTGAAAATATTTTTATTTATATCTGGCCAAGTACTGATAAATAGTGTGAATTCTCTTATTTCTTGGAACACACACCGATTAGAAGATATCCTTTTCTAATAGGATATTTGACTACTGTTGGAAAATTATTTCATACTATTTTTTTTCATGAATAAATGGATAAAAGATCGTGATACTTGATCATCGATGTTTAGGCCTTGTTGAGCCTTTTACATCCCACCATGGCTGTAGGCCACTCGAACCTGATGGTCTTAGCGAATCCAAACAGCCTTGTTGATTGAACTTGCCTAATGACTTCCGGTAACAAAATTGTATCTCCGAAATGTCTCTGACTCAATCTGTTGAACGCTGGACACCCTCTGATGACATGATCAACGGTTTCATCCTCCTCCAGACACCATCTGTACATTGGGTCATCTACGATATCAATCTTATGAAGTTAGCTCCTTAAATAACAATATCCTGTCAACAGTTCCACCGCGATCTGCAGTTCTCCTTTCTGAGGAGAGGCTGCCTAGTAAGTCGTGCGCTAGATCCAGTAATACAGGGTGTTCGGGAATGAAAAAACAAGTAAAAGGAATACTACAAGTGTATAGACTTCCTCTTCGAAGATATGGGCTCGCAAAGAGTTGCAATGGAACCAAGTTTTTTGCACATAATTATTTAATCACCACGTATATTTCATTTTTTTTAATATGATGTATACCAGGTAAGACCCTTCAAATTGCTAGTGTTGTAATTACTCACAGGGACTACCTGTGACATTCATAACTCCATTTTTTGTTACGACCTGTATGATAAGAATTTTGGACAATTTTTTTAACATACCTTCAACTATTAACTAGAAATTAAGTACTCTTCATTCATGTCGCTAATCCTAACCGTTTTTGAAAAAACGTCATTTTATTTACATGGTTAGTCCCCTAACTTCTGTTTGGGTTGGATATGAAAAAGAGGAATTTTCCCCTGTCACCATAGTTTCAATAAAAAGTTAATAAACTAACTGCTTAGTTAAAAACTTAGTAAGAAGGTTTAACATGGGCTCCGTGAAGTCTGAGACACTGGCGGACACGACGAATTGAGGATTGATATACCTGCCATTAACTCATAATTGTTCCTTATTTGATCACAATGAAACGTGATTCTCCGTAGAAATTCCTCCCTACTATCGACTGGAGTGGAATACACGAAGGTTTTGAGACATCCCCACAGGTAAAAATCTTGGTGTAAGGTAAACAGTGTAAGGTCGGGAGATCGAGGAGGCCAGGCAACAGGTCCTCCTCTACCTATCCAACGGTTTGGATAGACGTTATTCAGGAGCTCCCGCACAGTAATTGAAATGAGGTGGTGCCTCATCGCGCATGTACATGTTTCGACGGATTTCATGTGGCAAGTGCTCTACTAAATCGTGAAAAACGTTCTGGAGGAACTCCAAATAAAGTTTTCCATTCAGTCGTGCTGGCAATACAAATGGTCCAATCAAAAAATTGACAAGGATTCTTGCCCAGTTGCTGAGGATTTTCGTCAGCCCATACATGTGAGTTGTGTAAATTTATGATACCATTTTTGGTAAACCCTGCTTCATCCATAAAAAGAAAAGTGCTTATGAAGTTTACATTACTTTGTTGCTGATCCAATAACCAGTTTGCAAACTACTTTCTACGGGGAAAATCTTCAGGAATCAGTTCATGCACTTTTTTCCAATAATATGGATATAACGGTTGTTCTTGAAGAACTCCATGTACTATCGTTTTCTACGTATTAAACTGCGCTGATAGGTTTTGAGTGCTCGTTGAAGAAATGTCATCTACAGCATTGTAAATATTTTCCTCTAATTGCGGCGTACGTACTATTCTTCCCTGACCAGCATCAGTACGTCAGATTTAATAATATCACCTTATTAAATGGAATCGTCTACCATTCTCCCTTAGCACATTTTTTGCAAACCTAGGTCGAACTGCAATTCATAGAATTAGACGTTTTTAACTAAAGAGGTAAACTCTAATTTTAGATCAAACTTTTTTTATTTATCATAAGATTGAACATTTGATAAAACAAAGATGTATCTTTTATCGAAATACGCCAAATACATGATGTAAATAAAATGACGTTTTTTCGAAAACGATTAAGATTAGCGACATGAATGAAGAGTACTTAATTTTTAGTCAATAGTTAAAAATATGTAAAAAAACGTTGTCCAAAGTTCTTATCATATAAGGCGTAAAAAAATGGTTTTATGAGTGTCATAGCTAATCCGTCCATGCAGCTGTAAGTAATTCACAACATATTCTTAATAGCAATTTGAAGGGTCTTACCTGATATACATCATATTAAAAAAAAAACATTGAAATATATCTGGTGGTTCCATAATTATGTGTAAAAAACTTGATTCCATTGCAGCTATTTGGGAGCCCATATCTCCGAAGAGGAGGCCTATACGGAAAAAGTTTGTATGAACTTGTAGTATTCCTTTCAAATGTTTTTTTTTCATATCGGGGAGATTTCCCACATTTTCCCGGACACCCTGTATATTTTATCTACAGGTGTCTACCTATTAAAACGTAGCATTGTTTTTTTTGTATTCGTCTCATGTTTAACCAACTTTCTTCTCATGCTGTATTAAAGGTACTATTGGAACTTTCTTCTCTTGTTTATCACTATTGTAACTTTCTTATATTATCTTAACAATATTGCAACTGTCTTGTTTTATCTTGTTAATATCGTGAACTTTGATTTTTGAATATTCTTATTAATTTTAAAGAGCTATAAAAAGGCGATTTATTTATGTTTTGATATATTACAGGATTAATGCAAAAAGAATTCTTTGTTTTTTAATACACGTTAAGAAATTTTAACTTTTAATTTTGATTACACAGATTGTGTTATAATTTCAAGATAAGAGTACTAACTTTTTAGTATGTTATTTTAATATTTTATATAAATAACTTTCAGCACTTATTAAATTGTTAAGAGTTCTTATTTGACTTTTATTTTGCACACAAGCTGTTTTTCCCAACACCAAATTTTCTAAATTTAGATTGAAGAGTCCCTGAGTTTTTTTATTAAATATTTTTTAGGAAACGCAAAATATGTTTTTCACACGATTCTAAACTTTACTGGGTTAGGGATAAAGTTCGAATTAATAACTACAAGTTCGTTAATTAAAAGTTAAAGCGTAACAGGATCGACAACGACAACGGACGAACAAATTGAAGGCTACGCCGAGATTCTGCCGTACGCGGAAAGCCTGCTCGGTTTTTCTGCTTGCCTTGGTGGATCGGCCAAGATCAAGAAAGTTGGAGGGGTAATGAAACGTAGAAAAATGAACTAAAGGCCTAAAAGAAAACTACAACACACTGAAAATAAATGTCATAAATTAACATAAATCGATTGTATGTATTCAGCGCACAAAGAAATTTCGTAGTAAATTTATTAAAATTGCACGAAGTTGGCAACACAGCAAGCAAAAAATCAAAGTGGCTTTTTAGCTCCTACGAAATTATGCAATTTTAAGCCCTTACGGAGGAATATATTACCTGTGGGTATATTCTGGGAAGGTCCATTTAGTGTATTATCTTCCTCAATAGTGGAAGTCGAAGAGGACATATTATCATTTAATAATGATGTTTGTGGCGTGGAAGTCCTCGGATCGTTAACTCTAGATTTTTTAGGTGAAGAAGGAGAATCTAGAAATCGAAAAAAAAATTACAGAAGCTTGAACACTTTTATTAAAATGTACACTCCTGGACAAAAACATCAGACATACAAAATTTTGTTCAAATTCAATCCTAAATAATATTTTAATTTTAGCATCGATTTTGATAATTTTCTGTCAAGTTGTAGGCGCTTCCATCATGACCATCATGTAAAAAGTTCTATTGGATTTGATGTTACACACGGTAGAACCAAAAGTGGCATTTTGCACTAAATTTCTGAACACCCTGTGGAACCATTGAACGACACAATATTGTGACTGTTTATTCGATTTTAAAGTCTCATGAGTGTTTAATATTTCTTGTTTTTATTAATAGTCCAAGCCATAGGTAAATATAGTGACGTAAATTCCGAGATGGATGAGACCTACATAGGGATGTTGGGGGCAGTGAAAGAATAAACCCTACATAAAAACGTAACAGCAAAAAAATAGGTTAGGGCCAAGAGGGGGGGAAGGGGGAGCAAAGTTGGCTAAAACAGGGTTTCTTGAGTCTACAAGCCAAAGAACACATTTTGGAAAAAAAAAGCTTCAAATAAAAGTTGTAGAAATATTAAAGATCTACAACAATACGATCATTTTTGTTTATTTGTTATTGCAAAAGGCCAATTTTTTCATATTGATTATTGCAAAATTAACTTTTTTTGCTTTATTTTGAGTTTAAAGGGAAGCAAGCACTCGTCTTTCTGAACAAAATTATATTTTATATAAACTCCAACTTATGTAATAAAAATAAAAAACAATACATGAGCTTATGTTGAAAATCATGGTTCTTGGGTTTAGACCGTGTCAAATTGGAATTATTATCTGACGTTTCACCTACGACTGCACGAGGCGTCTTCAGGGATCTTTACTCCACGAGATTAGGACACTGGATGACTATCGCGGAGTAACAGCCCGGTATTTATGTCCGACTGGTATGTAAACTGTAACCTGCATCTCTATTAATATTATTTGGATATTTGCATATTTCGATTGATTCTCTAATTTTACGTTTAAAGAAACCAGACACTGATGTTTCTTTTTCATTAAAAGTGTGACCTGAGCAATGCTGGTGTTCAGATATTGCAGATTGTACAATTTGTTTCTTTTTTATACATCTTTCATGTTCCTTAAGCCTAGTGGATATAGACCGTTCTGTTTCACCTACATACACTTTACCTAAGAGCAAGGTATCTTGTAAACGCCTTCTGTTTGAAATGGAGTTGCGTCCTTTGGAGACTTCAAACATTGTGCAACTTTCTTACATGTGTTGAAAATTGTCCGAATTGATTTTTTGATTTTCGGAGCAATCTGGCAATCTTGTCGGTGGTTCCGTGTAGGTAATATAAGACAACACTGTCCATAGAAGGTCCATTTATGACATTTTTCTGATGAGTTGTATTTTTATATTTATTAATAGAACGTCTTATATCTTCAATGCAATATCCGTTGCCTCAGAGCATTAGTCAGTTTTTCTGTTTCTGATCTCAGTGACTGTTCGTCATTTATTGAAAGTGCTCTATGTACCAAAGAGTTTATAACGGATTGTTTTTGAAAAGGATGATAATGTGACGTTGCATTGAGACATCGATTTGTATGTGTTGGTTTTCTGTACACAGAATGTCCTAATTTGCCATTCTCTTCCCTTTGTACTAGTACATCAAGAAAGCGAAGGGCACCATTTGATTCAGTTTCCATAGTGAATTTTATGCTACGGTGTTGTTGATTTAGATGATCCAAAAAATTATGAAGGTAATCTGCGCCATGCGGCCAAACTACGAACGTATAATTTACACATTTGCACCAAAATTTAGGTTTTAGAGGAGCAGAGGACGAGGCGTTTTCTTCGAAGGCTCCATAAAGATGTTAGCGACCACAAGTGATAGCGGAGTCTCCATGGCCGCTCCGGAAGTCTGCTCTTAAAAAGTACCTTGAAAAGTAAAATTGGTGGAAATCAGACATGCTTTAATTAATTGTAGTAGGGTGAAGTCCATGTTGTTGTTTCGTAATATGTCCGATATTATGGAAACTGCATTATCTATAGGAATATTTGTGTACAGAGATTCTATATTAAAAATGATCAATATGTCTCCGGGCTCTAACTGGATGGTTCTGCTCTTCTAAAACCTAAATTTTGGTGCAGATATGTAGATGATACGTTCGCACCTGGCTGTGCAAAGGACATGTCGGTACCCTGATGAGTCTAGTAGAGACGAAACATGTATCTCTGCCGTATCACTGTGGCGGGGAGGGTAAGTTTTGACTTTCTTCTCGGTATGGTGGTACAGGTAGGCCATCATCTCGATGGTGGTGGAATAGGATGGATTGCGTTTTATAACAATTTATTCTAACTGTGCAACCTCTAACACAAAAAGGATATGATGGAGAGAAGTTTGCATTTACTGTTCGCATTTAACTTCATTCATACGCGGAGCTGCATATAGTTGTACGTATGCTGAATGTGATTTCAGCACTACAACGGCATAATGTGGATATATCCACTGCTATTGCATCTCACACGGAGGAATCCGTGAAATCCGCATAAACATATATATATATATATATATATATATATATATATATATATATATATATATATATATATATATATATATATATATATATATATATATATATATAAACTCTGAACTTAAATACATTAGTATGTAATATTATCAGAGAAATTTCAATTTTAAGGAGAGCAACTTTCCCTCTCTATTATATATCATGTATATACATATTGTAAGAACCGTAAATATATTCATGTTTTTTTATCCTTAGAAAAAAAGAAAATCTATGAAAAGAATGAAAAAACACCCAGCTGAAACAAGCTACATTATTTATATAAATAAATTGTTAAATAATAATTTTTTGTTGATCCCTACAAAATAAAGCTGAAAGTGACATGTGAAATTCATTAACAACATTTAGCCATCCCGTATATTTTGTTATTTGAAATACCAATTTTATTTATTTTTTATTTTTAGCTTTCACCTATCTCTTATGATCTAGTGTTTTTAAAAAATTTTCACATTCTGATAAAGTATTTTGTATAAACAGATTAAGTTGTGTCAATTTTTATACTTCTATAAAAATATCTTCAAATGATACCTTAATTCACTTGCCATAAATTATTTTTAAAAACATCAACATAAAAAATGCTAGATGTAACCTACTTCGAGAACAAGTAAAGCTACTAAAACAACTATAAATGTTATGGAATATTAAAAGTTTTATCTCGAGCTACAAAATAAACAGGGTTTTTAAATAACATTTGGGGGGGGGGGATCACTTATCCAAACAAGGCGAACCTAGCCTTTTAATTATCCACACAATATTTTTAATTTTAGTAAATTTTAACGAGATACGATATTATTGAAAAGGAGATGGTAAAGAGCCCTCGGACATCAATATAAAAAGTTTTTATTTAAGCCATTTGTTCTTGGTCTTTATGCATTTACTTCAAATTTATAACATTTCTATGAAAATTATACAAAATTATTCTTGTAAGTCATCAAAAAAACATGTTTTGTGAATTTTTAACATTTTTTTGTTTAATCCAACTTTTTTGTACCGAAGAACTCAAAACTGTATTACAAAACAAAAAGAAATATTTTGATTTATCAAACATCCCACAATGATAAAATCAACAATAGTTTGAAAATAAACTGAAAACAGTAAAAAACCGAAACAGTTTATGTTGGACGATTTATTTATACGTTCTACCAGTGGCGGCTTTTCCTTAGGTTTCCAGGTTTGCGCAACCCCAAAAAAAATTGTAAATTAAGAGATAATAATGATTAAATTTAAATCAATCTTTTACCTAGATTCTACGCGAATAGCAGTCAATTATTGAAATAATTTATCTTACTTCCCCTAAATATCAAGAATAATTTTGCAAGTCGACTTGCAAACCTGTGTATAGTTTGCCCCACAAAATATCCCTCTGCTAGAAAAATTTCGAGCATTTGAACTTTTGCTTCCAGTCGCGCGTGGCGCTGCCAGTATCAAGATTTCTTCTTCAAGCAACAATCAAACCATTCCTTTAGTTCAGGTTAGAATACCACCGAAAAATTTCGAGTATTTGAACTTTTGCTTCCAGTCGCGCGTGGCGCTGCCAGTATCAAGATTTCTTCTTCAAGCAACAATCAAACCATTCCTTTAATTCAGGTTAGAATACCACCGTGGTGTCTACTGTGCCGGTATTTCTAAGCGTGATGTCTACTGTACCGATATTTAAGTTTTTGTGGAAGTGACTATGTTTATCCTTTCGTGAAGATATTTTGTTACGTTTTAAAGAGGTTAAAAATGTTTGGCGAGAGAAAAAATCATCCAAAATTATGTGCTCAGTCCCAAACTGTTCGGATAAATACAATGGCCAATTTCGATTTCCGAATTCAAAGGATTCCGAATTATGAAATAATTTATAAACACCATCGTGTATGTGTTAGACATTTTTAAGAATCTCTTATAATATATTCTAGAAAAGCAGTTAAATATAATAATGTTCCTGCTTTCTATTTTCCTGTATGGGTAAGTAAAACCAAGTGAGATTTTTTAATTTCTAGAAAACATGAGCGGTTCGTCGAATGAGGTGCAAGGCTATAAAAAAAAAACTATGAACATGCTGCTTACCTGCATTGTTATGCACATTAATTAAATTTGGCAATGTTAAACGCTGCATTCTCCAATAACAATGTCTGTATATTTTTTTCCAATTTACACGAGATTTGTTTTTTTTTCAAATAGTCCTTAAAGAACCGTAATACTAGCTCAAATTGTTAATAAACGCTTACCTCATTTGACCCCAACAAGATGGAATTTTAATTCTAGAGTTGTTTGTACCGTATTCGAATACAAAGACAGCATTCTAGAGACAATGGAAAAAATCGTAGATAACGGTAAAAACGTTAGTACCACGAACTAATCATCAGGGCATATCAAAATTCTCAAAAGCAAGAGTTTCCTTTCATGGTTAAATCTATTTTACAAAACAATGCCTCAAGTTGATTTATTTGAAAAGTTTGAAACAAGACAAATTGACGCTCTTATCGCAAATAAAATATATTATCATTTGAATCAAAAGCTCGATGATTCCGTGAAGTTTTCTCGGGAAGCAAAAGAAATTTGCGATATAATTATTTGTCAAACAAGAGAACGATTTAGCTTTACAGGTCAGTCAATAATATATGAAACTGAAGAATTTAGATCAATTTCGGGACTTCTTGTACTTTATGACTATCTTTTGCAAGATATCAAGCTAAGTGAGACATTTAGTAAAGTTCTAAAACTTTTAAAAATTTTAATTACTATTCCGATGGCATCGGCTGAAGCAGAACGGTGCTTTTCTACCCTCAAATGGATAAAAAACGTTTTTACGCAATACAATAAGCCAAGAAAGATTTTCTGCTTTGGAAATGCTTTCTAAAGAAAGAGATCTTATCCAAAGCAGACCTGATTTCAACCAGTGGGTTATTGATAAGTTTGCTAATGCTAAAGATCGGCGTATGGATTTTCTTTATAAATAATTCATACAATAAGTTATACATGCATTTTGTTTTGACTGCTATATTTTTAAAATTTACTACCTTCTTTATGTTTAGTTACCGGTGCCTATGGCAGGTTTATACATATCTATGTTTTTAATGTACCATTGGAAGTGCAACCTCTACTTTTTTAATACACCAGCCGCCACTCAGCTCTACAATTGTTATATAAATGTTAATTTAAAAAACTGAATCAAATATATACACACAAATGTTTTAAATAAAAATTAAACCTTAGTATGAGAAGGCAACCACCATAGTAGACGATCTCATTGATTTGTGACGTATGGAAAAAGCGTTCATCTTCTGCTCTTGACCATTCCACACTAGTTAAAGATACAGCGCTGTTGTCTTAATGTCAAATGTAGAGCGAGCAAAAGTCGCCTTGTTACCAGCGTAATTCCTCAAAGAAATCCATATATCCTCAACATTAGACTTCAGTTCCCCACGTCGAACAGCCTGTAAACTTTTAATTACCATAAATATACTATTTCCGGACTTTTTAGCTGACATAGCACTATCACGATCACGCCGAAAACGTCATAACCAGTAGTAAAGTGTTCAGACGACGACACATCATCATACAACTATGTTTCGGCTATACAGATGTCAAAATAGGTAGAAGAGATACAGGAAAGAATTACAATTAATTTAGGCGCAGAAAATAAAGACGATTTATCTGAGTGATAAAGAAAATTATTTACTTTTGGATTATAAATAAATACAAAAATGTTAAAGCAAAATTTTTAATATAACAATTTTTTTGTTAACCCTCTTTACGCATACCTAGGGTCAGGCAGGCAAATTTATTATTTTTTGTTACTTTCGTCTCATGCCAACATTAGTGTATACAATATCGTTCAAAAGTTTGGAAACACCAAGGTAATTTTAACAAAAACCGCAATAAAATATTTACTTATTTATTTATTTAAATAAGCACTTAACAGATTCAAAGAATTCAATTACAAAGTACTTTCAATAGTAATTTTTAAAATTGTATGATGAAAAAATGTATTATTCTTTTATAAGAGAATATGTAAAGTTGCTTTAAAAGTACTAAGACTGTCCATAAATAAATCACATTCAAGCTGCACTGTATTATATAAGCTACAAGTTCTATATAGGGATGAATTAAGAGCAATATTGGAGTTTACATGGGACAAATTAAACAAATTTGACTTTCTCATCCTATACTTTGGCACATTAAAGTTAAATGACTCCAATATCTCCCTATCGTCAGTAAAACCTCCTTCTTTTTTCTAATGTGTTCATATTATATTTTTCCAGCAAGAATTCCTTCGAAATGTTAAAGTCATATATGCCTGATTCCTTAAAATACATATATCCTCACACTTTGTTTTGTACTTTTTCAATGCTATATTTATGGTACCGATAATATGGATTTCATACCTGACTACCATACTCTAAAATGATGCGAACAAATGTCTTGAAGAATACCCTTATACACTGATAGCTGTTGAAATCTCTAGCGCTTCTAACAATGAAGCCATAAGTCTGAGACGCCCTCTTACATTCTATATAAAATTTTGTTAACGATTTTATATATTTATTTTCTCTTGAATTTCAAAATAAAAAAAAGGATAGCTTTTTAATATGTTCTAAGAATTTATGGATAATTATTGAAAAAGCCTGTACACGTGTTAGCGATTTCGAATTCGCGCGCTGATAAGGCAGAGTTTTTAAACTGGTTCCAAATTTCTTAAGGTTTATATCTTTCCTATATATTTTATATTCCAACATAAATAAGATATATCTTTTTCTATCTTTAATACATTTATTACATCCCGAATCAGCTTATATGTAGTCTGTTGATATTGCGTTTGCCAACAATATGACGGTAATCCGAATGTTAGAAAGGAATCGATTTTTTTTTTAATTTTCTCTTAAATTCCAAAATAATAAGAAAAGAAACGATATATTTTTGGTATTTTACAAGAATTTTTGAATAAATATAGAAAATCTTAAGGATTATATTTTTCTTAAAACTTTTAAATTCCGACATAAAAAAGATATTGTTTTCTTGATATATTTATTAATTCCCAAATCAGCTTATACGTAATTCGTCAATATCGTGTTCGCCAACAATATGACGGTGATACGGATGTTAGAAAGGAATCAAACTGTGTTAA
This sequence comes from Diaprepes abbreviatus, assembly GCA_034092305.1. Classification (NCBI taxonomy): domain Eukaryota; kingdom Metazoa; phylum Arthropoda; class Insecta; order Coleoptera; family Curculionidae; genus Diaprepes; species Diaprepes abbreviatus. Next base: position 794,456 of record JASJET010000264.1, on the reverse strand, counting down.
CGATTTTATTTTCTTATTTTCTCTTAAATTCTGAAATATAAAAACGATAGCTTTTTAGTATTTTTTAAGAATTTATGGATACGTATTGAAAATCAGCATGTACACGTGTTTTGATAAAGCGAGATTTCTAAATTGGTTCAGTTTCTTAAGGATGATATTTTTCTTATATCTTTTATATTCTGACATAAAAAGAGACATTTTTTTCTTATCTTTGATATATTTATTAACTCCCACATCAGCTTGTGGGTAGTTCGTCAATATCTCGTCCGCCAACAATATGACGGTGATTCGGATGTTAGAAAGGTATCAAATTGTATTAACGATTTCAAATTCCAAAATACAAAAAAACGATAGCTTTTTAGTATTTTTTAAGAATTTATGGATACGTATTGAAAATCAGCATGTACACATGTTTTGATAAAGCGAGATTTCTAAATTGGTTCAGTTTCTTAAGGATTATATTTTTCTTATATCTTTTATATTCTGACATAAAAAGAGACATTTTTTTCTTATCTTTGATATATTTATTAACTCCCACATCAGCTTCTGGGTAGTTCGTCAATATCTCGTCCGCCAACAATATGACGGTGATTCGGATGTTAGAAAGGTATCAAATTGTATTAACGATTTCAAATTCCAAAATAAAAAAAAACGATAGCTTTTTAGTATTTTTTAAGAATTTATGGATACGTATTGAAAATCAGCATGTACACATGTTTTGATAAAGCGAGATTTCTAAATTGGTTCAGTTTCTTAAGGATTATATTTTTCTTATATCTTTTATATTCTGACATAAAAAGAGACATTTTTTTCTTATCTTTGATATATTTATTAACTCCCACATCAGCTTCTGGGTAGTTCGTCAATATCTCGTCCGCCAACAATATGACGGTGATTCGGATGTTAGAAAGGTATCAAATTGTATTAACGATTTCAAATTCCAAAATAAAAAAAAACGATAGCTTTTTAGTATTTTTTAAGAATTTATGGATACGTATTGAAAATCAGCATGTACACATGTTTTGATAAAGCGAGATTTCTAAATTGGTTCAGTTTCTTAAGGATTATATTTTTCTTATATCTTTTATATTCTGACATAAAAAGAGACAATTTTTTCTTATCTTTGATATATTTATTAACTCCCACATTAGCTTCTGGGTAGTTCGTCAATATCTCGTCCGCCAACAATATGACGGTGATTCGGATGTTAGAAAGGTATCAAATTGTATTAACGATTTCAAATTCCAAAATAAAAAAAAACGATAGCTTTTTAGTATTTTTTAAGAATTTATGGATACGTATTGAAAATCAGCATGTACACATGTTTTGATAAAGCGAGATTTCTAAATTGGTTCAGTTTCTTAAGGATTATATTTTTCTTATATCTTTTATATTCTGACATAAAAAGAGACATTTTTTTCTTATCTTTGATATATTTATTAACTCCCACATCAGCTTGTGGGTAGTTCGTCAATATCTCGTCCGCCAACAATATGACGGTGATTCGGATGTTAGAAAGGTATCAAATTGTATTAACGATTTCAAATTCCAAAATACAAAAAAACGATAGCTTTTTAGTATTTTTTAAGAATTTATGGATACGTATTGAAAATCAGCATGTACACATGTTTTGATAAAGCGAGATTTCTAAATTGGTTCAGTTTCTTAAGGATTATATTTTTCTTATATCTTTTATATTCTGACATAAAAAGAGACATTTTTTTCTTATCTTTGATATATTTATTAACTCCCACATCAGCTTCTGGGTAGTTCGTCAATATCTCGTCCGCCAACAATATGACGGTGATTCGGATGTTAGAAAGGTATCAAATTGTATTAACGATTTCAAATTCCAAAATAAAAAAAAACGATAGCTTTTTAGTATTTTTTAAGAATTTATGGATACGTATTGAAAATCAGCATGTACACATGTTTTGATAAAGCGAGATTTCTAAATTGGTTCAGTTTCTTAAGGATTATATTTTTCTTATATCTTTTATATTCTGACATAAAAAGAGACAATTTTTTCTTATCTTTGATATATTTATTAACTCCCACATTAGCTTCTGGGTAGTTCGTCAATATCTCGTCCGCCAACAATATGACGGTGATTCGGATGTTAGAAAGGTATCAAATTGTATTAACGATTTCAAATTCCAAAATAAAAAAAAACGATAGCTTTTTAGTATTTTTTAAGAATTTATGGATACGTATTGAAAATCAGCATGTACAGATGTTTTGATAAAGCGAGATTTCTAAATTGGTTCAGTTTCTTAAGGATGATATTTTTCTTATATCTTTTATATTCTGACATAAAAAGAGACATTTTTTTCTTATCTTTGATATATTTATTAACTCCCACATCAGCTTGTGGGTAGTTCGTCAATATCTCGTCCGCCAACAATATGACGGTGATTCGGATGTTAGAAAGGTATCAAATTGTATTAACGATTTCAAATTCCAAAATACAAAAAAACGATAGCTTTTTAGTATTTTTTAAGAATTTATGGATACGTATTGAAAATCAGCATGTACACATGTTTTGATAAAGCGAGATTTCTAAATTGGTTCAGTTTCTTAAGGATTATATTTTTCTTATATCTTTTATATTCTGACATAAAAAGAGACATTTTTTTCTTATCTTTGATATATTTATTAACTCCCACATCAGCTTCTGGGTAGTTCGTCAATATCTCGTCCGCCAACAATATGACGGTGATTCGGATGTTAGAAAGGTATCAAATTGTATTAACGATTTCAAATTCCAAAATAAAAAAAAACGATAGCTTTTTAGTATTTTTTAAGAATTTATGGATACGTATTGAAAATCAGCATGTACACATGTTTTGATAAAGCGAGATTTCTAAATTGGTTCAGTTTCTTAAGGATTATATTTTTCTTATATCTTTTATATTCTGACATAAAAAGAGACAATTTTTTCTTATCTTTGATATATTTATTAACTCCCACATTAGCTTCTGGGTAGTTCGTCAATATCTCGTCCGCCAACAATATGACGGTGATTCGGATGTTAGAAAGGTATCAAATTGTATTAACGATTTCAAATTCCAAAATAAAAAAAAACGATAGCTTTTTAGTATTTTTTAAGAATTTATGGATACGTATTGAAAATCAGCATGTACAGATGTTTTGATAAAGCGAGATTTCTAAATTGGTTCAGTTTCTTAAGGATTATATTTTTCTTATATCTTTTATATTCTGACATAAAAAGAGACAATTTTTTCTTATCTTTGATATATTTATTAACTCCCACATTAGCTTCTGGGTAGTTCGTCAATATCTCGTCCGCCAACAATATGACGGTGATTCGGATGTTAGAAAGGTATCAAATTGTATTAACGATTTCAAATTCCAAAATAAAAAAAAACGATAGCTTTTTAGTATTTTTTAAGAATTTATGGATACGTATTGAAAATCAGCATGTACACATGTTTTGATAAAGCGAGATTTCTAAATTGGTTCAGTTTCTTAAGGATGATATTTTTCTTATATCTTTTATATTCTGACATAAAAAGAGACATTTTTTTCTTATCTTTGATATATTTATTAACTTCCACATTAGCTTCTGGGTAGTTCGTCAATATCTCGTCCGCCAACAATATGACGGTGATTCGGATGTTAGAAAGGTATCAAATTGTATTAACGATTTCAAATTCCAAAATAAAAAAAAAAACGATAGCTTTTTAGTATTTTTTAAGAATTTATGGATACGTATTAAAAATCAGCATGTACACATGTTTTGATAAAGCGAGATTTCTAAATTGGTTCAGTTTCTTAAGGATTATATTTTTCTTATATCTTTTATATTCTGACATAAAAAGAGACATTTTTTTCTTATCTTTGATATATTTATTAACTCCCACATCAGCTTCTGGGTAGTTCGTCAATATCTCGTCCGCCAACAATATGACGGTGATTCGGATGTTAGAAAGGTATCAAATTGTATTAACGATTTCAAATTCCAAAATAAAAAAAAACGATAGCTTTTTAGTATTTTTTAAGAATTTATGGATACGTATTGAAAATCAGCATGTACACATGTTTTGATAAAGCGAGATTTCTAAATTGGTTCAGTTTCTTAAGGATTATATTTTTCTTATATCTTTTATATTCTGACATAAAAAGAGACATTTTTTTCTTATCTTTGATATATTTATTAACTCCCACATCAGCTTATGGGTAGTTCGTCAATATCTCGTCCGCCAACAATATGACGGTGATTCGGATGTTAGAAAGGTATCAAATAGTATTAACGATTTCAAATTCCAGAATAAAAAAAAAACGATAGCTTTTTAGTATTTTCTAAGAATTTATGGATAAGTATTGAAAATCAGTCTGTACACGTGTTTTGATAAAGTGGGGTTTCTAAATTAGTTCAAAATTTCTTAAAGATTACATTTTTCTTATATCTTTTAGATTCCGAGATAAAAAGAGGTATTTTTTTTTATCTATGATACATTTATTATCTCCCAAATCAACTTGTACGTAGTTCGTCACTATCGCGTTCGCCAACAATACGACGGTGATCCGGATGTTAGAAAGGAATTAAATTTTGTCAACGATTTTATTTTATTTTTTCTTAAATTTCAAAATAATAAAAAAAAACGATAGCGTTTTAGTATATTCCAAGAATTTATGAATAAATATCTTCGAACATACCCTTGTAGAATTAGCATAACGTCAGAGCTAGGGCCCGGTTGTTTGAATGCTGAATAACATAATAATATTTTTATTTATATTTGAAAAAGTGTTGATGAACAGTAAATATTTAATTTCTTGGTACACACATACCGATTTTTTGCTATCCTTTTCTAATTGCATTATTTAAATGAGTATCATGATAATCGGTACGTCCATTCTGAATACATAAAAGTATGAATATATGGTTGTCTAAATTATTATTATTGTTATTTTCAATATGTAAACAATATCTAACAATATTTACCAATAAAGATAAGTTTTTAAATTCTCTTTCTATTAATCGCATTTATAGGAATTTATAACACTTAAAGTCACGACAAGCAATTAAACTGAAAGAAAAAATAAATAAACATGTTTATGTCTGTCAAAGATCAAAAAATTCTCTCTTCCACCAACCATAAACAGCCTTCAAACAAATCTGTTGTTGTTTAAATGTGATCGAAAATAAATATCGAAAATCAGCTTGTACACGTGTTTCCGTTTTCGCAGTCGCGGGCTGATAGGGCAGGGTCTCCAAATTGGTTCAAAATACCTTAAGGATTATATTTTTCTTGAAATCTTTATACTCCAACATAAAAAAAATGTTTTTTTTTTCTTATCATTGATATATTCATTAACTCCTAAATCAACTTATACGTGGTTCGTCAATATCGCATTCGCCAACAATATGACAGTGAACCGGATGTTAGAAAGGAATCAAATTTTGTTAACGATTTTATTTCCTTATTTTCTCTTAAATTCAGAAATAAAAAAATGACAGTTTTTTCGTATTTTCTCAGAATTTATTATAAAGTTTCGAAAACCAGCAGAGAAGAGATACTTTTTCGTATTTTTGAGATATTTATTAATTTTCTCTAAAAATCAGCTTATTTACATGCTTTTGGGGTTAGCGGTCCATATTATGGTGTTCTAGAAAAGCAAGTTCGGACAAATTTTTTATGCATCTTATTTTACTATTATCTTTAATGTTCCAGCATAAACTAGTCTAAAAAATAGGAATTTGAAATTTTTAAAATAAAATTTAATATCTATTTCACAACCATACATTTTATTTTAATATTATTTTACAATTATAATTTAATCTTATCTTTAAAACTGTTTATTAAGTACAACGAGTTACAAAAATAGTTTATATAACTGATGTCTACTGTCTGTATGTCGGTGATCGTTGCGACGTGTGTGAATGCGTCAATGCAAATTTCAGATCATAAAAATATTTTATCATCGATTTTCAGTCCCGCTTGTATTATCGCACTCTGATAAATCTCACGCTAACCATATAGATGAGTTCAACAAATCTACTTAAATTATAGAATATACAGGGTTATTCACCCCATACGGAACGGAATATTGCGGCCAAAATACGTGACTGTCAAAAAGTTTTACTTTTGGGATATATGGAGGATCTAATATAGTTACTTTTTAAAATTATTTTCCTATTATACAGAGTGTCCCAAAAGCTCTGAAAGTATCAAAGTTGTGTTTTTTTAAATAGAACCCCCTGTATATTATTGCATTTTAGGATTCTCCGATTAACATTAGTGCCTATTTTAATAAGGTTTATGGTACCTAAACCTTAAGGGTTTTTAAATAATTTGAATTTAGACAAAATCGAACCTAATTTTCATGTTTCAAATACTTAAAAAGTATTTCAGTTATGTACTCGAAATTTACAGTGAAGTGTAACAATAAATCATATTTTATATCCCAATTATAATATTGCTATATTATACATGGTGCCTAAAAATTAAAACTATTCAAATAAGAACTTTAAGTGGCTATAACTTGATTAATTTAGATAGAACGCTATATTTTTTACCTAACAGAAAATGTATCTTTTAAATACTCATCGAATGGTATAAGGGTGTTCTATAACTAAGTCTTTACAAATGTTCAGAAACTCGCAACGCAATTTATAGTCGACCAACAGGCTATCACAGCAATAATGGTAATAACATATTGACGACAGCATAAAACAGAAGCAAAATATTTATAGTAGATATTCGAAATGTCGACTATCCATTCCCAAATACTTACATATTCTTTTTTCCAAACTACTGCTAACTCTGAACATTTGCGGGGTTACAGTTTGAAAAGCATCTCTTGTGTATTTTCATATCTTGTGGTGTTGTCGGGGGCGCACTGTAGACAATTCTTTTTATGTATTCCCATAAAAAGAAATCTGGTGGAGTTAAGTCCAGAGATCTTTGATGCCAATTTTGAAATTCATCTCTCCCAAGCCACCTGTTTCGAAAGCTGACATTTAAAAATTTCCGAACCTCGCGATGATAATGAGGCGGAGCTCCACCCAGTTGAAGCCATATAGTTGTTCTAATATTTAAAAGGACATCTTCTAATAACACTGAAAGCTGGTGTTAAAGAAAATCGCGAAACATCAAACCATTTAAAGGTCCTTCAAAACAATAGGGTCCAATTAAGTATGGACCCAGTAATCCTCCCCACACATTAACCGATCACCTATTCTGGTTTCTCATAACTCTGTATTCATGCGGATTCGAATCAGAATAGTAATGCAAGTTGTGTCTATTCAGGAAACCATTGTTAAGAAAATTACATTCATCACTAAACAACACATTATCAAAAAAGTGTTCATTTTCTATCACTTAATCTAACACCCACAAGCAGAGTTCAGTTCGGTTGTTAAAATCATTTCTGACAAAGCTGGATTTTATAAGGATGAAATCTGTTTTTGTTAAGAATCCTTAAAACACTTGCTTGGCTAATGTATTTTCGGATATATGATTCTGATTAATATTGGGATTTTCGATCACTGAACTGAAACTGGTTTAATAGTCTCAAAAAAACGGGTGGTTTAGAATGGTCTCTTTCAGGAAACCCTTAAGCATAGACTCGAGAAGCCAACAAACAATTTTGATGACATTTTCCAAGGATAAAAATCATATCAATACGGTCTTCCTTTGGATAAATCTTCATTTTGACAAAGCAGTAACACAACAATATTCAAATAATTCAATTCAATAAATGACGTTTCACAGTTACAAAAAAATAATACCACTATTATAGCAATAGGCTTTACAGACTAAACTGATAGATTAAATGAATTATCTGACGTTTCTAAATGCCATAGGCAACTAGATACATTAGAATATCTATTCAAAAAACACAAAATGGTGCACAGAAAACGATTGTTTGGCGTATTCTGTGAAAACGCGAAGACTTAGCTATAGAACACCCTTATACCATTCGATAGGTATTTAAAAGGTACATTTTCTGGTAAGGTAAAAAGTATAACGTTCTATTTAAAATTAATCAAGTTATAGCCACTTAAAGTTCTTATTTGATTAGTTTTAATTTTTGGACGCCCTGTAACATATAGCAAGTTTATTATAATTGGGATATAAAATATCGTTTATTGTTACACTTCACTGTAAATTTCGAGTACATAACTGAAATACTTCTTAAGTATTTGAAACATGAAAATTAGGTTAGATTTTGTCAAAATTCATATTATTTAAAAACTCTTAAGGTTTAGGTACTATAAACCTTATTAAAGTAGGCACTTATTTTGATCGGAGAATCCAAAAATGCAATAATATACAGAGGGTTCCATTTAAAAAAAAACAACTTTGATACTTTCAGAGCTTTTGGGACACCCTGTATAATAAGAAAATAATTTTAAAAAGTAACTATATTAGACCCCCATATATCCCAAAAGTATAATTGTTATCAGTTGCAAGCTAATTTGCAGGAAACAACGAAAAAATGCATTATCTAACAGTTATATTTAATATTTTTTATTTATTTAATTTAAATATGTGTAGAATCCAGAATCATAACAAGATCTAGACTACCAAGTTTCGTATTTCCACAGTAATTTGAATGATTGTTACATGAAACTCAAAACATGTTTTAAAATTTTTTAATCACTTGTTTGTTTTCGAACGAGCTCTTAATGTTGATAAATAACAATTTAGTAATTTTTTCAAAAAAAAAAAAATCTGTCTCAATTTCTATCGTTCGTGAAGAGCAACGTATTTTTTAATGAGCGTTTTTTCCTTAGCTTGCGAACGCCATCAATGTAATACGTAGCATTCGAAATAAATGCATTATTTAATTTCTTCATAAGCGTAAAAGAGGTACCTTTTTTGTTGTACCTTTCGCACAATTTATCTTGCTAAATTCGGTAATTCTCAGAGCTCATCTTTTACCAAAGTGTTTGTATTACTTGTATTTCGTACACAGATAGAAATTTATTATTACACTGCTACGATGACTAATCGTGGTATAAGACTACATATTCTCGAGAATACGTGATCCTAAAATCGTAATTTTTAAATTCGGTTTTGATACGAAGTCAGTTACTTCAGTAACCACAGTAGCCTACTACCACTGACGAATATTTCTTCTATGATGTAACAAACAAGTTTATTCTGAATACTCTGTATGGAATACTTATAACATTGGTAATATGGCCTCCATATCAATGATGCATATTGAAGTATACTTCTCACCAGTGAAATATACATTTATTTTATACAATTTAGATTGTTAAAAAGCTTTGTATTTCCCACAATGAAATCATACATCTTAGCGTCCTTATTAGTAATAAAAGTCACATGATTGCTAAATGTCAGCTTAGGAACAAATGCCACTCCAAGATCCCTCACCTCACCAACACGATTCAACGCCCCACCCTGCATATTGTAATTAAAGGGAATTAATTGGTTTTTACGAGAAAATGACATCCCACTGCACTTGTTAAAATTAAAATAGAGCTTATTATCATTTTTCCACTTAACTATACTATCAATATTTTTCTGTAAGTCATTGCTATCATTAATTGTGCTTACATTATTATAAATCTTTAGATCATCCGCAAATAACAAACAAGAAGAATCGTTCGTAATAACTTCAGTAACACTGTTTATAAAAGGCAGGAAAAGCAATGGGCCGAGATTGGATCTCTGAGGGGCTCCAGAAGTAGGAATAAATGACATTGAAGAAAATCCCCCGAGAACCACCCGCTGCTGCCTGTCAGATAGGTAGTCAGCAACAAAATCAGCAAGGCGAAAATGAAATCCAAACTCCTTTTTATGCTTTGATATCAAAATTGTAAGGGACACGGAATCAAAGGCTTTGCAAGGTTAGTGCATACAACGTCCACCTGACCTCGCTTATTCAAAGCATCCGATACGTCCTGAGTGAAATTAACTAAATTTGTAACTGTGGATTACCTTTTCATAAAGCCATGCTGATGTATAGAAATGGTCCCTTAACCAAAGAGTGAATATTTTTGAAAATTATACTTTCAAATACCTTAGCCGGTGCCGAGAGTACCGCAATTGGTCGATAATTAGCTACGTTCGACCTATCTCTTTTTTTATATACTGGACAAATCTTTACTCTTTTCCACTCATCTGGAAATGTACCGCTCTTAAGGCTCAGATTAAACAGAATTTGCAATGGGTATCTAAATATGTCAACACACCCTTTAATTATGAAAGAGGGCACATTATCTGGCCCTATAGCTTTACCATCCCTTAAGTTTTTTACAGCATCCACATCATCATCAGTAATGGCATTGAGAATAACCTGTCCAGCATAATGGCACTCTTCAATATTCGTATTATCACCGCGGTCCGCATAAACACTACCAAAGTGCCTTTCCGTTTAAGATCTCTTATTATTTGAGAGTTAAACCAAGCTGGATATTTTTGAGCTCTCTTTGATTTTAGGACGCAGCCATCGAACAGTTCATATATTTGTTTATAAAAATCATTTACGGCAGCGTTCACATCGGTGTAGCTCTCAATGAAATGATGTGGAGTATGGGGGGATCAATCGATAAAAGTTCCTGAACCTTTTGGACGTAATATGGATGTAACAACTGTTCTTTTGAAATATCATTTACAATAGTTTTAGGTATATCCAATTCACGTTTTAAGCGGCGGGTATTAACACTTGATTTTTATTCAACTCTTTCCAAAATTTCCTTTTTTTTTTCGACTGTTCGACCCTTACTTCAAAGCTGCCCCTTTCTCGGAGATGACGATCAATATTTGCAAATGTTTGATGTTTTGATATTCGGCGGTTACGAAATCTCTCTATGTGAACCCTAACTCTTCGACGCCCATTTCCTTCACAAAACCCATACACCAGGAGCATGTCAACCTTCTTGTCAATGCGTGTAGTTGTCCATGTTTAATAGTAAAATAGGCTTCGAAATTTAGATTTTACTTTAGTCGACTTCTTAAACAGTTATGACAATTTGTCAATAGTCAAATTATTAACTATTATAGCAACAAAATCACTCAAAAAATTATTATTACACATATATTTTATTATTACAGTTAACTGGTGAATGCACTTAATTGAAAATATTTTCGTTCTGGTGAAACCACTCATCCAACGAAAATGTTTCCAAAGGTAAAAATGCTTCTAAATACATGTGATTATCCGATAGAAATATCCAGGTTGTCATAACGTTGATGACATAAAAAATTAGAAGAGATGTTTACAAATGACGTCACTTTTATTACACACTACTTTATAGCCGGTCTCTATAGCACTGGAAAATGTCATATTATAGTGTTAGACCACACGCCAAAAATCATTAAATTTAGTTATATCGTTTTCAAGAAATTTAGAAAAAAATCAATATTTTCTTAAAACTTTGATGTCTTCTACAGCCTAAATGAAGCAGTATCAGATATAACTCGGTTGGCTTAAATCTATGGTTACGCAGTTAAATAATACTCAGTTGTACTTCTCTAACACAACATAATATTTATTCTTATTATAAACTTCCCACAGGACCTAAACAGAAAAATGATTCCTCTTGTCTTCTTAACTGAACTAAACAATACATTTTTTTACTACACTGCTTCCTGTTTTATCTACATTACCGACATGTTATAACAGGCGCCATCTATCCACTAAACATACAAATAGTACTTTGAATAGCTGAAGACATTACAGAAATGTTTTTACAATACTCCCCCACAATTCTGTAATGGTCTTAATGATCATTTTAATTTTCCTGAAAAATAGCAAGTTTATTTTCATTTCCATTTATTTTAACCACATTCATACAATTTCGAAAATATTTAAATTTTGGGTTGGAAAGAGGTTTTGTTAAGATATCAGCCTGCTGTTTTTCTGTAGGAACATAACTTAAAATAATTTGTCCTTCATTCACACATTCACGAACAAAATGATGCCTTACATCAATATGTTTGGTTTCCATAGTAGATGCCATCTTAATGCACGATTGATTGTCTTCAAAAATAGAAATAGGAAAAACGTTACAATTTAAAATTTCTGAATACATTTGACCCAGAAACAAACATTCAGTGATGCAAGAAGATAATGCTAGATATTCAGATTCTGCACTCGATAAAGCTACAACATTTTGCTTTTTAGTTTTCCAATGTATTAAGTTATTATTTATTTTAATTAAAAAACCTGTAATACTTTTTCTATCTAATACATCATTTGCAAAATCCGAATCTACATATGCATAAAATTTAACTGTTGAATTATCACTTTTCGAAAATTTTAAACCATAATTTTGTGTTTTATTTAGATACCTCAATGTATGTTTTAAATATTTCCAATGATCAATTGTATAACAATTTTGAAACTGACTAAAGTAGTTGATTGCATAACTTAAATCAGGTCTTGAACCTAGCATAACATACATTAGGGAACCAATCAACTCTCTGTAGGGTAAACTGTTGTCACAAATCTGGATATTATCATTACAATTAATTTGTAATTTTGGTTGCATCGGTAAATCATGTGGTTTACAATCCAACATATCAAATCTTTGCAAAATTCTTTTGATTAATTCAGTCTGTTTAATAAAAATATAATTTTCAAACTTTGTGATTTCTAAACCAAGAAAGTTAATATTTTTATTCTGAAATTTTGTAATTTTAAATTTCTTAGACAGATCATTCTTAATAAAATTTAAACTTTCCTGACATGATGAAAATAAAATTATATCATCAACATGTATCAAAAGATAAGTCTTATTGGTAAAATATAAACACGGATCCTTTTTAGAACGCTGAAAACCTATTTCTAGTAGACATTCATTAAATAAAGAATTCCAACATTTGGGTGATTGTCGAAGACCATATAAAGCTTTTTGTAATTCACAAACTAGGTTTTTATTTTTAATATTAAGCCCTTCAGGCGGTAACATATAAACAGGGTTTTTCAGGGTTCCGTTAAGGAATGCTGATTTTACACCTAACTGTAAAACATGTAAATCAAACTCTACATATAAAGATAACAACACTCTAATGCTTGCCATTCTTGCCACTGGCGCATAAATGTCATCTTCAATCACAGTCTGTTTAAAACCACGAGCTACTAAACGAGCCTTTTTCTTAACACTCCCGTTCACTAATTTTTGGGTAAAAACCCACCTTGAGTCAATAGTTTCTACACCTTCTGGTGGAATTACTAAATTCCATGTCTTATTTTCTTCTAATGCACTTAACTCTTCGTTCACAGCTTCCTTCCATCCTTTATTTATAGCCTCTTCAAATGTCTTTGGCATTTCAGCTAATAAATTTCCTGCTGAAAGTGCTGCAAATAAATTATCATCATGATTTACGTCATAATCTTGTAAATATGTTGGTAACTTTTTCTTCCTTATACTCCTTCTGGTTCCATGTTCGAAATTTGGATTTTCCTCTCGGTTTTCCTCATTATTTTTTGTCTCACTCTTTTCATTTTCTTTCTGTTGCTTTTCTTGCAACTTATTCCTGTTATTATCTGATATTTCATTGTCACTCTCACTAGTATTTATAGGTATCATTTCATGGTTGTTTTTGAACTTCGTTTCCTCAAAAATCACATTCCTTCCATGAATAATCTTCCTTTCATGTTCGTTCCACAATCTATATCCATTATCACTATAACCAACCATTATTAATTTCTCAGATCTGGGTTCCAATTTAGATTTTCTCACTTCTTTTGATATTAAATTATTTGCTTTACATCCAAATAACTTTATTTTATCAAAATTTGGTTTTTCATTATACCATATTTCAGCTGGTGTCTTTTTATTCTCCAAAGCTCTTGTTTCTAATCTGTTTAACAAATATACACCTGTTCTTACTGCTTCACCCCATATTTCCTTATTTAATTTTGCATCATAAATTAAGCATCTTGCTTTTTCTAAGAGGGTACGATTATAGCGTTCTGCAATCCCATTTTGCTCTGGATTGTAAGCAACTGTATACTGAATTCTTATTCCTTTTTGTAAACAAAAATCTTTGAAAGAGTTTGAGGTATATTCCCCACCATTATCACATCTTAATTTTTCTATTTTGGTATTAAATTTTGCATCAACCATTGCAACATAACTTTTAAATTTTGACAATGCCTCACTCTTATTGCTAAGTAAGTATGCCACACAAAAATGAGAATAGTGATCAATAAAAGTAATAATATATGATTTACCATCATGAGTAGTTGGTGTTATTGGCCCACATATATCTGTTGATATAATTTCTAAAATTCTTTTTGCTTTTCTTTCCAGGGGTATACTCTCAAAAGGTATTCTTGTTTGCTTTGCTTTGATACACACTTCACAAAAGCCTGGTGCCGGGTACTTAGCTGAATGTCCCATTTTCCTATGTATTAACATTTTATCTTCTTCACTTGTCAAATTTACACTGTCTTTATTTAAATTAAAACCAACATAATATAAGTTTTCATATTTGTGTCCTTCTAACACACACACCTTATTTTTCATTATTTTTACTTTTCCATTTCCAAAAATTACTTCTAATCTACTTTCTTCCAATTTTCTTACTGACAGTAAGTTGTATACTAGATTTTCACATAGCCATGCATTTTTTATCGTTATTTTTCTTCCTGAGTCTGTTTCTAATTTTAGATTTCTCTGTTGAGTTGCCATTATTAACTGACCTTGTTTTGCTACATTTATCTTTATCTCTATATCCTTTGTGTTCTGTAAATATTCTTTAAAATTCTCTCCTATCAAATGATTTGTGGCCCCACTGTCTATGACAAAACTAATGTAATTTTCTTTCTTTTCTGATAAACAATTTTCTACTGATATAAATGAGATTTCTTCAGCATTTTCCTCTTGTGGTTCAGTATTATGGGCATTTTGCCTTTGACTAAAGTTTCCTCTATTACCACCTCTACTAAACTTATTTTGGGGACAATCTGCTCTTTTATGACCTACTTTGTCACACAAATGGCATTTAAAAGGAAAATTTGTACTTCCACTTTCATTTCGATAACTATTATTCTCTGTACGATGATTGTAATTGCCTCTATATCCTCCTCGTCTCCAATTTCCATTTCCTCTTTTATATTTTGAGAAAAATACAGAGTTTCTGGTATTTTCTTCCTCTTTTAAATTGTTCTGTCTTGCTTCTTCCATTAACAGTTTATTTTTTACAAAATTTATATTTACTGATTGCTGATTTTGACAAAACATTATGTCTATTGCTGTTGTAACATTTTGAAAATTCTCAGGCATAGCCGACAAAAGCTGAAGTATGAGTTCACCATCATCAACCTTTCCTCCTGCAGCTTTCAATTCACTGATAGTGTTGTCAAATTCTGTGAAAAAATTATTTAAAGGTGTCCCTTCTAAATATTTTAATCCTCTCAACTTTTTCTGTAACATAACCTGCGTTGAAATACCTTTTTTTGAATATGTATTTTCCAGCGTTGTCATTATATCCTGTGCACCATTTTTCCCTTTTATCGATTCTAAAATATTGTCCGACAAGCTTTGAACTCTTATGGTTCTTGCTTTAACATCATTTTTCTTCCATGCATTATATACAGTAACTTGATTTTCATTCGGCTTTTGAGTGCTTAAAACATCCAAGACTCCTTGCTGTTCCAGTAATAGTTTTACTCTGTATTCCCAATTTGAATATCCAGTACCGTCGAATGGCTTTACATAAAATAGACTTTGCTTTTCCGCCATCTTGATTTTCCTATAAATCCTGTCCTGTCTAAACCTTAATTGCAAATTCCACAATTTTTCCGGTTTGTTTTCCTTTTATTCCTTTTCACTTTGCTCTGGGCCCATAACCTATGGTTACGCAGTTAAATAATACTCAGTTGTACTTCTCTAACACAACATAATATTTATTCTTATTATAAACTTCCCACAGGACCTAAACAGAAAAATGATTCCTCTTGTCTTCTTAACTGAACTAAACAATACATTTTTTTACTACACTGCTTCCTGTTTTATCTACATTACCGACATGTTATAACAGGCGCCATCTATCCACTAAACATACAAATAGTACTTTGAATAGCTGAAGACATTACAGAAATGTTTTTACAATAAAATCGACCTATTCTGACGTGAAGAGTCGGTCATCAAACGTTGTATATGTATTTTCCAGATACCCTGTACAAAGCAACTTTTCTTTAAAATTTGATTAGATTTTCTGCAAATAGTACATGGAACACCCTTCCATTTAAAAAACGTCACTGATTTTTTTCTGATTACAGATATGTGTTTAAAAGGAATAAGTATTCAAGTTTGATAAGCCGACCACTGCAAAACCCGAAGTTTATTTTCCGAAAACCACCCTTGAATAATTCGTAAATAGTGGATCGTTATTCTGTTAGAAAATAAAACATAATGACATTTCCCACTCTGCATGAGGTAGCAAGGTATTTTGCATTATATCCTATCCGACCCGTGGTGTTATTAATGTGTAATTTGACTCGCTACCTTACACGTTTCATTCTATCAGAATAAGAAATTTAGTAACACGTTTCATCACTAGATAGAAGTCCCGAAAGAAGGAGCTTTTTAGATGGACGTCTACTAAACAGCTTTGCATCTTTCAATCTTCCCCGAACTGTCCGTGAGCCAAACATAATTTCTGGAATTTCAGCAATAATTTTAGGGGGGAAAACAGTATTATATTTATTCCTAACGGTGAATAAGTATTAATGCAAAACTATTGATTGAATGATATAGCAGGGTAAGGTTGAGAAGCCCTTACACTATAGCGTCGTGACTTGTGTCGCCTATTATATCTGTTCAATGTGAACAAGTTGGTTGCCTTAATCATGTTTAGCAGCTTATTCACTAGTTTTCCTCCGAGTATAAGCCTTCCGGATTGATAGGTCCTTGAAGGAGTCTCCAGTAGGTAAGAGCTTAGCATTCGAATATGATGTATAAGGCTGTTTCTAACTCTTCGTCTCATAGTCTACATGTTGGTTTTTCATTATATATGCCCACTGTGTTTAGATGTTTCCGGTTATTAGTCCTGTCATCAGCCAAATGTGTTGCCTACTTAAAAGCAGTATTTCGCAACTTAATTTGCCTTATGGTTTGCTCACCAATGTGGGCTGCAATATGGTTCCAATGGGTTTAGTGTTGACGGTTTATCATCAGAACAACCACTCACAAATAGCAAGCAACCTTAGTAATACCAAATACTGATTCAGGTCCAATAAATGTAGTAGCAGACCTTGACTTAAAAGTTGTTCCGCTTTTTTATTAGCTAGGATACCCTTGTGTTCTGGTACCCACGCAAGTGTAACCTTGCTGTGTTTTGCCAGAGCACTAAAGTTTTGAAGACAATCCCAGACCTGTTTTGATGTTATCCGATGACATGCAAGCACTCTGAGCATTGCCTGACTGACGGAGAAAATGAGAACGGTCCTCTCCGTGGAACTTCTCGTCATATTCTATCGAAGACAGATACCGATACCATCTAATTTCTGCCTGGCATCCAGTGATGTACTGCCCCAGCAACGGAACGAACGATTCAATTTAAGTGTAAATTTAAACCTTTTATATTTAAAAGCTATTTTGTATAAAGTATATAAGGTGTCCGAAAAAATATGAAACACATGAAAGGAATACTACACGTTCATATAAACTTTATTCGTATAGGCCTCCTCTGCGGAGATATGGACTCTCAAAGAGCTGCAATGGAATCAAGTTTTTTACACATAATTATTGAATCACCAGGTATATTTCAATTATTTTTTTTAATATGATGTATACCAGGTGAGACCCTTCAAAATAATATCCAAGAAAGTGTTGTGAATTACCACAGCTTCAGGGACTGACTAGTTGTGACATTCATAACCCTATTTTTTTTTTTCACGCCCTGTATGATAAGAACTTTGGACAAAAGTTTTCACATACCTTTAACTATTGACTAAAAATTAAGTACCCTTCTTTCATGTCTCCAATTCTAACCGTTTTCGAAAAACGTCATTTTATTTACACTGTTAGTACCCTAACTTCTCTCGGATTGAATATGAAAAAGAGGAATTTTGAACTGTCACCAATCATATCACTGTTTCAATAAAAAACTAACTGCTTAGTCAAAAACTTCGTAAGAGGGTTCAACATGGGTTCCATGAAGTCTAATACACTCGCGGGCACGACGAATAAAGGCCTGCTGAATCCGCCACATTAACTCAGTATTGTTTTTTGATCACAATGAAACGTGATTCTCCCTAGAAGTTTCTCCCTACTATTGATCGGAGTGGAATACAATAGGTAACAATCCAACGGCGATAGGTCGGAAGATCGAGGAGGCAAGGCAGTAGGTCCTTTTCTACCTATTCAACGGTTTGGATACACGTCAGCAACGGTGAAATGAGATGGTGCCCCATCGTGCATTGGCGGGTTTCAAGTGGTAAGTGCTCTATTAAATCGTATAAAGCGTTCTGGAGGAACTCCAAATCAAGTTCTCTACTTATTCATATCAGCAATACGAATAGTCCAATCAAAAAATTGCCAATGATTCCTGCCCAGACAATAATTGATTGGAACTTATGATGACGTGAAACAATAGTTGCACGAGGATTTTCATCAGCCCATATATGCGAGTTGGGCAAATTTATGATCCCATTTATGGTAAACCCTGCGTCATCCGTGAAGAGAATAGTGCTAATGAAATTTACATTCTTTCGTTGCTGCTCCAATAGCCAGTTTGCAAACCGCATTTTAGGGGGAAAATCTTCAGGAATCAGTTCATGCACTTTTTCAAATTATATGGATAAACCCGCTGTTCTTGAAGAACTTCATGTACTATTATTTTCGACGTATTAAACTGCGTTGATAACATTCGAGTGCTCGTTGAAGAACTGTCATCTACAGCATTTAAAATATTTTCTTCTATTGCAGCATACGTATTGTTCTTCTCCGACCAGTATCAGTAATTCTTTTCCCAAAATTTACTAAAATTATGAAGAAATTTAATAATATTACCTAATTAAATGGAATCGCCTACCATTCTCCTTTAGACGTTGCACTAACGAGCATTTGGTCTCAAAAACCGGACAAAATTAATAACGTCGTTGTTTTTGACTCTAGACCTGTCAAAATCAATATCCGGGGATTTTTGAGGGTGCTTAGTTGATTTCTGGCATTATTTTACTAATCGGGTAAAGGGGGGCTGACTTAGGGTGGGGAGGGGAAGAGGAGTAATATCAAAAAAGCGTAAGGAGTATCGTTTTATATGTTTTTAGGTGCTCCGATTTCATATCTGGCATTATTTTGCCAATTGGGTAAAGGGGCGCTGACTTAGGATGGGGGTGGGGAGGGGAGTAATATTAAAAAACGTAATGGGTATCGTTTATATGTTTACTTAGGGTAATTGTACGTTTTTCCATAAAAAGTCTATCTTTTACAAAGTTTGACATTCTTAAGTTTTCTACCGACTTTATTAATGGTTGTCAAATAAAAAATTTGAACATATTTTGACAAAAACCGCTTGCGATCAAAATTGGGTTAAATGGATAAACTTGATAAGGATTAGAGATACAACCTAATGGAAACGTCGTAAAAATAAATAAAAATAAAGACAATGCAAGTCCGACAACCACATTTTAATCAATCTTCAATATTGTCTACTACCTTCAAAGATGTAAAATTGTTTCAAACAAGCGCATTCTTGCATGAAGAATGGATAAACCGTATCTTAATAACTGAGGATCCTCCAAATTTTTGTTTTCAAAGTCATTGAAATTTTTGGAGGTTTTCCCATATATATAACATTTCATGGTAGATGAAGTACCAGTTGCCGCATTGCACACCTTGGCATCTACCATGGTTGAGAGCAAAACATGACGCACGATGATAATTCCATTTGACTTTTCTATTTTGATCTTCAACAGATGATTTGCTTGGCCTTCGACATACTTTATTTCTTCCTTCGTAATATCCACAGCTTCTTGGAGAAATCGAATGCGGATTGGCCGGCAAAATCGAGTGGATGATGGTGTGGGATTTTGCCATAACATTTTATGCTATCCCCAATATGTGACTTGCAGTCTTAACGCCACCAATGAGCTTTGGAATATGTTCGAGTCATCGTTCGAGCTATCTGAAAACTTTTGTTGATAAGGAATTTGATGAGAACCATCACAGCCCCATTTTGTTATAAGTTCTAGGTTCTCTAATTCTTCTGCATCGCAGCTTTGAAGAACATCCTCAAGATAAAGACAAATTCTCTTTACTGTGTGATCAAGTAGGTCCTGAAGCACAACTTCAACACTCGTCTCCGTAACTCGGATTGTCTCCGGTTTTGAATAGCAGAGTTTCTTTGCTTCTCTAATTAGAGTATAACAAGGAAATATACCCTTATTGGAATCGTGTAACAACTCCCACTGCCTCCTTGTAAAGTCACCTTCAACAAAGATTTGCAGAGCTTGCTCAGGTATGCAATTTTTTACTTTCGGTTTCTGAGCAGTATTTATTATTTTTCAAGTAACGTTTGGCTGTTGTTGGTGTTGAAGTTGCATCTATTATAAGTTTAGAGACCGCGGCATTCCCAGATATTCGTTGACTTACGCTGGCTGCATAGGTAAGCTCCTCAACAGGTACCTGTTCGCGGAGTTTTTTTGTATTTCGTCGTTTACTACGATCATGTTATTCTTGGGAATGCTTCCTTGGGCGTCCCGTAGAATTCGTGACCCAGTTATGTACTGGTATTGATGTATTAAGCCATTTCTCTTTTTTTTCAAAAATCTTTCTTCAATATAGTTAGATGATATCCATCTCTTCTTCAAATCACTATTAAAATGTTTTAAATCGTGATTTAAGGTATGGTACTCGTTTTGGGGACATTTCATCATTTCGCGGAGCTTATGTTCCATAAATGATAGCTTATCTTAAAGTGTTCTGGATGTGGTTTTTTTAAAAAGCATGTATAGCGTTTTCTTATATACCTCAATAACATTTGATGTCAAATCTGTACCTATAAAAAAAATATGTAAGTAAAAAATAACCAAAATTATTGCAAAAAAAAAACAGTGGAACTCAAAGCGGTTTTTTTAAAAGGTGGAAACATGAGGAAAATGTTTTGACTGTTATGATATGGCTAATATCTATAGTTTATTATAAAAAAATAATTGTAGCCTGACCTAGCTCGGAACATTTTCAAAAACACTAATTAGTTAAAAAGAAAAACAAAACAATAGAAAATTTTCTTGCATATTGTTTTAGGTCCATAAGAATACTAAACAGTCATTATATTTTTAAATAATATATATTAAAATTAAATACATACCTTGTTTTTCAGATTCCATCACAAATTTTTTTTTTTTAATATTCTCTACAAAATACCAAACACAAGTCTAAAAAAAATCTATCAAGAACGAATGCGTGCGTATTAAACGAAGCTTAGATTGTAATTAACTGTGCAGAGCGTAGCGGCGGGGAGGGGCCACTTTATCATAATTTTATGATAGTACGGTTACTCAGGTATACAAAAAAAATAATTTCGATGATTACTTGTATAGTTTGCATTTCTCTTTTTTGTCCAGTTTTTGAGGTCAAATGCTCATTAGTGCGTTGGTGAACTCGTTGACATGTTTTCTGATCTGGAAGAGTGCGATATAACCTCCTGGCTTCCAAAACATTGCAAGATGCAAGACTATACATCAGATGCATATTTGCATACTCAATAAACGTATATTCATTATTTTGAATTATTTCACAATTAATTTCGCCACAAAATCCAAAAATCATTAAATTAATATTTATTTATTTATTTACAAACTCTACAGATTCACATCCAATTACAGAGTAGGACAACAGACTTAGTTTAAGAAAACCAATATTAAGAATAAAAAGAAAATATACACTGCTAAACACTAATATTCTACTGTATCGGTTGCATTATATCATACAGCAATGCTTTGAGCCTATTTGATATGCTGATATCACAAATATCAAATTTTGATCGTATTTGGTTATATAACCTACACATTACCATAACAGGTGAATTATTGTAGTAGTTAGTACGAGTATTATCAACATAAAAAATAAGTGGATTTCTAGTTTTATATGGCGGAGCGTAAAAGTAAATTAAGGCTAATAAGTCTGGAGCATTTATCATACCATTTAACAATTTATATAAAAAATAGATAGATGAGACCTTCCTTCTACTTTCAAGTATTTTAATGTTATGATTGTTCATAATATATATTTTTGGTATATGCATTTGATATATCCCCGTTTCTTTGTAATGGATATAGCTTAAGAATTTATTCTGTATTTTTTCTATGCTGTAAATATGATTCTCATAACATGGACTCCATATTATTGAACAATATTCCAAAATACTCCTCACATAGGCTATATACAACAACTTAACACACTTAACATTAAACTCTTTACAGTTTCTAACTATATACCCATACATCTTAGAGGCCCTACTAGTTATATCACATATATGATCTTTAAATGTCAGTCGAGAGTCAAAGCTGACTCCAAGATCCCGCATTTCATTAACTCTAGTCAATGTTCTCCCATTCATTTTATAAACATGATTTAGGTAATATCTTTTCCTACTAAAACTAAGGACAAAACACTTGTCAATATTAAAATGTAAGTTATGTTTTATTGACCATTGATATAGTACATTCAAATTCTGTTGAAGAACCTGACAGTCATTGTAATTATTAACTTTACTGTATAACTTAAGATCATCAGCAAATAATAGTACTTTAGATGCCTTAATTTCATCAACTAGATTATTTATAAATAACAAGAAGAGCAATGGACCTAGGTTAGAGCCCTGCGGTATACCTGATGTAGCAAAGAAATAATCAGAATAGTAGCCTCTAACAGTCACTCTTTGTGGTCTGTTTTGCAAATAAGATTTAAACAAATGTACGAGGTTGTCATGAAAGCCAAATTCTCCACGTAACTTCTGTATAAGAATGATATGCGATACCCTGTCAAAGGCTTTAGCAAAATCTGTATAAACAACGTCAACCTGGTTCTTTTTATCAAGGTTTTCAGCTATATATTGGGTTACTTCACATAAATTAGTGGCCGTAGATTTTTTACTTAAAAACCCATGTTGTCGATTTGATATTTTATTTTCAACAAAATTATATACAAATGTGTATAAACAGATTCAAATATCTTTGCCGGACATGACAATAGGGATATAGATCTATGATTTTTTACATCATTGTTATCGCCTTTTTTGAAAACTGGGCAAATTTTAGCCTCCTTCCAAATTTGAGGAAAGGTATTTGTTTTTAGAGAACGGTTAAACAATATTCTAAGAGGTTCAGCCAGAAAGCCGATCATTCCTTTAAACACAAATGCAGGTATATTGTCTGGACCAACTGCTCTATTAACTTTAAGGCCCTTGACGGCATCACACACATACTCATAGGAGACTCGATCAATATACAAAGAATCAAAGACTTCATTCATAACAAGGTCGTCGAGATATCCAGAGTCATCAACAAAAACAGAGCTGAAATATGAAGCAAATGCATTTGATATCGATTTCCCCTGCATATACTCAACATCATTTAGACGCACCTTGTTTGGAACACCAACAACACCTTTATTACTATTAATATATCACCAAAATGACCCTGGATCTTCGCTGATGTCTGATTGGATTTTATTGATATAGTTTTCATAGGCAGTTCTTATATCTCTTTTTATTTTAGCTCTTAATTGTATAAATTTATTGTATAATTCTACATCTCCAGTTCTTTTACTGTTAATTCTCAATTTATCTTTAGTTTTTATGTCTTTGATAATATTTTTTGTGAAGTATATAGAAGAATATCCAATTAAAGAATCAATGTGTCAGCGATGTGAAAGTTGACAAGTCCTAAAATGCAGGATATTTATTTCTTTCGTACTTAGTAACGTTTGCAACAACAATACTTTGTTTTTGCTGCCGATAAAATAAAACGCACATTTTTTGTGAACCTAGATCGAACTGCAATTCACAGAATTAGACGCTTTTAACTAAAGAGGTAAACTCTAATTTTGGATTGAATTTTTGTTATCATAAGGTTGAAGGTTGAACATTTGATAGGAATAAAGATGTATCTTTTATCGAAATACGCAAAATACACGATGTAAATAAAATGACGTTTTTCGAAAACGGTTTGGATTAGCGACATGAACGAAGAGTACTTAATTTTTAGTCAATAGTTAAAGGTATGTAAAAAATGTTGTCTAAAGTTCTTATCATACATGGCGTGAAAAAAATGGGGTGAAAAGTGTCACAGCTAGTCCGTCCCTGCAGTAGAGAGTAATTCACAACACTTTCTTGGATAGTAATTTGAAGGGTCTTACCTGGTATATATCATATTAAAAAAATTGAAATATACCTGGAGGCCTGTACAAAAAAAGTTTATATGAACTTGTAGTATTCCTTTCACGTGTTTTTTTTTCATATCCGGGAGATTTCCCACATTTTCCCGGACATCCTGTATAGCGGGCCAGGTTTTGTTCCAAGTTTAATTATTAAAGACATTAATCTTTTTGGTTGCCCCTCCATGCAAAATTTTTAAGGTTTCTGTTAAATAGCTGGTATATTCGGAGAGATGGTTGCTAAAATTTGCCCCTTATATAAGAACAATAAGACAGAAGTGGAGAATTGCCGGCCTCTGATATGTGGTTTTTCTGAGATTTTTAAGACGTTATTGTACGACTTTATTATTGATATAGTCGAGCATTCGTTGTCAACATCCACTAACGTGGCGCATTTTTTATAATTTACATTAAATATTATTACTGCTGGCGGTCAAGATATGATGTATACCGGCTTCTTAAAGGACTTTGACGGAATGAGTCCCAATGTGATTTTGGCAAAGCTTGCTAGTTCGGCATAACTGGTCAGTTGTACAGTTTTTTCGATCTTTTTACTCAATAGGGATATTCTATTTTTAATATTTATAAAATATATTGCTGAAATAATTTATATTGAATTTGTTTGCTGTCGATTTAAAAATCAAGTCCAAAGCCAGTCGAAAAAGAATTGCGGTAAATTGCAAAATAGTATCAGAGCAATTTAAAGGTAGTATGTGAATAATCCATTGTTATGATATATGAGAAAAGATTCAGAAATCTTCAAGTCATAAGATCTATTCAATTCTATAAATACTGCCCATCAGAAAATAGAAGTTTGACCTAATACTAATTTTACAGTCGTAACAATTAATAACATTTAAATAAATTGTTTGGCTTACCTTCGACACTTAAATAATTCCTTGGTGTAGTAGGCGTTACTATTATGTCTTTGTTCATGCGAAGTTTGTCCAGGACTTCATTTTGATTTTTATTTGTTTCTGAAACATCTGTAGATACCTTTTTAGTCTAAAAATATTAACAAAGTCTAAAAAAATTGGCAATTCTTGTTTGATTTTTCCAAAAATCATGCAACCATTTTTTTTATTAAGGATGTACTTTCGTCAAAAATTCAAAAACAAAAACACCTAATAAACTGTGCTAACATCATGGATACTACTGTTCAGGAAGTACATACTATCATAAAATAAGGTTGTACCTTGATCAGTTTTGTAAAATTTGACGAAATAAAATTTAAAAAGACGTTGTTTTAATTGCTTATCCACAATTTGATGTTTTCACTAATATCCAAAGGCATTTTCCATTATTTAGTCAACAATCTGTATTTAAAATGATATCTCAACAACGAAATGAAAATAAATAACAATTTTTTTGTTTGAAGGTTGTAGACAATGTTGAAGATTTACAAAAATGTGGTCGGACTTGCATTGTCTTCATTTTTATTTTTACGACGTTTCGATTAGTTTGTATCTCTAATCGTTATCAAGTTTAAACTGAATGTTTTGTCTTAAGACTACGAGCTTATATAGGGACTGTGTCTATTGAAGCGCAAAGTTTCGCTTCACTGTACACACCTCAAAGATTTGATGTTACAAAGTAGTGGTTGCCAGAGATTAGGTATCTCAACACTCGGTTTACTGAAGATTCCATTATTGTTTTTAATGTATGCTGCTTCTATAGGATGAATCCATGAAGATTTTACCAGCGGACAAGGGAAATGCAACAGTGATAATGGACATCGTAAAGTACGACCAAAAAATCGGAGATATCCTGGAAAAAGGAAATTATAGACAATTAGTCCGTGACCCCACAAAATCCATAGAGTCAAAAATCTACAGAACACTCAGGAAATACCAAAACAATATACCTGACAACCTACGATCCGCGCTCACACCACACTACAGTAAGCCACCATCTTTACGGACTTCCAAAAATTCATAAAACGAACGTACCATTGAGGCCAATAACCAGCTCCAGAGGATCCCCAACAAATGCAATGGCGAAGTTTCTCTTAAAAATCATACAACCTTTAGAAGGTAAGACAAACACATATGTTAAAAATTCTACACATTTCGTGAACATTATTAGTAGCATCAATCTAGAGCCAGACGACAGGGTTCTTCACTCTCTCCAGTCATCGCCAATATATATATATATATATATATATATATATATATATATATATATATATATATATATATATAATAAAATAGAATAAAATATTGGCGAAGCGGACGTGAAAATTTGTCAATCTACATGATTCTCGTATTAAAAAGTGCGGAGCGCTCCAAAATATGGAAAAAACTCCGGGTCCGACAGATGGCGACAGCGCTGTTTCGTCCTAATATGGGAGTCGTCAGGCCACCGCAGTCGGTACAAACCATCATCTCGCCCTTGCATCGTATAAGCCATATTTATAATCAAAATACGGCAAACAAGACGACAAAGGCGACATCTCGATGGTCCACTTGATAATACAAGAACCATACAGATTAACAAAGTTTGTAAGAGAACCGTCATATGGTGGCGCGACGGTGAATTAAAACAGAAATATGTAAAATCGAGTACACGAAACGCGCTGCCCAAAAGATAGCCGAAAAATGCGACCCCTATCTTTTGGGCAGCGCGTTTCGTGTACTCGATTTTACATATTTCTGTTTTAATTCACCGTCGCGCCACCATATGACGGTTCTCTTACAAACTTTGTTAATCTGTATGGTTCTTGTATTATCAAGTGGACCATCGAGATGTCGCCTTTGTCGTCTTGTTTGCCGTATTTTGATTATAAATATGGCTTATACGATGCAAGGGCGAGATGATGGTTTGTACCGACTGCGGTGGCCTGACGAGTCCCATATTAGGACGAAACAGCGCTGTCGCCATCTGTCGGACCCGGAGTTTTTTCCATATTTTGGAGCGCTCCGCACTTTTTAATACGAGAATCATGTAGATTGACAAATTTTCACGTCCGCTTCGCCAATATTTTATTCTATTTTATTTTAAATTACATGGACAAAAACTTATCTATATATTTATTTACTTGTTTGGCTTTGAAACACGCTAAACGATGCTCTCATGTTGGGATCGTTTGGTGCGGCACGTGGCGTTGGCTGCTTAAATAGCGGTATGCTTGCTTGCCAGTACCGAAAAATGCGACCCCTATCTTTTGGGCAGCGCGTTTCGTGTACTCGATTTTACATATTTCTGTTTTAATTCACCGTCGCGCCACCATATGACGGTTCTCTTACAAACTTTGTTAATCTGTATGGTTCTTGTATTATCAAGTGGACCATCGAGATGTCGCCTTTGTCGTCTTGTTTGCCGTATTTTGATTATAAATATGGCTTATACGATGCAAGGGCGAGATGATGGTTTGTACCGACTGCGGTGGCCTGACGAGTCCCATATTAGGACGAAACAGCGCTGTCGCCATCTGTCGGACCCGGAGTTTTTTCCATATTTTGGAGCGCTCCGCACTTTTTAATACGAGAATCATGTAGATTGACAAATTTTCACGTCCGCTTCGCCAATATTTTATTCTATTTTATTTTAAATTACACGGACAAAAACTTATCTATATATTTATATATATATATATATATATATATATATATATATATATATATATATATATATATATGTATATATATATATATATATATATATATATATATATGGAATGGTTCGACACTCATGCCTTAGAAACGGCAATAGTAAAACCGAAAGTCTGGTTGAGATATGTCGATGATACTTTCATCGTATGAAAGGGCAGTGATCAAGAACTCCCCTCAGGGGGGTTGTGAGAGTGGTCTTGTCCCGCTTTCACAACTACGGGGTGTGACGTCCCCGGGGCCCCAGTCATGTTTGTGTATGTCCTGTGGCGTCGTATATGTAAACAGTTCTCGGAGGGTCGGTGGTTGCTGAGGAAGTGCTCTCTGAGGATGGTGGCTTGCCTTAGCCGGCTGGCCAAGTGGAAGGGGACCACAATTAAACCTCCCCAAGTTAGGGTGTCTTCGGATAAGCCATGGCTGCGTGGTTTGGGGGGAGCCAAACCGCTATTATTCGATAACTCCAAGAACCGGGCGCCTCTTGGTTTCAGTAACGCCTTCCCACAGCATGTGGGGCACTGATGTGCGTTTATTTCTTCCGCGACTCGTGGGAACAAATATGGACCCAGAAAAAAAAGGGGGTTGATGCGCCCCTAATAGCATCAAATCAGCACTCTAGGTACAAGAGACCTAGAGTAGAATCCCGAGTTGTTTCACCTATTGTGAATTACAATAGATTCTTTACCATTAAAATGAAAGATGGTGGCTCTTTCAAGGAAGTGTCGCCCTTTTTAATTCACCATTCATTGCAAGGATTTTTCGGAACACTGAAAAATACTTCCAAATTCAGTAGTGGAAATTTATTAATAGAAGTTAGCAATCAAAATCAAACATCGCTCATACACTAGACAAGCTACATACCTATGAAGTTGAAGTTGCGCCCCATAGTGCTCTAAACACTTTAAAGGGAGTCATTTCATGTAATGAACTGGCATACTGTTGAGATGAAGAAACGTTGCTCAATTTCGAGGAACAAGGTGTCACCAGCGTTTTTAGAATCCCCTCTAGGGATCCCACTAAACCTTCCTCCACATTCATTTTATCCTTTAATACTCATTCCCTCCCTGATAAAATTAAAGCAGGATATCTCTCAGTCAGAGTGCGTACTCACATTCCAAACCCCCTCAGACGTTTTAATTGCAATCACTTCGGTCACGCTGCCAGCAAATGCAAGTCCCCAGCAACATGCCCATCCTGCGGACATTCTGTCCATCCCGACTCTCCATGTAGTTCAAAACCCGTTTGTGTAAACTGCCAAGAGGAACACTCCTCACGGTATAAAGTTTGCAAAGTGTACAAAAAAGAATTCGTAATTCAAAAAATCCGTACCGTTCATAAAATCCCATATTACGAAGCAAGAAAAACGTATAATGATTCAAACCCAAACTTCATATCACCTTACAGTTCAGTCGCAGCAAAAAACACAGTACCCATATCCCAAAAAGTTTCAACCGCTACCCCCAGCACGACCCCCCGCCATTAGTCGAATATCTCCCTTCTACTTTCCAAAAATCCAACTTACCCACATCCTTATCCCTAAATACTTCCCCAGACCCCCCTCCTAAATCCTTACTTCCTCCTCCCACCCCCTCCCCCATCACCCCACCCCCCTCAAACTTTCCCTTAAACCCCAATCAACTAAATCAACTTCAACTACACCACCTCCAAAAACGCCAACTACATTAATATCTACATCTCAAAAGAAAGATCTCAAACCCCAAAAACAAAAACCTGTAAATAAACAGAGCAAACCAGGCTCCAGATCTTCCACTCCCAAATCTTCTGCAGAATCCCTTGAAATGATGGTCGACACTAATCTAGAGCAAGAGTTGTCTATCAATTCCAGTAAACCTAATAAAAAGAAAGCCTCATAAATGGCTTTAACCCTGATAGGGCCTCTGACGGAGTGGCAACCCTCATCAGGGATAACATTCCCTATCAGGAAATTCCTATCGTCTCCCCCTACGAAGTCTGCGCTGCATCAGTATACATCGCCAACAAAAAAATATCCCTCTGTAACCTATATATTCCCCCATCCTCTTCCCCATCTCAGGTAGACATTTCAAACAACTCCCTCCTCCCATCATATTAATGGGAGATCTGAATGCCCATGGCACTCTATGGGGATCACAGCACACAGATAACAGGGGCAAGATAATATCGGACATTATTTCCCTCCATAATCTGGTTCTCCTTAACGATGGATCTCCCACATACATCTCACCAGCACATGGTACGTTTTCATGTCTAGATTTGTCTTTTTGTAGTCCCAGTTTATCCTCTGATCTGCAATGGAGCGTTTTTGATGATAACCATGGTAGTGATGGCCACTTCCCTACATATTTAGAAATAGCTTCCTTTAATGCGTCTTCACCTCCTTCCTCTTATTACATATTTAAAAAAGCCAACTGGGATCTTTTCAAATTCTCCTTCAGAACTCCTACTCCATCATCAAACATTGATATATCCATGTCAAACTTCGTCAATGGTATTCTTTCTTCAGTCGAAGAAAGTATTCCCAAGGCTGAATGAAGACACAACAGGCCCCAGTTCCTTAGTGGAATGATGAATGTAAATCTTCCATTAAAAACAGAAAGCGAGCCTTGAATAAACTTAAAAACTCTCCCTCTCAGGAAAACTTGAGGGAATATAAAAGACTCAGAGCAGTTGCTAGGAAAACCATCCGACAAGCTCG
Organism: Diaprepes abbreviatus; assembly: GCA_034092305.1. Lineage (NCBI taxonomy): Eukaryota > Metazoa > Arthropoda > Insecta > Coleoptera > Curculionidae > Diaprepes > Diaprepes abbreviatus. The sequence goes on along the minus strand of JASJET010000264.1, from coordinate 763,819 downwards.
ATATAATTGCTGGAATTCCTTCACGGAATCAATTGGTCCCCACCTAGACAGCTCCACATTATGGAAAAATATCAGTAAACTCAAAGGGAAAGGTCACCACTCGATATCCGGCATTGAGTTAAACGGAAATTGGATCACCGACCCCAATGCAGTGGTAGACATCTTTGCGACGATATAATTGCTGGAATTCCTTCACGGAATCAATTGGTCCCCACCTAGACAGCTCCACATTATGGAAAAATATCAGTAAACTCAAAGGGAAAGGTCACCACTCGATATCCGGCATTGAGTTAAACGGAAATTGGATCACCGACCCCAATGCAGTGGTAGACATCTTTGCGACTCACTACTTCAGCATCTTTACTAATGGACCCTCCCATCACCTTACCCGCTCGCAAAATGTTCCTCTTTTGTCATACAACCTCCCTATCACCTTGGATGAATTACAATAACAATATGACATTAACAAAAGCAGGGACTCGGCACCGGGTCCTGACAAAATTAGGACTTCATACATCAAAAACCTACCCCCCAAGGCTTAACTTGGAAGAAATCCCTTCTCATCCCCATATATAAACCAGAACAGCCCAAAACCATCCCCTCTAGTTATCGTCCGATTGCTCTTACTAGCCATCTCTGCAAAATCTTGGAAATAATTATTAACTTTCGTCTATCTTGGTTCCTCGAAAAAAGGGACATCTTACTAAAAGAACAAATGGGTTTCAGACGGGAGCGCTCAACCCTTGATCATCTGGTCGGTCTGGAAATTGACATACTAACAGCATTCCGCAACAAGCATCACTTAACCGCCGCTTTTCTGGATTTAACATCTGCCTTTGATACTGTTGACAGAAATTCCATCATATGCTCCCTACAAGATTGTGGCATTAAAGGCAATATGCTCTACTTCATTGAGGAATTTCTCAGAGATCGATCATTCCGAGTAAAAATCAACAACTGTTTATCTGGCTCCTACCCACAACCTTTCGGTGTTCCCCAGGGATCAGTCTTGAGCCCTACTCTATTTATCATTGCTATGAATAGTATTAAATCTCACATTCCACCTCAAGTCTCCCTTCGCTTATTTACTGATGACATTCTAATCTATCACGCCTCCTCGGACAAATCGATAAGCGAGAGATTTCTTCAAACAAGCCTTATTAACCTCAACCGATGGGCCTCCTCCGTGGGATTATCTATTTCCCCTTCCAAATCAGCTACTGTTCACTTTTGTAAACGCAGATCTTGCCTTAAAACTTCCTCTATACTACTAAACTCCAATCCCATTCCCAATCCCCCTGCCCACAAATTCTTGGGTCTATACTTCGACTCCTCTCTAAACTTTGGACAACACATTGGTTACCTTAAGGCTAAGTGTTCCAAAGATCTCAACATTTTAAGAATGCTCTTTGGCATTAAATGGGGTTCCCATCGTATCTCATTATTAAGACTACATAACCCTCTCTTCCTCTCAAAATTGGATTATGGCTCGGTGGCATATGCATCTGCCCCTCCTTACCTTATCAAAAGACTAGATCCCATCCATAATAGCGGTCTACGAATGGCCCTGGGAGCATTCCGTACCAGTCCCACCTCCAGTTTATACTGCGAGTCAGAACTTCTCCCCCTTCATCACAGAAGAAATCTATTGCTGCTAAACTATGCAAACTCTCTGAAATTCAGACCCTTTATACCTCATTCCAAATATTTCTTGCATTTCCCCCCGCCTCCCAACAATAGTATGTCTGGCTCACATATGAGATTCCTTTCACTGTGTCAAACCACCTCTCACCCGCTCCAAGACCCGATCACTCATGAAAGATTCACATTCCCTCCATGGAACTCATCGCCCATCATAACCGATCTATCGTTTCTGGAATACTCTAAGGAGACCTGCAACAGGGAACTCCTTAGAAAGTACTTTAATGAACTCACTCACACTAAATACAGAGATCATGCAATGGTATGTACTGACCGATCCAAGACCGATTCTAGAGTTGGCACAGCTGTCTTTTTTCCCCTCATAAATACTCTTACACCCTACATCCCTCCTCCAGTATCCTATCTGCAGAACTGTTTGCGATTTTTAAGGCCACTGAGATAATAAAAGGATCCCACAAAAAATTATGGACTATCGCCACTGATTCCTTAAATTCTATTACCTCTCTAAAATCATATAATCCCACTCACCCTTTGATCGTAAACATAAAATACAACCTGACAAGAGTAAGCATACAAAAAAAGAAAATATCATTTCTATGGATACCTAGTCATGTGGGCATCGGAGGAAATGAGGAGGCTGACACTTTGGCAAAGGGTGATCCCACCTCTCTTTCTGTTAATCTAACCTTCTGCCTCGGAGATCTTCGTATCTTCTCCAAGCATAAAATAAGAGCTCTTTGGCAGTTAGAATGGGATCTTCAATTGGAAGAAAATAAACTACATGAAATAAAAGACACAATACACATTAATATTGCTCTTCAGAGCTTTCCTAGAAAACCCCTGTCCGTTATGGCCAGACTCAGAATTGGCCACACTAGACTAACACACGGCCGTCTAATTGATCGCTCTGATCCCCCCCTATGTAACCAATGTGAGGTAGCTCTATCAGTTAAACATATTCTGGACTCCTGCCCTAAATACTCTCGTCAACTGATTGAACTTGATATCAAGGGCCCCTTAAAGGAGAAACTTTTTTATGAAAACACCATGAAAATTTTCTGCTTCCTTCGAGACTCCTCTCTGTTACCTCATATATAAACCTTAATTAGTACATTCATGTATAAACATGCTAGTCCTTTAGTATATAACCCTGTTTGTCTTCTGTTTATGTTCCTTGTTTTTACTAATATGTGTTTTGATATTTTATCTATTTATTTGTATATTTATTTCTGGACAGCATACTGAGGAATGAAGTTTTATTTTAACGCTTTCCCTCTATAGACACCAAAAAACCCTCATGGGTTGACGTGTCTTTAATTAATATAAATCAATCAATCAATGATCAAGAACTTAATAATTTCCTGAAACATCTAAATACTATTTGACCTACAATTAAGTTTACCATGGAAAAAGAGGTAAATGGTCAATTGCCCTTCCTAGATGTCATGGTGAACCGTTCAAACGAAACTATTAAAACTTCAGTATACAGAAAGCCAACACATACTGGACAATATCTTAATCATAGTTCTAATCATTCTGCTGTAACAAAACGAGGAATTATACGCAACCTCTATAATCGGGCTATATCTATATGCAATAATGCCGAATCATTGGAAAAAGAGGTAGCAAATATTGAATCCTATTTACAACAAAATGGTTATCCTTTAAAACTAATTGACGATGATATAAATAATTTTAGAACAACGAACACTGGACAACAAGAAACACATTCTTTCTTTATAATTCCGTACATTAAGGGAACATCGGAGAAAATAAGACGAATTACCAGCAGTTATAATATAAAAACAGCCTTTAAATCAGGAAATACACTTAGAGCTCATTTAACAAAAACAAAACCTAAAACTACCGATAAGAAAGAATGTGTTTACAAAGTTCCATGTGAGTGTGGTGAAATGTATATTGGAGAAACCAAACGACCACTAGAAGTTAGAATTAAGGAACATAAAACTCATACACAAAAAGGGGAAACGTCGAGATCAGGTATTGCAGAACACTCCTGGGATAAACAACACCATATAAAATGGTTTGAGGCTGCGGCAATATATATGGAACCCAATATGAAAAAAAGAAAATTTATAGAAGCAGCACACATTAAAAACAATTATGGAATCTTCAGTAAACCGAGTGTTGAGATACCTAATCTTTGGCAATCACTACTTTGTAACATCAAATCTTTGAGGTGTGTACAGTGAAGCGAAACTTTGCGCTTCAATGGACACAATCCCTATATAAGCTCGTAGTCTTAAGACAAAACATTCAGTTTATACTTGATAACGATTACAGATACAAATTAATCGAAACGTCGTAAAAATAAAAATAAATAAAAATAAAGCCAATGCAAGTCCGATCACATTTTAGTCAATAATTTTTTTATCGGCAAATAATGAATAGTTTATTAACTAACTAAATAATATTAAAATTTTAAATTATTGGTTAACCAAAAAGTGATAGATCGGAAATTATTTAACCTTCCTACATATTTATTAAATTCCTCTTATCAGCGTTTCGTCGATACACCCAAACTGGTCTCTGTGTAAAATTGGTTCGGAAAGAAACGTTGTTTGGAAGTATTTTCAGACCGCCGAAAGAAAGCGATTTATTTTGCTGACTTTGTTTTTACCTTTCCTATAGTTGTATTATCCAAAGGAATGGTATTTTTAATCTGACTTTTAGTACTTAAGGTTTTGCTAGATGTTTTCTTTAAGACAGGTTTTCTTCTTCTTGGAGTACTAACATGCGATGTAGCGGACCTAAAAAATTAAATTACTTCTAGAGTTCGTTTATTTAACATTGGACCCAGCAGATGTAATGTTTTCTCTTGTAACCACATTATCTAAACTGGTGAGTCCTCGCTTGAATAAAAAAAATTACACATATGGGTACACTCGTGCAACTTTAGATTACAAGCATGGAATGAGCAGAATAACGAATAGAATTTATGGGATCTCGACTGGTGTTACAAAGAATGCATTCAACGAGGATTACTATTATACCATAGGCGTGTATTCTAGCTAGATAATATTAATTAACATAATTACGTTACTATTTTTATATACGTATAATACAGATTAAAACGAAGGCCTCATTTTTCATTTAGAAATCAAGAAGAAATTAAAAAGTTAACACAAGGTCGAGTCGTAGAAATGAACTGGACAGAGATACCAGTGAAAAGCCTAACAGAAATGTCATTAAATGGTATACAGACGGTTCTGAATCAGCGGAGATAATTGGAGTAGGAGTGTGTGGACCAAGAATCAGGCACATCGAAAACTTGGGCAAATCACTAAATATTTTCCAAGCGGAAATTTACGCTATTAGGACATGCATTTAGTTTAATAAGGAAAAAAACTGTTACGGACAAGAGATCATCACCATGTCGGATAGTCAAGCTTGGAGTAATTAAACAAACTACGCAAGAACAACACAGCGACCCCCCTGTGGGTGCCGGGACATTGTTTTTCTACAAAATCCAAATAGGGCTATTAAAATATGGTCACATGTGATGCAAAGTTTATTTGTTTTTGACCCTGTATAAGGTAACTTCATGAAATAACTATTTTTGAAAACGTAGTCTGTGTCTAAAAGTAATACACATTAATATTAAGAAAATAGTTTAATTGAATTTTCTAATAAAAAAATCATAATATAAAAATTAAGTTAAATAAAAATTTATTTTCCACCAAACGTGGACTTTACTGATGACACTGTGTACTTGTTTGTCTTAATTACAATGTGTATTTCTTTTAGACACAAATTACGTTTTCAAAAATAGTTATTTTATGAAGTTACCTTATACAGAGTCAAAAACAAATAAACTTTACATGACATGTGACCAAATTTTAATAGCCCTATTTGGATGTAATAGAAAAACACATTTAATATGGCGCTACTTTAAATAAAATATGTCTGGGATGAAACATTGTCAAAACTAAGAAGTTTTTTGTAGGTTGCGTCGAGTTGTATTTTGCAACAGTGGTACAATTTACAAAAAAAGGGCAAAAAATCTAAATTATCTTATACAGCTGAAATTTTTCGATATGGGCTAAAAGTTGCACTTAGAATAACTTTTTCCAATAACTTTTTTCGATATTTTTAGATATAATCCCAATTTTGAATTCTCTTTTGAAAAATATTCAAATTTGACAGATAATGCTTATCACGTAACGTGGTTAATTTTCATTAGTTTTTTAGTTTTCGAATTTTTTTTTGGTTGTTATTTTATAATATTGTTATATATTTTGCTAAGTTGCTTGGTATCAATGCAATCAAGTGCAAAATATATAACCATATTATAAAATAAAAACCAAAAAAATATAATTCAAAAACTAAAAAACGCATTGCATTTTCGGACTAGACTCCTTAAACCATCAATAGCCAAAACAACCCTCGTTACTTACAAAAAAATACCATCTGTGTCTTTCAGTACCACTTTAACTTCAAGATGACACACGTGGTCATATTGACCGCTGTGAATTTACGAAAGTTAAATTCTCAATAGAATATAATTTATACACGTGAGTGTAGTGTTGTTCTTGAATCATTGTTCAAGGCAAATACACAATACGTAAATAATTTTAATAGTTAAATCAACAAAATACTTTATTTTTTAGCTACACACTGTACATTCTGACGAAGGTAAAAAAATTACCGAAACGTTAATGTTTTAAAAATGTAAAATATAGAAAGTACAACACCACCATTACATTTTGATTTCATTTTTAAGGGACCATAATCCCAAGAAAAACAAACAAATAAAAAATATTTTATTAAAGGTCCAAGAAATAAATAAAAAATACCTCATGTATATATATATATATATATATATATATATATATATATATATATATATATATATATATATATATATATATATATATATATATATATAAACAGATATATTAATTATTATTAACAATGGTAGAGAAACTTCCTGCGAAAACTGGAGAAAATATAGCTCTTTTTAAGTTCTTCAAAGATCCCGTAAGAAAAACATTTGAATATTCAACTTTTTGTTGGCAGAGTAAGTATTACTTGGGGTTGAGACCTCGTATATATATATATATATATATATATATATATATATATATATATATATATATATATATATATATATTAATTATTATTACAAATGGTAGAAGAACTTCTGCACTTCACAGGAGATGACCAAGGACTAGATGATTCCTCTACAACTCCCTTATTCATAATTTTATCTACAAGTAATTCCACTTTCTGGCGTTTGGCTATGGGAAGTCTTCTAGATGGGTGGCGTATTGGTCGTGTACTGCCAGTATTTATTTCATGTCCGATGATGTTCGTCCTACCGGTATTATCATCTTTTGTTTCAAAAACAACATTATGCTTCCTAATAAACTTCTTGGGTGCCAAGTTCTTGTGGAGACAGATATTTCCAGTTTCTCAAGCTGTTGAATTAGTTCATTATATCACAACTTTGATGTAGCTTTGCCGTGTTGTTCATATACCACCCGTTTTACCGGATCGGAAGAATATTGGCTATTCTTATTGGTATGCTTTGAGTTGATTTAATGCCTTCGTTATCAAGTATTTACAGGGTTTACTAAGATGTTGAACTAATCCGACATGGTTTCCAGAACTGTTGTCCAGTCTTCCGTAAATTATCTTCTCCGTGTTTATTGTTTGTTTCTCCGGCAGTGACTTTGATTGGTTTGGTATGACGGTTTTTTGACAGAATAAATTTTTTGGTGCCAAATTTTAAGACATTAAGCTTATTGTCCGAATAAAATCCATGTTTACGAATCATGCCATGTATTGAAAAGGTGTTAAACTTTAGCGATATTAAGCTTGTCGTTGAAGGAAATCTATGTTGACAAATAAATTCATCTTATATGTCGGTAACTAACACTAAATGATTTAATTTTCGCTTTCAAAGTTGAAGCTCCACTTGCATTTCTCCAATAATATCAACTGCTTCTCCAGTCGCATTTTTCAACGTTATTTTTCTGGACAATGGTTTTTAAATTTATCAACAAAGTTTAACTTTATCAGATATATTGCTGCACCAGTGTCAACAGTTAATAGGGGTAGTATTAACTTTTCCGTCAACAAATCAAACTGTTAGCTGTATTTCTTAGGCTACCAACAGAAATAACTCTGGGGCCTTCTCGATATTGGTCCGCCCCTTAATGTTGCAGTTTTCCTGGTTATTTTTCGTGCGGTCTCTGGAAGATGAACGAGAGCCTAATTGCACCCGACAGTCCCTTCTCATGTTTCCTTGTTTGTCCACATCTATAGCCTCGATGTGAATTCTTCTATAACGTGAAGTAAGGATTCCAGATAATATTTTCTCCGTTGCTTATATATATATATATATATATATATATATATATATATATATATATATATATATATATATATATATATATATATATATATATATATATATATATATATATATATAAGCGTGTTCCAAAAAAAAATCCATTTTAAGGTTTTTAATCTCTTTTCTACCTGAATGTTTCCCTTTTACATGCACCCTGAAATTAGTCAAAGTCAAGTTCATAAAATTAGCACTACATTCTTTGCATGTATGAATTCTACGTTGATATTTGACCTCAGGTGCCTGTAGGTCTAATTTTTCTAACAGGAACAACACGATTATTTGACAGTACCCGATATTATATTTTCAACAATAAAACTTAAAGTACCTAACCGGATGTTTCCTTTTAACGTGAGACCTTAGGTTGGAATTTCTGCAAAAGTTCACTTTACATTTTTCCTAACTCGCAAATCTTATTATAAGCGTTCGTAAATTATAAGACAAAATTTAGTTTACTTGTCTATCAATATTTGTTTCGGTTAGTAATGTCGATTTTTTAGCAAAATTTGGGCATTTGTTTCCAGAACAAAATGAATTACTTCAATAATCAAAGTATTGGCCATCCTTAGCTGTGCCTTTTTCCCATCTTTCTGGTAAATAATAGATTACGCGTCAAAAGAACTGTTCAGTTTTTTGAGACCAACAATACATCAAGGTAAATTTTTCATTTCTTCGTAAGAAGGGCTGTTCTGAAAGTCCGTGATGCATTGATTGAAATAAATGGTAATCCGAAGGGGATAAGTCCGGTGAATACGGCAGGTGGGTTGGAACGTACAATTTAACGTTTTCTAAATAGTTTTTCACACATTTTGCGACATTGAGCCGACCATTTTTCATTCAATGCTCGATTTAACTTGATCGGTTGTTGTCAATATTGATCGCCAGTAATTGTTTCATCAGGTTTTAGCAGTTCGTAATACGCAGCCCCCTTATCATCCCACTAAATACACAGCAAAGGCTTCTTTTCAAGTATATTGCGCACTGGTGGTGATGGTGAAGGCTGGCTTGGATCTACCCATGATTTTTTGCGCTTCGAGTTGTTCATCATCTGTCACAATTCGACGCAAAAACCTCCTTTTCTGTCTGGCAAGCAAAATTTCACATGGGGTTTTTCGCCTTTTAATGTCTTTTTCATTCAATTCTTAGAGAACTCATCTTCCTTCTTTTTGGATCTTTCCCAATGAGTGCCAACTCCGGAAATAGTGGATTGGAAAACATTTAATGCTGCTGCCATTTCGTTTAACGTTTAAATTGAATCTTCGTCCAATAATCTTTGTAAATCTGCATCTTCAAACCTTTTTGGCTGACCTGGATGCTTCTTGTCTTTTACATCAAAATTACAATTTTTGAAGCGTTTAATTATCGTTCACAATTTTTTTCGGTTAAAACATTCTCACCATAAGATTCAATCAACAATCGATAACTACAAAAGACAGGAAATGTATGGCAGGATAACATTTTAAATGATATTAATAACACAATAACCGATATCTTAGCAGAAACCTTAGAAAAAGTAGCCAGAAAAGAGCAGGATGGAAAGGATATAAAGGGTTTTCCAATAAGAGGTGTCATTTTGAAAAGCCCGCTATTTCGGTAGATGTCACTTTTGAAGCTGTAAGTTTTTGACGTTTGACAAGTAGAAACTACGCCATAAATAAAGATGGAACGATACACGCTTCAACAACGCATTGAAATTATTAAAATTCACTATAAAAATGGTGAAAATTTGGCAGAGACGGTTCGTTAAACTCGAACATTTTTGGGTCGTCATGAAGCACCTTGTCGGAGCGCAATAAAGAAATTGGTGAAAAAATTCGAGCTGTTGGGACAAGTTAGTTATGTGAAGAAGAAAACCCGTGCACGTCGCTCAAGAACAGCCGAGAATATTGCTGCTGTAGCCGAAAGTGTTGAAGAAAACCCAGGTTTGTCCATTCCTCGTCGTTCTTTGGAATTAGGGATTCCACAAACGTCATTACACCGTATTTTGCATAAAGATTTGGGTCTTAAGGCTTATAAAGTTCAGTTAACGCAAGAACTCAAGCCGGCCGATCATCAACAACGTCGTGCCTTTGCTGATTGGGTTCTTGAAATGCATGAAAATGATCCGGAATTCCATCGAAAAATCATCTTCAGTGATGAGGCCCATTTCCACCTCGGTGGCTTCGTCAACAAACAAAATTGTCGCATCTGGGGCTCGGAAAACCCAAGAGTTATTGTTGAAAAGCCTCTCTATCCTGAACGTGTGACTGTTTGGTGCGGTTTATGGTCCAGCGGGGTCATTGGACCTTACTTTTTCGAAAATGAGGCTGGAGCAACAGTTACGGTGAATGGAATTGCGCTATCGAGAGATGATTAATGATTTTTTATGGCCGGAATTGGATGGTATTTATCTGGACCACGTTTACTTTCAACAAGACGGCGCTACGTGCCACACAAGCAACGAAACCATTGATCTTTTACGGGAAAAGTTTCCGGGCCGTGTTATCTCTCGAAGAGGTGATCACAATTGGCCACCGAGATCTTGTGATGTGACACCTTGCGATTTCTTCCTTTGGGGCCACGTGAAAGACAAGGTCTACGCCAACAGTCCAGCGTCGATTCAAGACCTCAAAGATGGAATTCGTGAGGCTATCGAGGACATAGGGCAGCCACTTTGCGATTTGGTTATGGAAAATTTCATGAAAAGGATATGGTCCTGTAGGCATGGTCGTGGTGGTCATTTGGCTGATGTTATTTTCCATCATTAACGGCATACCTTCCTCTTTATAATGTAATAAATATCCGATCATTTATCTTAAAAAATGGCATTTTTCTTTGAATATCAAAATAACACCTCTTATTGGAAAACCCTTTATTAAGCCAGGAAACGAAAGAGAAAATCCAGCAAAAGGAGGAACTATTTAGAGAGAGAAAATACGAAAATTTTAGAAAAGTGGCCAAAGAGGCGAGATCATTGATGAAAAGAGGTCAAAAAGTACATTATGAGGCTGAAGTTGAAAAATTAATTAAAATAACAAAGGTATAAAAAGCTAAAAAAATGATAACACAAGCCAAATCTTCGTACTAAAAGATAAAAACGGGAACGAAACCAGAGGCAGAAACGAAATCGTTAAAATAGCAGAATAGTTATCTATCTATGACATAAAGATAGAGAACACTGAACACATACCAAAAAATACATAAGACTTATAAATATAGGGTCCCAGGAATTGTCCGATGTCACCAGGGAAAAACTAGGACACGTACTTAATCAGATGCAACATAACAAAGCTGCGGGGAGGACTCGATAGTGATAGTAATGATTAAAACCGCAAGAGACAGGATGCACGAAAGAAATTGTGAAATGTGTACCAAATGTCTTATAGAAGGACAAATACCACAAAAATGGGAAAATTCAATAACTGTGCTATTACATAAGACCGACTTGAACAACTGTAAGCCTATTAGCCTCCTATCTCAGAGTATAAAGTTTTTACTAAGGTTATTACAAATAGATTAAACAAAAAATTAGACGAGAATCATCCTATAAAACTTGCTGGATTTAGAAAAAATATTGCATTAACGAACATAATTTAACGATAAGAGTCCTTACAGAAAAGTCTTAGGAATTTACTTGGCATTCGTGGACTTCCAGAAAACCTTTAACACTGTCGAGCACTGGGCACGTTAAAAAATATGAGAACAGATCAGAGATATATTAATGTACTTGTATATATGCCGATAATACAAGTATGGGATAACACTAAATCTGTTAAAATTAATAGAGGAATAAGGCAAGGAGATACACTATCACCCAAACGGTATATTTCAGTACTAGAAGACATATTCAATGGGAAGATAAAGGTATACTTATCAATATCAAAAGAAAATACCACCTCAGATACGCCGATGTTATTGTCTTTATTGGGGAAAATGCACAAAATTTGAAAAGCATGCCGAGTGACCTTGATAGAAAAGAGGCGAAGACTGGTTTTGGATTGAATATCTTCATGATCAAGACTATGTGCAGTAATGATCTTCAAATTTGTATAAGAAATCCACAGTTAGAACTAGCTAGATATATTTAGGCCAATAAATTACATTAAAAAGGAGATTTGCTTGAGCGGCGTTTGGTAAATTGAGCCGCACACTTAAGAGCATATCTATTCTTTGTACCTCCGAGCTAGGGTATTTAACCAGTGGGTCGTACCAGAGCTGAAATGGCCATTGACAAAACTATTGTTGCGGAACTTAACATCTTACCATCGCTTTCCGGCAAAACTGGACATAAATAGCGGTCCAAGTTTGTGGAAAGTACAAAGATGTCTGCGAAAGATACTGGTGGATCCCACTGATGAGTCCACCACCGATATCGGGACGAAATATCCGACATTTTAGATAGTCACAAATTAGATTGTGATCAGTGGTGTCAAATGTTCCCCAGAAAACTACTTGCAAGTTTTATATTTATTCCTGGCAAAATGCGTATGATAAGAAAAAGCCGATATAGCTCAATTAAACTGAATATTAGAAAAAGACAGATGATAACAAGATTTGTCCATCCTTTAAATTTTAGACTGCAAAACCATATAATAAAGAAATAACTACATGAGAGGAGCAAAAAGAGTAGACAGATTTAATTCTAGAGATGGAGCATCTTATCGATTTTCATACAATTGCCATCAATTATTGTAAGAACATTTTTGCCTTAATATTTTATCAATTTCTGAGTACAAGATATTTTTCCTGGCAAATTCCTGGCATGATAGTATTCCTGGCAAAATTACTGGCATAGCCAATTATTCCTGGCAAATGCGAGGAACTAATGGCAAATTGACGGCCCTGATTGTGATTATATGTCTTTAATACCAGAGACATGATTGCAACATGGCGCCCGAGCAGGGACGACGAGATGGAAAGGCCGTCAAGTCGTGGGTTTGTGCTAAAGCCGGTACCCTACTTTGGAAAGACCACCTAGGATGTCCGTTCCACTCCCTTTTCAGGCCTGTGCTTTCTTACGGCTTGGACTGTTTGATAGTTAAAGCTGGAAAACAAATGCTTTAGGGGGGGGGGGCATGTTGCGGAACTTAACATCTTACCACCGCTTTCCGGCAAAACTGGACTTAAACCACATCATGAAGAAGCAGGGGCAGATCTTTCGCAAGATCTATCTTAGACTTGTAGAGGTCGGCTGATTTAGTTTGGGTCAGAGAGGCACAGAACCGAGATGAAGAGAAATTGGGAAGGCCTATGTCCAGAAATGGATTGACGAAAAGGGCTTATGAAGAAGATGATGATGTATTATTCCAATGAACATTCGGTACTTCTTTGAAGTATTTGTAGCTTATTCACAATATTGTTTGCAAATAACCAGGATTTTGCCCAATATGTTGTTATCGGCAATATACATTTGATGTAAATTTGATCTTTATGGCTTAGTGGAACTCACAATGTTCAAAATTGTTTTCAAATTACCGTCTGCTGCCCAACTCAGGCGTATTCTGGGGAACACTTCCAGTTCTTGATTGGCTTTTCGACTTAATATTCTTGGCGTCTTGGTTAGTCACTTGCAAAATTAATTTCTAGTCCAACGTGACTCGCCTGGATCATCTCTTTCAGCCTTGGTTCATATTTGGCGTTAAAACGATGTCATCTGCGAACTCTACATTATTAATTCTTTCATCGGTTAGTATTTACTCTAAATATAAGTGAATTCGTAATAAAGAGTAATTGGAAAATTAAGTTCAAATATTAGATACACATATCTACCTATCTACCTACCTACCTAATTAACATCGATTGAATTTACATACCTTAAACGCCAATCATCCATAAAAGTTTGCAACGCCTTTTCAAAAGTTTCCTTTTGTTTGAACTGAAGTTGCTTTCTTCCCTTACTTTCCAAAGCTTTTGTTGTTTTATTTTGAGTTGGTTTATCTTTGGTCGGCGAATTAAGTCTTTTCGGGTTGCTGCCCTTCACCGGAGTATTAGGTCCCATTTTCTGTTTCTGTAGGGTTTCACGATTTTTTTTACTCGTTCCAGTACTGGCTTCTTTCTTTGTTGATGCCATATTCTGCTCATTTGTTGCCGAACAGGGTTGTTGATAATTGACTTCTGATGAAACAACTTTATCTAATGTACCATTTGTACTAATAGTTGGGTTTTCTTGCAATTTAACGTCACCGCGTGGAGTAAGCTTCGAACTATTGGACTTCACAGTTTGGTTTGAGGTTGTAAGTTGAGTTTTAGTTTTCTTTCCTGAAAAATGTAAATTATATTTCATTGGTATTGTTTCAGACGGCCGGTCTTTATACACTCTTTATTTTCAAAAAACTGTCCACGAATCCCGACCTGGACCTTTATATACCATTTTTGCCGATACCAGAAGATTCCCGAATCCTCTAGAATGAATTTCTTACTATATGGTGTAATAAAAACAAGAAAAAGGAATAATATGGCAATTTCTAGAAGTAGTGAACATAACCCGATTCGCTCGATCCCCCCACTCCTCGACCTTGACCTTGACCTTGCTTCACCCCTCTTTGGCCCCGCCCACATATCCTTGTCATTGACCTTGAAAGTGCACGTGTGCTTTGGCCTTGGCCTTGTGTTCAAGGTTGTGTGTGTGACATTGACCTTGGTCGAGACGACCTTGACTTTGTTGAAGGTCATCTTGGGTGTGTGACCTTGAAGATATGTTACGTGGTTGGGGGTGACCTTGAATGGTTTTATATAAGGTATGGGGCAGTTTCATTCATCAGTTGGCTCTGACTTGTATAGGTAGTACATGTGTTAATATTTGACAAATCATGGCATATGTTTGTGAAAATTGCGGTTCTAAGTTTACTAATATTTATAATATGAGACGTCATCAAAGAGAATCGTGTGCGGCGAGATTTAATGAAGTGCCTGGAGGAAAACGGCTCCGAATTGAAGAGTATACATCGACGATTCCGCTAATTAATTGCGCTACATGTAATGTAGATGTTCCAATAAATCATATGTCGGTGCATAAACGAACACAACAACATAAAAATAATTCATGTTTGCCGGTATGTCATGGTGTGCAACTCGTTCAATGTGCCTTCAAAAGGAGAATTGCAACCTATCGGGTTAGCAGTGATATGGAGCATTCCGATTACGTAATGTTCTTTGCAGACATTAAATCCAAGGTGGTGGAACTTGTTAATAATTTATTGCGTGTGCATCATGCTTTAAAAGTTAACATGACAGCTGTTGGCGAGTACATGCTTCCATCACAAGAAATATTCAGTGAAAAATCCTTCAACACTGCTAATCAAATAATTAGTGTAGAAAGTGATTTGGATGCCGTTTACCATTCTTTCACCGAATTAATAAAAACGCAGGCGACAGAGTTCCAGGAGAAAGATTCAGGTATGGAAAAATCAAAACCCGATATATTAAACTGATTTTTATATATTATTTTTCTTGTTATAGGATGGGCTCTTGTGCGAATTTTATACTTGGAAGTTGGTATCAACAAGTATATGCCTATGGGTGGCTCATCATACATCAAGTTGCCGTGTTCTATTGAAAAGAAAGGAGCTGTCGTCAATGTGATTAACCAGGACGAATTTTGCTTTGCGTGGGCTGTAACATCAGCATTGTTTCCTCCAACAGCAGAGACTTCACAGAAGACATCCTACCCCCATTTTTCTAGAGTGCTAAATGTAACAGGTATGGATTTTCCAGTAAAATTACGTGACATTAAAAAATTTGAGGAAATGAACAACATATCAATTAACGTATACGGTCTGGAATCTAAATATGAAAATAATGAAGTAATACATGAAGTTATTGGTCCACTGAGGTATGCGTCAAAAAAGTTGGATAGGCATGTAAATTTATTGTTAATTACAAAAGACTGTAGTAGTAAAGATGGCGGTGAACATTTTTGTGATACGACTTGTTCAAAGAGTCATTATTGTTGGATTCGGGATTTATCACGTTTAGTTTCAAGTCAAATTAGTTGTCAACAACATAAAATATATTTCTGTGATGGTTGCCTCATTTATTTTAGTACACCGTCAGCTTTAACTTTACATCAAAGCTACGATTGTAACCACATTTTCACGCAAACACCCTCAGTGGATTTAAAAATCGATAAATTTGGAAAGAGTGTGCCGGAAAATATTTTAAAATTCGAGGGTATAGAAAAGCAAATGCGCGTTCCATTCGTGGTTTATGCAGATTTCGAATCTGTTTTAAAACCCGTTGAAACGGTACAACCAAACCCACAAAATTCTTACACTGTAAAAAGTTTTAAACATGAACCATATTCTTTTGCTTATTTAATTAAATGCTCTTTTGACGACTCACTTTCGAAATTTGAGCTATTTCGGGGGAATAATGCAGCTCAAGTCTTTGTGGATCGTATCGAGTGTGATTTAAGGGCTCTATACAACACATATTTAAAAGACATTAAGCCTATGAAACCGTTAACGCCTGAAGAAAAAAAGGGAGTTTAATGATGCTAAAATATGTGGTATATGTGAAGGCCCTTTTGAAGAGGGTGAGATTAAAGTACGAGACCACTGTCACATAACTGGTGCAAAAAGATTTGGTGCTGCACATTCCGTTTGTAATTTAAATTATAAATTACCCTCTTTTATCCCTATCATATTTCATAACTTAAGCGGCTACGACAGCCATTTATTTATAAAAGAGTTATGTAAATATGGGGATAAAATTGGTGTTTTGGCTCAAAGTAAGGAAAAGTACATATCATTTACCAAAAGCATTTATGTGCACGATTATTTTGATAGTAAATGTGGAAAAGTCAAGAGGAAATATTTAAAGTTGCGATTTATTGATAGTTTTAAATTTCTGTCAACGTCTTTGGAAAATTTAGGCAGCGGTTTAAACGACGACGATTTTATTGAAACGCGGAAACATTTTTCAAATATCAACCAATTTAATTTGATGCGTCAAAAGGGTGTTTTTCCCTATAGCTTTATTGACTCTATAGAAAAAATGGAAAATACATGTCTTCCAAGTAAAGATGAATTTTATGATAATTTACGGGAAGAACATATTAGCGATGAAAGCTATAGAAGAGCAAAAGAAGTATGGCGCTTGTTTGGGTGTAAAACTTTGGGGGACTATTCGGACGTGTATTTAAAATCAGATGTGTTGCTATTGTGTGATGTTTTTGAGCAATTTCGGAATAATTGTTTAAAATTCGATAAACTTGATCCAGCACATTACTATACCCTTCCAAGTTTATCATTTGATTGTATGCTACGTATGACTAAGGTAGAGTTAGAGCTCTTAACTGATGTAGACATGATACATTTTTTTAAGAAAGGTATACGCGGCGGCATAAGCCAGTGTACAGAAAGGAAGCACATCGCTAATAATATTTTTTTACCAGACTATGACCCAACAAAACCTTCTTCATTTATAACATACCTTGATGCTACAAATCTATATGGTCATAGTATGTCACAAGCATTACCATATGGTGGTTTTCGATGGTTAAGCGAGCGCGAAATTCTGGATTTAAATATTATGGCTGTTGGTGATGATAGTTTACATGGCTACGTTTTGGAAGTGGATGTGCATTATCCGACTGAGTTGCATGATGCACATTCTGATCTTCCATTTCTAGTAGAAAATATCATACCGCCAACAGAAAACGCTAAATTACCGAAATTAATTCCTAATTTACAAGATAAAAAAAAATACATTGTACACTATAGAACTTTAAAACAAGCCATCGCCAACGGCTTAGTGGTAATGCAAACCCATCGAGTATTACAGTTTGAGCAATCAAAATGGCTAAAATCGTATATTGATTTTAATACCAATTTACGTAACAAGGCCACCACAAAATTTGCGAAGGACACTTTTAAATTAAAAAATAACGCGATATTTGGTAAAACTATGGAAAATGTGGAAAATCGAAAGGATATAAAATTAGTAACACATTGGGAGAACAGTGTAGGCAGAAATGGAGCTAGAGCACTAATATCCCGCCCCAATTTCAATAGTAGCTCGATATTTACCGAGAACTTTGTTGCTATACATATGAATAAAGTTAAAATATTGTACAATAAACCAATTTATATCGGTTTTTCCATATTAGATATATCAAAGACTGTAATATACGATTTTTATTATAATTTTATTAAATCCAAGTTTGGCGATGATGCTTCGTTACTTTACACCGATACTGACTCGCTTATATTAAAAGTGTATACGGAAAACTTTTATCAAACTATATCAGAAAACCCCGAAAAATTCGATACATCAAATTACCCCGAAATTAATAATTTCAACATAATTAAAAGTAATTCTGTAGTTGGTAGAATGAAAGATGAGTTTCCTGGTGATCCGATAATAAGTTTTTATGGTACCGGCGCGAAGGCTTATTATGTAAAGTCCATTAATAATGAATTAAAAAAAGCCAAAGGTATCAAAAAATGTGTTATCGAGAAAGACCTTCATCAGGAAGACTACCAAAGAATTGTTGAACGGGGTGGTTTGATATTAAGAAAGATGAAGACATTTAGAAGTGAATTACATAACATTTATACCAACATAATAAATAAAGTAGCATTGTCACATAGCGATGATAAAAGTTATGTAATTCCCAGTTCAACCAAAACTCTACCTTGGGGGCATGCAGACATAGATTTTTACAAAACAGACCCGGAAGAAAACTTAGCAAATTTAGTCACCGTGTTGGAATCATTTCTAAGTCAGGACAGCACGTAATCTGGAAAATCCATATTTCATTATTTGTATTGTTTTTATTATTTCTATTAAACATACAACATTAATATGTAACGATAGTAATGTAATTTTTTTTTTTTTTTTTAAATAAAAAACATGTATTCATTACTTGATTGCTTTTTTATTGAACCTTTATTTTAAAATTATAAATATAATGAAGTGTCGACAAATAACAAACTGTAAAAGTTATTGTTGAAAAATTTGTCTAATAGTAAATTAAACGCACAGGTCTACGAGTAAATGTTTAATGTGAAACAGGTTTGCTGACAAGATCCTCCATAGTCTTTTCAATTTTCAACATTCTAGAGTTAAGTTCATCACGCAGTTCGTCTTGCCTAAGTTCATATATTGCAATAACAGTATCATCAATGTATCCTCTAAGTTCTTGACCGGTTTCAATTAATTTCTTGCGTACGTAACCTTCAAGTTGGTTTCTGAATATATCTTTAATAACAATTGTTGAGTCATGTAAAGCTTTCTGCGTATCTTGCACACACTGAGCAAGGTTATTATCAACATAATTTCGTGTGGTCGCATCGTCTCCTTCAAGAGGTTCTGCTAAATAGCACAATCTTTTGCTTCCCATGTCGTAATCTCCATTAGGTGTAAGTTTAAAACCTATTCCTGAAGGACCTCGCATAAAGTTAAAATCCTTAAATTTTCTTTTGCGACCGAACTTATCAATAGTGTTTACTTCTGACATTGTTATGTGAGACTGATTTGAAACCATTAGATTTCACCCTAATATATGGTTCTATTTCATTAATAAACGGACTCTGCAGAAAAATATGGATTGCAAAACGTATTTTAGGTGATGTTTAATAAATACACATACAGATTCATTTTACTATTGTTTTATTGAAAAAAAAATTAAAATATAACAAAAGATTGAGTTTACTTTTTATTATTAAAAAAAAAATAAAAAAAATAACAAAAAAATTAAAAATTAAGAAATAAAATACATGTTAATTTCTTCTGTACAGGTAAGCTTCTTCTATGACCCAATTTCTTCTCTGGATGGCACGTTCATTAATGTCCTTGAACTGGTAGTAAACTAGTCCACAAAAGCCGCATTGTACAAATTTAACCCTGAAAAGGTCAATGTAGTTGAAGTCGTACGTAAGATCATTTCGCCAGCAGATACCTAGTCTTTTACAATGATGACAAGTTAAATAAAAAGCTTTTGGTATATGACTGTATGTTTTGGCTGCTTCACTAGGTTGTTCATCGGTTGGCAACATGATGTTTGAATATGTTGTACTTTTCAATCGCGGTACTCTAATTATGTATTACTTTTTAAAATAACCTTGACAGGACCAAAAAAAATCCTTGAAAATTACAACCTCGAAAACGACCCTGACATTGACGGGTACTTTGACCTTGGCCTTGGCCTCGCATCTAACAAGTTTAGTACTATATTTATATGCTTCTTTAAAATAACCTTGACAGGGACAAAAAAAAAATCCATGAAAATTACAGCCCTGAAAACGACCCTGGTATTGCCGGTTACGTCGGCCTTGGCCTTGGCCTTGCATCTGACAAGTTTAAATATTATACTTAATGCATCGAACAAAAGGAATAAAGGCGGTGTAGTGGGGGAAATGGGCATAAAAGCAGACTTGCTGGCTCGAGCTCTTCACAGTTCGTCAGAACAGCAAACAGTACAGTGCTAAGAAAAAGTTAATTGTGTGAGTTTGAATATCGAAAATGTCTAGTGTACGGTCTCTTTTAGATGCTCTTGACGTGAGCTGCGGTTCACAGCAAGGCATGCTGGATAACATGAGTGGTTTAGAAGTGTTAAGTCCGGGGGTGTTCGAGAACTGGAATGGCGTGGAGCATGAAGATGCCGAAGACCGAGCCCTCAACGATGGTCGCGACGAGGAGTTAGTTCAGTCGGCAGCGCAATTCCTGGAATGCTGGACGGAGGAGAAGGAGCCAAAGATAAATGTGATTAGTGATGTGGTTGTGCGAAAAGCATCGCGGCCTAGGGAATCTTCTCCGAAAGCTTCGAAACTGAAAAAGCTCTTGACTATGCGGAAGTCGGAAATCGCCGATAAAAAAACATTTTATTCGGCGATTAAAGGTGTGGGACAAGGGAAGAAGAAAAAGTTTAACTTTAAGCGTCCCTCCACCCCTGTTCCATTACCCGACTTCCTAAAAACAGCACCGCAAGAGCCACTGTCAGTAGAAGTGGAAGTCATAGAAGGCCCCGATGGACCAACACCACCAACACCGGCCAGCGTCGAGAATGAAATAGTGTCGGAGGTGAAGTCTTCCCCAGCGCCAGCGCCACTGTCGCCGATATTGGGGTGCCGGAAACCCATGAAGAAGCGGTTTAAGCGTTGTTTTGAAGGCGATGAAGTTTCCGCTGCTTCGTCGTCGTCGTCATCGTCTTCACCAAATAAAACCGCGTCTTCTTCGTTAATATATTCGGAGCCATCACAACCGGAGTGGGTCGAAGACTTCACCAACTCTCAGAAGACCAAATTGACCGACATTTATGCCATGAAAAAACGCTTAGTGAAAGAAGTGGACGAGTGTGACAGTGACATTATAGAACTTGAAAAACAATTAGAGATAAAAAAGGTGAAATCTGCGCGGTTAAAAAGACAATTAGAGGACTTTAATAAATTATGTAGTAGGTGTTAGGTAGTTGTAGATATTAGCTTTTAATTTATAGTATTAAGTTTGTAAATATATATATATATATATATATATATATATATATATATATATATATATATATATATATATATATATATATATATATATATATTGTAGTTAATAAAAAAGTGTTTGATCAAATTTTTTATATTTTATAATGAGAATAAAAATGACTTGAAAATTTATTTTTGTGTGTTATTTCATATAGGCCCTGTCCCACATAATATTAGGTAATAAAAAAAAAGAGTGAATAATCCACTAAAACTACGCAATAGCAATAGTTGTAAATATTTTCTGATAATATTTACAAGTATGCTAAAACATGGTTCGGTTTATGAAGTTAAGGTTCTGTCGCCAGAACTTCTAATACTTTGTATCTCAATATTGTATGTTTTTATGAAAAAAAAAACATAAAATATTGGTTACAAAGTATTATAACCAACTAAAACTACGATCAAATTATTTTGTGGTCCTGGAAAGGACCGTTTGGTTGTAAAACATGCGACTCTTTTATTGAGTTGTGGAGTCGCACGGCCCGTCATCATCAGCGGGGGTGGTGGTGTTGTCCTCTGTATATGCGATGATGAACCGCCAAAGTTCATCCCATCTAGGATCGTTCGGCTCCCACTCCAAACAATTCTCTGTGGTAGAATCTACCACAGGGCATTGGATGGGTTGTTGTTGTTGTTGTTGTTGAGTCGCTGACATGTTGAACTAAAATGATTGTAATAAGTATTGGCGGTCGTATATATAGAGACAAATTAATGGTGGGGGGTGAAAACAAATGTCGTATTACGTATTGAGACCAAAAGTTGTTTGTGGTCTCAAATACGAACGAACGATTTAGCTGGGTTCCACCAGCACTTAAAGTTTTAATACTTTGTATCTAATATTGTATATTCTATACATACAATATTAGTAACAAAGTACTAATATGTACAAAAATACGATCAAAGTATTTTGTGGTCCTGAAAAGGACCGTTGTTGTGTGCCCTTAAAAAGGGCCAGGGAGAGTGTGGGGCTTATGGTGCCCCATCCTCGCTGGTCGACCACCAGCTTGACGAATCGCAGGGGCCTTGTGGGTCGTCGGGTGTTGGTGATGCTGGAATTTCCAGCACCGCATCTTCCGTCGAGTCCGGCTCTGGCTGCGGCGACGGAGTTTCGAGTCTTTGTAAGACCCAATCGCCCGCATCGTCTAATTCCACTAGACCCGGATCATGGTCATATACTAGCGGAATCGGCTCATCCAAGTCGTCCCAACGTAGGACGTCAATTTCAAAATCCACCTCGTCGTCGTCGTCGAAGACTTGCAGGTCTCCAACGTTGTCGGCTACGGTGTCATCACTAAAGATGGATGAGCCTCGGCTGGCGGGTCTTTCTTCCTCCATGTTCATCGTATGAGGGTTGATGAATATATGACTGTGTAACTGGCCCAGTCTCATATATATAGAACAACCCCCACCCCACCAACGGATTCTAAATGTTATGTATTGGTGAGAGCTTATAGAATTATTGATTTTTTCAAAAACTTTAAATAAGGAATTAGATTTGTTTAGACAATAAGACTTATTCTTAATATTTTGTGAAGAATACATTACAAAAAAAAAATAATAGAAACCTTGTTTGAACTGTTAACATTTTCATAGGTTCTCAAGCATATAACTTGGCACTTAAGCTACGAGACAAATCGTCGTTAAACGAATATCTCGCCCCATAAGTGACGATTACTAAACTACGATCAAAATATAATGTGGTCCTGAAAAGGACCGTTTTTGTGGCCCTAAAAGGGCCTGGGGGGAGGGTGGGGTGCCTACCGTGGAGTAATACCCAACGATATTAACACCGACCTAGGTGCAGCCCTTGGTCTTCTCATTGGCGGCACCGTCGTCGTCGCTGGTGGTGTCGGCGTTGCAGGCGGTGCCGAAGGTGCCGCTCCTGGTGCGGTACCCCCGCACTCCTCACACTTGCATATTTTGCCGGGCACGAATGGCCTGACAATGCCAATAGACTTAAAAAAAAAAAAAAAAAAAAAAAAAAAAAAAAAAAAAAACCTCCCCTACAACTTCCACATACTCCCGTTCGGCGGCCCTAGCCTCCTAACTCGAGAATTTCAATTTTTTCATCTAAATTTTTTGTCATTTTTAAGATTTTCCAAATTTTTTTTTCACCATTGTATTCTACTCAAAATTCTAGGTAATTAAAGTGCTTTTATTTTTTCTCTATCTTGAACGGTTCCCGAGCTACAGCGCTTTAAAGAATTCAAATTACTAACTTTCTATAACCCTTTTTTTCAAATTTCATTTTTTCGAATTTTCAAAAATACTACAATATGTAGAAAAAAATTCTCTCTTTAATTTCCCAATACCGTTTTTCTCTAAATCTTCAACTTTAGCGCGTATTCAGCATTTTCAAAAAAAAAAAAAAATTATAATTTTTTTTACACCATCGCATTCTCCTCAAAATTTTGGGCTATCAAAGTGCTTTTATTTTTTTTCTATCTTGAACGGTTCCCGAGCTACAGCGCTTTAAAAAATCCAAATTACTAACTTACTATAACCCTTTTCTTAAAATTTCATCTTTCCGAATTTTGAAAAGTACTACCATATGTAGAAAAAAATTCTCTTTCTAATTTCCTAATATCATTTTGCTCCAAAACTTCAACTTTGGCGCGCATTCACCATTTTTCAATTTTTTTTTTGAAAAAAATTTTTTTTACGTTTTTACTATCGAGAAAAATGCTTGCTTATAGTACTCGATTTCCTCTATAATTTTTTCTTATAACTTTTTTCCCTATTCCTAACCGTTACTTTCCTACAAATTTTCTAAATCGTTGTTTTCATATTGCTGCCTTAAAAATTTTTTCTTGTGTTATTTAAGCTCTTTTTTCCACTTAATAAACCACCATTTTCTAAATTCCCGTACTCTTTTCTTAAAGAGCGGGCTTTTCCGCCAGCTTTTTTTTTTGGTTGGGTTTCAAATAAATATAAAACTACTACTTCACTCATTACAAATTTATTGATTCAAGAACATTATTTTGTGTTACATATAATAGATACATTAAAATATAGATTTATTGGTCACCGAACCGTTTAATACATTATAACTAAAAAATGAGTCGTGAATAACTAATGCGTACACTTTAGTGTCTTTGGGGAATTTATTCTTTCTCGTTTGGAACTCCAATTTTACATCCACTGTCGATGAGTTAATCGCCTCTGGTTGATGACTGCAATTGATAATAAAAACGGGGTTTTTCATATATTCCGCGAACGTTATCATCGGATCGTTTATCTCGCGCCCGTAGTAGCTGCTTTGGAAGTTTTCGTAATTGTAATAGGCTGCTGCGTACAGTTTCTTGGCGAAATCTAAATTCCATCTTTCGTAGGGATAAACGGTTGAATTCAGATACAGTCTAATGTCGCATACGTCGGCGTGGGTAAACTGGGTTGCGTTTTTTTCTTTCTTGTCGCAATTATTGCTGTCTTGAAACCCGACGATTATATAGCGCGGTCTTTCCAGACTTGTACTCGTTCTCAAGGCCCACACGTCGGAAGATGTTTGCCTTAAAGCTGGTAATTCGTACAGATCCCATTTACGATATGCCATTTGAATACTGGCATTGTTTCCTCCTTTATTAATGCGAGACAGTATTTTCAATTTTTGCTTGTCGTCTGGAATGATGTGACGAATTTTCCATTCGATTTTGTCGATACTAATTTCTGCCTCTACTTCGCCGACGTAACAATTGGTAAAAGTGCGAGCTATAATCATAATAAGCTCTTGTTTTACGTTGAAAACACCTTTTGCGTAATCTTCGGCGAATCCCATAAGATATTTTAAGGGTAATTTCCCGGAGAATACGTTACTTGCCGTGTCTACGATATCTTGGTTTGCTTCGTCGAGACCCCATCCGCACGTCATGAGAGATCTTTGTTGCAAACTTCCGAATGAAACCATGGTTTTTAATGTCGTCGTAACTCCAGGTTTACGAACCACGGCGACCTGCTCACCTCCCATCTCGTAGCGAATTGCATCGAACAAAAATGCGAGGGCATTATTTGATAAAAAACATCTTTTCGTTGCGTCTATGGGTTTAAATTTTCCTTCGATATATATGTAACTTTCGGCGATATCCAGTATAATATCTTGAAAATTAATGGGGATACGGACTTCATCCGAATTGTTGAATGATGGAGATCCGTATGGTTTATACGTATGCTCTTCTAGACTAATAATGGAATTGTCCAAGATGGGCTCGGAGAAAACCTCTATTTTATCGCTGGTGGTGGAAATCATTTTCGCACTTTAAGACCGATTGATTTTAAAAATTTATAGTCTTCGGCAGATAACTGTTGAGATGTTTGTGATCTAACGTCTGGACGACGACTAACCTTGACGTTAACTCTTCTTTTACTTTTATTATGTTTCGGCGGTTCCCCCATCTTAGTCGACAGCACACACAATTGACGATTGAAGCAAAAACCCATTTTTATGAAAGTTTCTTCAGTTCCAATTTCACGATTATTTTCTCGCCTTGAAAATTGATTAGATCACCGCTATCGCCCAAGATGCGAAGAGTAATGTTGTCGATAAACTGACGTCCTGCCGGCATTAACGGCATATAAATATTATTTTGTGGTTCTTTACTGATTTTGTAACCGGGCTCCACGTCGATATCGAATTCGAACAAGGTATGACCTTCCACCGAATTCATATATGCTCCGGAAATTATATTACAATCTACGCGTATGATGCGTACTTTCATTATTTCCACCATCTCGGTTGATTCGTGCTTTTTGTCTCTTTTTAACACTGTATGATTAAATCCTAACATTTTACCGATACTCGCCTCTCCCCGGAAATCTATAGTATATTGGGATTTCAGTTCACATTTCAGCGTATTATTATTAGCGACCAAGTAAAAGATTCCATCGTTCTTTTCTTCAGTTGAAATCCTCAAAGCCTCCAACATAGCTTTACCTATCTCATCTATTTCATAGGCCCCAGGTGGAATCTGCAATTGTATCGACTAAGTGGTGTAACCCTCCTTCATGTAGGCAAACTTATTGTTGCTTTCGTCCACATTAAAAATTGAATTGTATGTGTAAAATCCCAGCAATGCCAGACCATATTTGTTTTCTCTATTTAATTCGACTGGTGGATAAAAATCGGCGCTTAAGACGCTCGAGTGTCCTGTTAGTGTGAACGTATAAGACATGACTAACCATTAAACATCACACATCTCGGTTTTATTCTTAGCGGCAACATTTAAAAAGATTCATCTTCACACCTTTTCTCACTGCATTAGATAGTGATGTTTTTATGCTATTTTCTGCTTTTATGCGCACATCGCTGATTTTGCAATAACAACAAAATATTTTTCTAGCTGTAAGATCCTCATCAGACGTAACCTCGTTTAAATTGCTGCTGCTGCTGAAATAATGTTTGCAACCGCACTGATATTTTAATATATCGATATCGCTTTTAAGGTGCTCGGGCAACTTTTCCCAAACGAATGGAATTTCATTTGGGGCTAATGCAATCATCACTTCCTTGGGCATGTTTTCTAACTGTTTCACGGTCATTTTCCTTAATCCACCGGCTAGATGAAATGCTTTCAGTGATTGCAACATTTTAGTATAGTTATTGCGATCCATTTGCGGTGTTAATGGTGACGATGATGATGATGACATCTTTTACGCTGATGATTCGACAAGAAACTTTAAGCACAAATGTCCACACCAGACTGTTCCAAAATCCTGCTGACGATCGTATGTATAGTAAATAATTTTTGATGGTAATATTCCACCAGTTTTAGGAATCGGTATTATTCTCGGTGTACGAACCTTCCTTTTGCCACCTGCCGCTTTTACCGATCTACGTGCTGCCGACAGAGCTATTTTAGATGCATTCATGACATTTTTTTCCAACACATTTTTACTTCCGGCTTTTAATAATTCCCTTCGAACTGCTTGTCGAATAGCTGTTCCGAAACTGGCTTTCCGAACATGTCGATTTTTATTAACACCTTTCCTCTTTGTATGACGCGTGCCTTTACTAGATGTTTTTTTTGTTGATAATGATGATGGTACACCCATACCAAAACGTTGTTTTCCTTTCATGATGTTTGTAACTAACCAAGCTGCTGTTTTTTCACCTAAACTGGAATCTTTCGATTTTACTCTATTCCAAGCACTTTGTTCGAGCTCGTAATCCGCTCGATGTCTCGCACTTATGTTGTCTTTATTATGTAAATAGGCTAAATCGTGTTTTTTGCATGCGGCATCCAAAGGATTAATGCCTGGATCACCTCTTGTTACACGTTTTATTACTTTTGTTCCGGGTCCGCAATATTGATAACCAGGAATGTGTACCTCGAATGGTAATTTATTTATTAACGAATTCACAATACCGTATCCAGTTTTGTTGGAAACGTGAGACCGTCCACTTCGTTTGACGCTCGGCATCTGAATGACAGTTTTTGTGAAAAATTGCCTATAAAATATCAAATTTTCCTAAGATGCGCGTTATCGATCTTAAACAAAAACTTCCTATTGACAATCTCGATGAAAAAGTCGGACTTGGATTTGAAAAGAAGATAATGAAGAGACACGGTCCTTTACTTCCTTCCTCTATTCGCGGCCTGTTAATTGGTCCATCCAATTGTGGAAAAACTAATGTCATGATTTCGCTGCTTACACACCCCCTTGGGCTACGTTTCGAAAATGTCTATATTTACTCGAAATCTCTGTATCAACCGAAATATGAGTATTTAAGGAAAATTTTAGCGCCCATCAAAGGTTTAGGCTACTATGCCTTTAGTGATTCCAGTAATATTGTGGAACCGTCCGATGCAAAACCAAACTCTATATTTATCTTTGATGATGTTATATGTGAAAAACAAGATGTTATAAGATCGTACTTTAGCATGGGACGTCATAAAAATATCGACTCCTTTTACCTAGCGCAAACATATTCGCGAGTGCCTAAACAGCTTGTGCGAGACAACGCCAATTTTATTATTATGTTTAAACAAGATGAGTTGAATATGAAACACATATTTTCCGACCACGTTTCACCGGATCTAACTTTTACTCAATTTCAAGAAATGTGCTCAAAATGTTGGGATAATAAGTATGGATTTTTAGTAATTGATAAAGACAGTGATGTGAAATCGGGAAGATACCGCAAAGGATTTGATAGCTATATATTACTGTAATAATAAGAGAAAACGCTCATTTGATTGTTGAAACGTCCTTTGTTAACATCATGAATAACGCGATCGACTTAAAACGTAAACTAGTGGAAGCTACCAATGCCGTCAGAAAAAAATTTAAACAAATTAAAGCGGCTAAAGAGTTTAATGTTGTGGAATTGGAAAAGTTTTACGAACCCATTTCTAAGCCGTTGACAACTATATCTGATGTGGTTAAGCAACGTCAGCAGCAGCAGCAGCAGCAACAACAACAGCAACAACATTATCCAGCTACAAAGCCACATAGTCTCAGTACATCAGTGCAGTCGACTCAAATATCAGGTTTTCCCCAACCTACACATTCCTTTCAAACCTCCACACCTATTCAGCAGCAGCAGCAGCAGCATCGCATTTCAAAAGAAGATATTAGCCAATCGGTGTTTGATACACCCTCGACATCAACTAATACATCTCTCGCATCCGCTGACACCACAACTTCCGATACTTTAAACGCACACCTGAAAGGATTACGTTCGAAACCATCTCTATACGATACTGTATATGGTGTACGTTTTGGTTCAAAAACAGATCATAACAAAAATTTTATTGGTAATTTAGAGGTGCGTTTTCGAAATGGAAATATTGTCTTATACAAAAAAGGGAAAAATATTGCAGAATATGGTGGATCACCGGCACTTTATGATTTGTTATTTCTTAAAACACCCCCAAGTGTAGGCAAGGAACAACAACAATTAAGTGATAATGTACTTTCAACGTACAAGGAAATTTTGGAATCAACGAATGCTGTCTACAACAATTTTAAAAAAAGTGATGGTTTACGGGAGACCAGATGGAACAAATATTTACGAATTATTAAACCTCTGATAATGGGCACAAAATTAGGTGGTACTATTACAAGAAAAAATCTCTCGGAAAAACTACAGTTACCCACAAAAAAGAAATTATCTTCGAAAAAATTTCAATATGTCTACTGGAACAAAGCTAAAGAGTTGGTGGATCGTTTACGTTTGTTGTGGAGTTCCAAAATGGCCGGTCACACTGGACACGAAAATGAAATTATGTCAATCATAGAGGAATTACGAGAAGAAGATATAATATATTAAGCTCAATATTTAATGATATTATTCAGTTCTTCCTTCGATCTGAAACCTTTAGTATTACTAATAATATGGAGCCCAGTCTAGAAAAAATCAAGATTGTTAATGAACTACATAGAACGGCTAGAAAAAATTTTGTAAGACGGCGCACGATAATAAAAGGATACAGAGATTTGTGGCAAATTGATTTGGCTGAAATGCAACAGTATGCTGATGAAAACGATGGTTATCGTTATATTTTGGTCTGTATAAATTGTTACTCGAAATTTGTCTATACCAAAGCCATAAAAAACAAGACTGGTATAGAAGTTACTAATGCGATGAAAAGCATCATTGAAGAGGCATCATATACACCAACAAATCTGCAAAGTGATCAAGGAAAGGAGTTCTATAATACAAACTTTCAAGCCCTGATGAAAAAATATAATATAAATCATTATTCCACTTACAGCACAAAGAAAGCTGCAATTGTTGAGCGAGTCATAAGGACTTTAAAAAATAATTTATATAAACAATTCTCGACAAGAGGATCTTACAAATGGATACATATATTATCGGCAGTAACAAAAACCTATAACCATTCGAAACATCGCACCATTGGAATGAAGCCTGCAGACGTGCAAGAAAAAACACATATTAAAGCATATGATTATTTAAAAATTGTACCTAAAAAATTTAAGTTTTCCATGGGTGACATTGTGCGTATTAGCAAGTACAAAAGCTTATTCGAGAAGGGATATACGCCCTCTTGGTCAACCGAATTGTTTAAAGTTGTAAAAGTTAACGTTACAAATCCACCTACTTACTTGTTGGAATCGTTAGAAGGTCAGCCTATAAGAGGGTGTTTTTACGAATCAGAACTACAAAAAACAAGCAGTCCTGACGTTTATCTAGTAGAAAAGGTCCTTAGACAACGCAAGAAAAATCACATCGAACAATTATTTGTCAAATGGCTAGGATTTCCCAACCACTTCAACTCTTGGATAGATAAAGCTAATATTGTTTAAATAACATATTGTATGACTATATTTTTTATTTAAAATGTAAAATAAATAAACAATATATTGTAAAATAAAGTTTTTTATTTCAATCTTCATTATTAAAAACAATGACAATAAAACATCATACACATAAATAACATTTCAATATTCTTGGAGGGAAGGTCCAATTCACCGACGACTACGACGTTATCTTCAAGGCTATGCCACTCGGAGTGCGTTCTCCTATTCTTTAACCTGCTTTTTTTAGATTTTTTTTGAAGTCGAGTCGTACGACAGTGCGCTTAATGAGTCATTTAAAGGCTGATGATAGAGTATTTTCTGCATAACTTCAATTTTTGTTTTAAGCTCACTATTATTTTTGTATATCATGGGGAGGACATCCTTGTTAAATATGTCACATATTACAACTGCAAAATTGTAAAACTTTCTATTAACAAAGTGTTTTGTCACAGCATCGTCATCATCTTTAGGTTCGCCTAAGTTGGTTATGATTTTTCCACCCATATCATACTGCCCATCCGCTGTAAGTTTAAAACCAATCCCTTGTGGCCCAGATAATATATGATATTTTTCATTATATTTCTGACGACCAAATTTATCAATTGTGTTGTTTCCTCGACTCATTTTCAATCTTTACTAAACTATTTTATTTTTATTTGCCCTACTTATATTAAATATTTCAGCTGAGAAAAAGAAACACTGACTATGATCTACTGGGTTGGTATGTTTATAAAAGAAATAAAATAAAACTGTGATTGTAATAGATATTTATTTACAGTAATTTAATTGCACAAATACAAAAATTATAAAAAATTAGTTTTCCATGTCTTCGTTTTCGTTGCTCAAAATTCTATCCCATCCGACACTATTTCGATCGTCAACGTCTTGGGCTGTTGCTGTTGCAGAAACCAATTCATATTTTGCAGCAAGCTCACCTGGTAAATGTGGAATATTGACGAGGTATTCTTTTAATTCTTCTTCAACCATTTCAGCACAAAATGTATCCATGTCTATGGAACCATATAAAAATTTGTCGCACAAGTGTGCCCCAGCCATAAAATTGATTGTATCCCTGATCTCGTTCTTATATTGATCTTTGGTTACATCAATATGCGACCAATCATTTACGCTATCTAACATATCGTGAGCCCTATTTCTTAATTCTCTCCCCAACCAAAATATGTATCTATCTACACATTCGTTGGCGGTCGTCGTCGTCGTCGTCGCATCAGCAGACATCTTTAACAGAAATAATGAACACGCGTAAGTATTCTGACATGTGCAACTATATTTTAAATTTAATTACATCCTTTTTTTCAAACAATTTACATACAATTTACTCCAATGAGCCAAAACGTAATAATGTTCGAGTATTGTTTCCAAAAACTCTAGTGCCCTGCCCCAAATAAGTTAGAGTGTATTTATCTTTAGTTTTACTCATAATATCTACAATATCGTCAGGTAGTGTTTCGGCCACACGTTTTGGTAAAAAAGTCTCAAATGTGCTATTATCACCGTCATCGTGTAAAGCCACTAAAAGAGTTTTACCAAATCGTGTAGTCATTGAAACCATCTTTACAATTTTATACACTTTGCCTACAATCATTTCGGTAACCTTTTTTTTCTCTAAAACCTCGAAATCTTTGCTAAACATTTCATTAATCCTTTATAGCGGGGTTTCAAGGTCGAATTGTAACAATGGTGGGGGTAGCTTAACGATAGAAATAGTGGGAGGAGTATTCAAGGTCAAATGACGTCACACATTTAAATTGGTATAAGGATAACTTCAAGGACAAAATATAATGAAACAAATAACTACATTTTATGTACTTTATTCATTGATTTTTTTCTGCCATTCTTCTATGCGTGTAACATTATCACCTAAACCTAATTTCCTTAATTTGTTCAATAATAATTGTTTGTTTTTATATCTAAGAAAATTCTTACAAACTATACTAGCTAAAAGACACACTTCGGCATGGTCCATATACTTAAAAAATACACTAAAGTCCTGAGCCTCCGAATCTTGCATTTCATATGCGTAAAATTCCGAACAGGCTGCAGAAATTAGAAATTCCTCGTACATTTCTCGCACTAAACTTTCCATATTAACTACTACTACGTTAAACTTAAGTCCTACACTCTAATTTCATCTAACACAACCGGATCTGCAATGAACCTAATCAGTTTTTCCAAACAGTCACTAAACCCCAACTTTTTTATCTCACGAACAAAGTCTTGTAAATTTATTGTTTTGCTGCAATATTTACGACATGCATTCGCAGCCTTTTCATATTCATAAGCCAAATCACAATAGCGCGACGCCCATTCTGCTCGACTTTTCATTGCATCATTGAAATAATTATTAGCCGTTTCAGTGAACTCATCGCCCAATTTTTTTACTGTCTCTTGCAAAGCACTATTCATATTATTCACTCATTTTTACATTCACGACACTTTTTTATTGCTGGTGGTGGCCCATCTATATGATGACGATATATTTGTTCATAGTGAATGTAACAGGGTAAGCTTAACTGTAGTTCCTTGTTACACCGATATGACGCTGGCAGCTTATCCCAAATTTGCCGTAAACTCAGCGTATCAACGCAAGTTTTTAAATATTCGAGAGGAAAAAATGCTAGATCCTTCTCTTCAAAATCACACAAACTTTTTAAATTACTCTGATATAAACAAATTACTCTGCCGACTTGCTCTATAATTTTTTCTTTAGATAGTTCCGTATCTGACATTTCACACTGAATGAATGCAAGTAGACTCACACAATTTATAGAACAATTTGCAAGGTCAAAATCATTTCAAGATCATCCCACACTATTACAATGCACAAATAACTACTTCAAGGTCACACACCCAAGATGACCTTCAACAAAGTCAAGGTCGTCTCGACCAAGGTCAAGGTCAAGGTCACACACACAACCTTGAACACAAGGCCAAGGCCAAAGCACACGTGCACTTTCAAGGTCAATGACAAGGACATGTGGGCGGGGCCAAAGAGGGGTGAAGCAAGGTCAAGGTCAAGGTCGAGGAGTGGGGGGATCGAGCGAATCGGGTTATGTTCACTACTTCTAGATATTCTGTGATAAACTTTCCATGTCGAAAATAAGGAAATAGAATTTTCTAAAAAGTTTCAGACCTTCTTTCATAGACGTCTCGTGAGGAAACTAACAGGGGTAAAATGAATTAAAGAAATTATGAACTCGTAGAAAATAAACCTGAAACCCTGCAAACTAGAAAGACAAACTAATACTATGAAGTGTATACTGCTATAAAGTTTGTTACATTGGCCTCTTCCAAGTCTTGATCGTACCGATCAATCTTCTTAATCTTGACAATGGGTCAATCTGTCAAGATGCACGACTTTTGTCTTTTCATGAAGGCTTTTCTGAATTCGGTACACCAGATCGTTTAGTCGGGTCACTACGTTGTACGGATCTTTCCATGACTTTTGAAACTTTGGTGAACGCCCTTTGGTTTTTTTTCGGATTGTAAAACCATACTTTTTCACCAATCACCAGTATTGGCTTTGAGGTCATAGCGGGTCTTCATTCTGTTGCTTTCTACTTATAGTCGTCGTTGTACTTTCTCGAGGATGATCTTCTGTAGTCCCTTTCGCGGTCGCGGTCCCTCTCAATGTACCTTCTCGAGGATGACCTATACAACGTTCTTCTTCCGTAGCCCCTTTCTCGGTCACGGTCCCTCTCGCCCCGTTCTCCACGGTCACCGCGACTACTCCTATCTCTTTCGTAATGGTCCTTTCTGCTATTGCCTCCACCAGCAGTAATTTCCAGGAAATCTGGGTGAAAGTGACCCTTGTATCCGCAATAGTGATAACGCATATTATTAGAATAGTACCGGCCACCCTGCCTCTCTGTTCTTAGTCTGGCATAAGTGAGACAACTGCATACTTCAACATAAACGCAAGCCTTGACAGCGACTGCAGCATCTTTTTTATGTTTGTAAACAGTATTGTGAAACCTAACATCTTACCATTATTTGCCGACAAAACTTGGCTAAATAGGAATCCAAGTTTTGTTGAAAGCATGACAAACAGGATGTCTGGGAAAGATACCGGTGGATCCCACTGATGAGTCCACCACCGGTATCGGGACGACACATTCATACATTTTCGGTGGTCGAAAATTAGATCGCTAGTGATATATCATTTTCATCAGAGGCATGATTATTTGCGACAACAGCAAATCCCAAACAGGAGATACTATTACTTAACCAGACTTCTTCAAAGTCACCCCAAGGAGCAAAGACTTTCTCCAAGTCGCTCCTTTGAATTTCACTACTTATATCAGCAATATGAAGCCGATAGCCATCAGGATTACTATCAGGAGCAGTAGTGTAAGTACAGCGGCTTTGTACATACCCTCTTGGCTACACTTCCCACAATGAATTATATTTCTGCTATGGAAGGTTGTGTTTTTGTTGTCATGTGTTTTTTGCCCCATGAAGATTTCTTCGTTGTTCTTGCGATCATCCTGGGAAATGTTAACTCTTCTTATGATTCTCCCTTGGTTTCTTGAGGTCTGTTTGGCTGTTTCAACTAAAGGGCCTAAACAAGAGAAATTTTCTTCCGTCGGGTCATACTTAGAATATTTCTGGGTCGCGTAAATTTCCAATAAAACTATTTACTGCTAACTCTTGCTTTATTTCTTCTGGATATGTTGAGTATGTCAAATTTATTAGTCTGATTATATACGCCTCATATTCTCGAAGACTTTCGTTATATTTTTGTCTTCTTTCTTGGAGTTGGCCTTATAAACTTCTTGGAGGTGGGTTTCCCTATAGCGCATCTCCAGAAAGGTAACAATAAACTTGTAATTACTTTGTTTTTCGTCGGGAATGTCACGTAGAACCTCCATAGCTTTACCTCGAAATGCTAGAACAAGAGCACGTGCCTTCTCCGGTGACTCCAATTATTGCCGACGGAGGGGGCTTCGAAATGACAGACATAGGTGAAATTGTATGCCAATGTAAACTAAAAAACAGAAAGCAAAAATGGAAGAACATTTTCAAAATAGTTTAAATCAGATATTGATGATAATACTAGGCATGAAAACAAGCCAAGAAGATATAAAGAAAAGCCAAGAAGAGATGAAACAAGAATTGATGACGCTGAAAACAAGCCAAGAAGATATGACGAAAAATCTAGACGATATGAAACAAGAATTGATGATACTAAAGACAAGCCAAGACGATATGAAACAGGAATTAAAGGCAAGCCAAGAAAACATGAACCATGAGTTGAAAGAAAACATTAAGAAAAATCAAAAAAAAAATAAAACAAGAACTAAAAACAAGTCTGGAGGACACGAGGCAGAAACGTAAGACAAGTCAAGAAGATATGAAGCGCATAGAACAAAAAATGCAACATAAGATTAACAAAATTAGAGATGACGTACATGGCGAAGTACAACATGAAGTAACTGGAATCCAGGAACAGATGCAACAATTTCATTTGCAAATCGAGAACGTAATCGGTAAAGGTATAATTATGGTAGATGGTGTTCCTTCGACTAGTGTGATGAACCCACCTACCTTCGACGGCAAAGTACCTTACCTTACCTATGTCCGTCAATTCGAAGCCGCAGCTACTGGCAATAACTGGAAATTACCGGAGAAGGCACGTGTTCTTGTTCTCGAAGAAAAACAGAATGATTACGAGTTTATTGTTACTTTTCTGGAGATGCGCTATGGGGAAGCCCAGCTTCAAGAAGTTTATAAGGCCCAACTCCAAGGAAGAAGGCAAAAATACAACGGAAGTCTGCAAGAATACGAGGCGGATATAATGAGGCTAATAAATTTGACTTACCCAACATATCAGGATGAAATAAAGCAAGAGTTAGCAGTAAATAGTTTTATCGAACGTTTACGCGACCCGGAAACAAGTCAAACGCTAAGAATGACCTGACTGAAGAAAATTTCTGAGACTCTTGCTTATGCCCTCCAGTTTGAAGTAGCCAAACAGACCTCATGGAACCAAGAAAGATTCATAAGAAGGGTGAACGTTTCCGGAGATTATCGCAAGACCAACGAGGAAATTTTCTTGAGGCTAATGAGAGAGTTGCAAGAATTTTTGAACAAACGAAAAACATATGACAACAAAAACACAATCTTTCGTAGCAGAAATAGAATTCGTTAAAGGAATTCTGGCCAAGAGGGGCATGTACAAAGCCACTGTTCCTGACAGAGATCTTGATGGTTATCAGCTTCATACTTGGTTATCAGCTTCATACTGCTACTATAGGTGACGAAGTTCGAAGGAGCGATTTGGAGAAAGTCTTTGCTTCTTTTGGTGAACTTAAAGAAGTCTGTTAAGTAATAGTATCTCCTGTTATCGATTTGCTGTTTATAAGGATTAAAAAAATGCTGCAGTTGCCGTCAAGGCTTCCGATGGAGTTAAAGTATGTGATTGTCGCAGTAGAGTGACTTATGCCAGACCGGGAAGGAGTTAGAGTAGCCGGTACCATTCAAATAACATGCATTGTTACCAGTGCGAATACAACGGTCACTTTTACAGAGATTGTCCGGAAATTACTGTTGGTGAAGGCGACAGAAGAAAGGACCATTACGGAAGAGATAGAAGTACTCGCGGCGACCGTGGAAAACGAGACAAGAGGGACCGTGGCCAAAGCTTCATAAGTCATAGGAAGACCCGTACGATGTAGTGACTCAACTAAACGATCTGGTGTACCGAAATCAGAAGAGCCCTCATGCGAAGATGAAAGTTGTGGATCTTGACATATTGGCTCATTATCAAGATCAAGAAGGTTGATCGGAACAATTAATACCTGGAAGGGGGCAATGTAACTGACTTTATAGCAGTATACACTGGTAGTTTATGTTTCTAGTTTGTATGGTTTTAGGTTTATTTTCCACGAGTTTTACCTTTTGTTAATCTCCTCATGAGACGTCGATGAAAGAAGGTCTGGAACTTTTTAGTAAATTCTATTTCTTTATTTTAAACATGCAACGTCTATGACAGAAAGTCTACAAATCACCAGATTATTCCTGTTACTTATTTTTATTACACCATGTAGTATGGAAATCCTTCTCGAAAATTAGTGACTCTTCTAGTATCGGCCAAAAGGGTATATAAAGGGTCCAGATCGGCTTTCGCGGACAGTTCGTTGAAGTAATCTGAATTGTTTGACAA
The DNA here is from genome assembly GCA_034092305.1 of Diaprepes abbreviatus. Lineage (NCBI taxonomy): Eukaryota > Metazoa > Arthropoda > Insecta > Coleoptera > Curculionidae > Diaprepes > Diaprepes abbreviatus. Next base: position 725,880 of record JASJET010000264.1, on the reverse strand, counting down.
GGTGACAAGTTGTGACAATAAACGATTTTAAAGCAAAACAGTTGTGTATAAATACCAGCTGTCCGGAACAATAATATATATATATATATATATATATATATATATATATATATATATATATATATATATATATATATATATATATTATATATATTCTCACGAGTGTGATGTGTAACCGAAGGTTTTCGGGGATCCCGTGTATGTGCCGAGTCTCTCTCAAGACTGTACGGCAGCTCACGTTGTTCGCCGCTCGTAGACGCCATACAGTGAATGAGATTTCACCGAAACGTCAGCTGCCTTACAGTCCTGAAAGGGACATAATATATATATATATATATATATATATATATATATATATATATATATATATATATATATATATATATATATATATATATATATGTTACACTTTATTACGTTGTTATTGGACTGGGCTGTATATGAAAGTTTATTTATTGGCATATCTGATACAAATTATAAAAATATAATAAGCACAACAAAACTGGCCGACTAACTTCCGTTTTAAGCAGATCCGGTTGAAATCTTAAACCTTTTTAGTAAATCTAGATGTAAATGTTTTGAATTTTTATATGACAAAAAAAATTTGCCCTGAACCAAGCTAGTATTTTTTTAAAATGAAATTCCATATTAGATCTCTATGGTTAAATTCTACGTTACATAATTTCTACCGAAATTAGATAGCTTCTGAAATATGAACATTTGAGAAATGACAGTTTTCACATGTTGAAAGGCTGTAAAGGGGACACTGGAATAACATCAGTTGCAAAATACTACCTTGTTTTTTTATTTTTTGCACATTTTTAGGTTACTTTCAGTCACCTCTGGTCATTTCTGATTAAAATGGAATTAACCTTTTTCTCCAAGTCGCACCGTTGTAATCAGTCAAAATATAAAACTATCCTTATATAACATAAAATGTGTGTAGAATATACCGCAAATCCAATAATTTATAAAATACAGATGGTACAGGTTACAAAATAGACGTTTGGTTTAGAACCGATTTTGTGGTCAGTGTATTTAGACGTGATGCGAAACTTAATTATTATTAAGATATTTCTAAATCTATTGTTTGGTTTACCTGGGGAATTCTTTGGTGTAGCTGAACTACTTCTGATTGTTGACTTTTGCACAGGAGTTGCAATCTCATTTCTATTAGAATTTTGAGAGATATCATAGTTTTCGCTTGACGATAAATGTATTACTAATAGTTCCTTATTTTTAAGAACTTTGTCAATAGCTTCATTTTGATTTGCATTGGTTTTTGAAACATCTGTAGATATCTAAAAATAATAATAGGATTTTACAAATTGACACCACCACCATTGTTTGATTTCTCCAAAAATATTGAACTTTTTATGTTTTTTTTTTTTATATTGAGACAAAAATAACAGGAGACGCCATGATCATTGAATAAGGTCAAGAAAAACGATATCACTGGATGGAGCTTAATGTAGTAACAATATGGCACCTTTAACATAGTCGGACTAAAATAGTACTTCTTCATTTTAAAATTTCTTAGATTTTGCATGAATCGAATTATTTATTTATAAATTTATAAAAAGAAAGTAATTAATATGCTAATGGTTAAAATGATGCGAATTTAATATTTGCTTATACTTACATCTACGTATTTATAGTTAGATATTAGGAGATGAAAGAAAATAAAACAAAAAAAAAATTATTTATTTATTTAAATACTGTCGTATTAACCCAAACAGCACAAATACGTCTTAAAGACGTCCATAAAACGTTTGATCTCAACATTCAGGACGTCTTATGGATGTCCATTAAAGACGAATGACGTCCATAAGACGTTGTATAGACGTCTTATGTTACAAAAGGTAACGTCTTTAAGACATTTGCTTACAACGTCTTATGGACGTCCCTTCCCAACATTAAAACAACATATTCCACCATTAAAATTATGTACATTAAAAAGGGTCCCTTTAATTTTTTTGTTTGTCTTGTTTACAAAGTCAAACCGTAATTATTCAAAAGTCCAAGAAATAACTTTAATTAAGAAAAAATCAAGAGCAAAATATACACTACCATTTTAAATAACTACAAGTTCCGCATGAATAATTTGCTTAAAAAAAATGTTTAACATAATCTCTTTATACAAAAAAATACATAACTTAAGCATAATGTAAACTTTTTCTAATTTGAAATTTAAGAAGTGAGGTAGAAGAGCAAATATTTTCAGAACTACTACTGTTCGAACTATAAGTGAACCTATCAAATTTAAGCCTTAGTTTATCCCTTCGATATAATAACTCTAAAACTCTAAAAGGTAGACTATCAACAAAATAAAAGTTTATTGAAAAAAAAAGTACACAAATCTTTAAATAGTTTTTAAAAACAAGAATTTTTATTTAGTCGAATAACAAATCTGGTCTGATGCCCTTTTCAGCCATGTTTGGATTGAAATTTCCTCAGTCTTCCGACTTTTTGCCAGTCCTGTTGTCTCTGTAGATCCTAATAACAAAATGATTTTAATTTTATAGGATAAAGTTTATCATTTGTGGGAGTAAATTTTTTGATATTTTTGCGAATTTTTATAATTGTCTTCTACTATAGAATCGTGACTTATGCTATATCAAGGTTAATATGTATAATGAAAGACAGAACTTACTCACAATAAGCATCGCCAAGTTGGAATCGTAGAACGTTCTCTTTCCTTTTCGTACTAATCATCTGTACATGGTAATTATACAAACTCGCTTTACAAAGTCATAAATGCTCCCTACTCCCAGTTTTGAAATTTCTAAAACCTTAAACAAAATTACTTCTTGTAATTAACAAAACTCTATTTTCTATGTTGTTTAAATATAAACCAATCATCAGGAACAAAATAAATCTTACAGGTTTCATTAGTGGAGCATTCCATAAACAAACATTTCGCCTTCCACTTCATTAGTAATATTTCTTGTAATATTTAGGACCTGGTCTGGATGAGCTGTGCAAGCCTTTTTTGCACAGATAATATTTTTGAAGATTTCATTTCATACTTCTAATAACATAGAGTTACTATAAAAATATAAGCGGTAAAGCATTCGGGAATTTCCTGTAACACAATCTATAAATAATGTTACTGTTTTTCCTAAGTACATATGATTCTCGATCTTACCTTAAGTATTACATAAACACGAATAAAAAAGATTTTCAGAGGCACCTAGATAAATCGATTATTTTAATAAAATTTTTTCAAAAGCTAAATTTTCACAGTCGGCACCCCAACAACATTAAAAATGAGTAACGACATGACGAAACATAAATACAAAACTGAAAAATGACAGTTGACAGAAACAAAAGGCGGTTTTTTTAAAGTTATAGTTTCGCTGGCATTATATTTATGTGTGTCATTGTTATCGGTACATCAAACAGTCTGTGACAAAAAGCACCAAAGTATTGATAAAAAAGATCACGCAAAAGTTCTATTAACCAAGGTCGTAGTGAGGCTACTAAAATTTTGTCGTTCAATCAAATATTTTAACCTCAACTTGTATTCAGCTGAGCTCTGTGCGGAGTTGCAAACTTATTACCCAACTGCGACAAAATCCATAGGGAAGGAAATGCTTTTTAGTTTTTATCAACTAAATTATACACAACTGTATTTATTTTCATATAAAATGTAGTATGTAGACTTTTAAAAGATATCTTAAAGACGTTGTATATAGACGTCTTATGGACGTCTTTAAAACAACGTCTATAAGACGCCTTATTTATGTCTTAAGACGTTCAGACATAATCTGGATATAAAAATGACGTCTATGAGACGTCTAGTGCTGTGTGGGAACGGAGTACGAGTGTTGTTTTTTTTTTAATATTGAAATGCCAATAACAATCATGTCCCTTTTTGGATTCCATGTTGTATTAATGGTTTTTATTTACAGAATTTTAGTTAATTTTTCCCAAGGGTCTCTTTCAACTACCTTTCGCAATTTTAAAAATTTGTCGATTTTAGCGAGACGTCATCGCACCTCGCCATTATTCGATATTTTTCTATACTCACTTCTGAGACTACGGAACTCTTTATGCATTTACCGAGTTTATTGGATTAATTTTATCCTTAAGGAAATGTGGAAGTTCGTTTCCGTCAGGATTAATTTATTGAAAGAAGTTTTGCATTATCAATTATTTGTGTAAAACGTAAGTTTTAACACAAATCAGGGGTTGTTGATGAAGTTGCGGCTAGAATGAAAACTCTAGCCGCCTCACCTTTCTTCTCGCTCACCGGGATAGAAGACAGAGTGAAGCTCTGACTTAACGATTAAGTTTTAATTTTGTTTGGGGACACTTCTAGGGAATGAGTTACTTTGGAAAAGGTTATTAAGTAACACTCATCCTTGACTCGTAGTTACCTTTTTATTCACTTTTTTTTTTAATTCAGACTGTTTTCCGCAAGTCAAGTTCTGGATTAATTTACTCTCCACTGTCACGTTCCGGTCTATTTGTCACCACTTTCTCACGTTCTGGTAATTATTTTTAAGTCAAGACACGACGATGAAGTAATTCGTACGTGCCGCCAACCTCGCCTTTTTATCAACGGTATCAATTTCAGGAATTAAGACACGTACACGATCATTATTATCTGTAGAATGTTATGTTATCAAAGATAACCTACACAGTCAATGTGGCTCCCGAGAACTAAGCTTACTTTTTGCTTTTATAGCAGTGGTGAACTTGCGCTCTGAATTCAGGAAAAAACACGGAGTCAAAGTGCTGCCACCGCGCCGTTTAATGTCTGGGTTTCCCCATTTCGGCAATCGAAAATTGTAATTTTAACACTGTATGCCGTATTATTTAAATTATTTAAGGAGTTTGGGGCAATAATAAACCTGAAATTTAATATTTTGTCGTAAAATAAGCGTATATTCACAACAATACATGTTTTTCTAGAACACTGTATTCTGAAATGATATGAATAGAGGTTTCGTCTTTCACCCCACTGAATCTGCACTCTTCTCCTTCTACCAGTCCGAGTTTCTTGAGATGTCCCTTCAGGTGGCAATGCCCCGTTAGGATTCCTGTGAGAACTCAAAGTTGGTTTTTACTTAAACTGATGTATTCTTTGAATCTCTTTTGGTCTCAGTTCCCAATAAGTATCTTCGCTTGTCTCAATCCTTGCAGCTCCGTCCAATAATTGGATCTCCTGATTTCTTCCTTTATCTTTAGTTTTTCCAGTATTATCCTGCTACTGACTCCACAGAAAGACTTTGGCCCCAGAAATGGTGTCTCACTCCCTTTCCTTGAGGGCCTGTCTACTATATTCCCCTCTATCTCGGTGTGTTCCGGTATCCACATGAGGATGACTTTATTGTTCTTACTCAAATCATTTAATTCCTTCAGGCATTCCCAGATCATCTTGGAGCTGATAACTTGAGCACTCGGCGCACTGATGGCTCCTTGACTATCCGACATAATGATAATCTCCTGGTCACGTTTTTTCTTTGTTGAATTGAATACATTTCCTAATGGCACGTATTTCTGCCTGGACAATGCTTGGTGACTTACCCAAGCTTTCGTAGTATCTGGTGCCGGGTCTACACACTCCTATTCCAGTTCCCTCCGTTGTTTTGAAGCCATCTCTACACCATATAATGGATTTCTTGTTGAGTTTTTCAATGGCGTTTCTGTCCCATTCGCTTTTGAGAGTCCACATTGTACTGAAGTTTTTCACAAAGTTGAATATCTTTTTCATTTCATCTTGGGGCATTTTCCAGAATTGTTGATTTCTGGATAAGAGATTGGACCTTCGTTTTATGACCTTATCTCTCATCATCCTATAAATTGTCCTCTTTGCCATACTCTCTAAAAGCATATGAAGAGGTGTGAGGTTTAGGATTACTTCCATGACTACGGTTGGGCGGGTTTTCATTGCCCTGGTTATACACGCACAGGCCAGTCTGAATTTTCAAGAGGTTAGCTCTCGTATTAGCCAGACTGGTTCTTCTGCTCCAGCTCACTGCACCATATGTGATGACTGGTCTCACTATAGCAGTGTACATCCACTGCAGGATTTTTAAGTTTATACCCCATCTTTTTCTATAGACCATCAAGGCTTTTGTAGCCTTGTTGATTACTTCTTTTTCATGCTTATCCCAGAGAAGTTTGTTATCTAGGGCCAGTCCCAGATATTTGACCTCCAACTTCCACTCAATAACATTCCCATCCATTTTGATGGTCTTCAGATTGAGGTTTTTTTCCTTGTGAAGGCTACTAGAGTCGTTTTGGTGGCGTTGGTGTTTAGCCCTATCATCTGGCACAATTTCCTGGTGTATTCAAGCCCTCTTTGAACCGCATAGCCCTGACAAGATATGCAGAGGTCGGTCAGATTACAGGGAAATCGATCTACAATTAAGCTCCAAATAGTAGAGATGCTACTCACCCCCCCCCCCCTAAAGGCATTCTCTTACAGATATGCTGTAAGTATTTTAGTTGCTCTACAGCTTATGCGGCATTTTTCCTACGCAAAATATCAAGGGCCACTGCTACAGATTTCGAAATATTTAGATATTCTACGAGTTTAAGTGCAATATTGGATACTTTTTGGTATATGGCAGAATCAATCTATTTTTGTTTTCCTCACAAACAGTCAGTAACGTAATTCCAACGCACATCGCTTAGAACAACTAATGCTCGTACCCCTTCTTGGCTGAATTCCGCTAGGGCTGGATGATTGTTACGGAAATATTTGGTTATTTGAACAATGCTCCGAGCAACCATAGGTTATAACTTTAGAACTAGTCATTTCTTCAAAATTTTTTGCCAGCCATGTTCGTCGCGATGTCTGTCACGAAAAGTTTTACGTAACATTGACATTGCAGTTAATATGAAGAAATTAGATCACAACAAAGTTCCGTTAAATATTTCGATGTATGAGACTGAGGTATTAATACTTTTATAGAGAAATGTTCGTTCAACTTCTGTTGTTATAGTTGAACATATTACAGGTTCGTTGTGGACATTTGACCATCCGTCAATTACGCATTCTCGTGAGAAAGAAGAAAACCATTTTTCTTTTTCATAAATTTCATCCGAAAGGGAAGTTGTTACAGATGTCGTGGATGGGTGTATGTAACCAGGTCTCAACTTTTGAATCGCCTTTCGTATTTGCTAGTGTTCAATACACCTCAAATTGCTATTGCTATTTCCTTATCATTTTCAGCTGTTAATGTGTACTGCTAATAGAGAAATACGTTTCTTCTATACATGGATGATCTTAAACTGATGGCTGCTACCAGAAACCAGCTGGAACAAATTCTTAAAATTGTAGAGGAGTTCTCCGGGGATATCGGAATGCAATGCGGATTTGGCAAGTGTCGTATTTTAAACATCGTTAAAGATACAACCAGCAGCATTTGAAATGCAGAATGGTGAAACTATAGCAGCCATGGAAGTAGAACAAACATACAAATACCTAGGTATGAAACAGGCTAAATGCATTGATCATCACACTATGAAAGCCGAATTGACAACCGAATTTGTCAGGAGGGTAAGGCGGGTATTACGAACTAACCTAAACAGAAAAAATTTGTTTAAGGCACTCAACATGTACGCTTGCTCTGCACTTAGCTCCTTTTTTGGGATTGCAAAATGGAGCAGGACGGATATCCAAAACCTGCAAAAAAAAAATAAGAACACTCCTAACAAAAACACCACCCTCGGAGTGTTATTGAACGTATAATGATACCAAGACATCAAGGAGGAGGGGATTGGTGGATATTGGTAAGCAGCTCGACCAACAAATAATAAACTTACGTTCATATTTCCACAGGTTAGCGGACTCTTCCCAACTACATCGAGCAATATGCGAGGCAGACGATTTAACGCCGCTACAGCTGAGGGAATAGGATATTGCTTCTCACCACCAAACAGACCAAGAGAAGTTACAAACCTGGCTATAGAAACCACTTCATGGACGGCATCCAAATGAGGTCAGTCAGGATAATGTTGACAACTCAGCGTCGAATTACTGGTTGATTTCAGGACAGAAGTTTTCGAAAAGGAGGTCTTCTCGCTAGCTATCCAAGACCAGGTTATTCCGACGAAAAACTATGGGAAGTTCATCATCAGAGATCCCTTAATAGGCCAATGTAGATATGACTACATATAAATTAATTTATAAAGTTTTTCAAAGGATATTCTACTTTCTCATCCATGATTTGATGTTTTCATGAATGTCCGACGGCATTTTCCATAGGTAAAATAATGTAGGGATGGATAGGCTCAATACTAATTTCTGCGAGTGCGTTCTACGCCTTCTCATGAGATGTTCGCCCACTAGCAACTACGTAGGGAAAAAATAATTGATTCACATTTACGACGTAATGGAAGAATTAGGTAAAGCACAGAGATGAGTAAAGATCAGTTGTTTTCCGCCTCGTCAGACAAAATGTAATATGTAATTTTTTACAATTTTCTATGTTTTTTCAAATTTTTATTGATTATATTATTGTAGGGTGCTCAATGAACCAAAATATTTCTTTTGTTTTGTAATACAGTTTAAAGACTTTTTAGTACATACTAGTTTATTTTAATTCATCGAGAGGATCAATGTCATACAGAGATACTTTTAATATTCCATGCATTCATAGTTATTTTAGCAGCTCATGAAATGGTTCGTTGTATTCGGAGTAGGTTACATCTAGTGTTTTTAAAATGATTTATGCCAAGTGAATTAAGGTATCATTTGAAGATTTTTTTTATAGAAGTTTAAAGATTAAGACCACTTAAAATTCTTATATAAAATACTTTAACACAATGTGAAAATTTCTTAAAAAACAAAATGACAAGATATGTGCCCTACTTTGGCTGAAAGGAACACGAAGGAGTCGTTAAAGATCTAAAAATATTATGAAATAATAAATAAATTTTTTAAGAAGTTTCAAATATCACTTTCAACTTTATTTTGTAGGCATAAACAAAAAATTCATATTGTAACGAACTTTATAACGTTATAGATTTCATAGTGTTAGTTTGTGTTTGTAGTTTGTACGGTTTAAGGTTTATTTTCTAGGAGTTTATAATTTATTTAATTTTACCTTCTGTTAATTTCCTCATGAGACGTCGATGAAAGAAGATCCGGAACTTTTTAGTAAATTCTATTTCCTGACTTTTAACATGGAACGCCTATGATAGAAGGTCTAGAAGTCGCCCGATTATTCTTTTTTCTTATTTTGATTACCCTATGTAGTTTGGAAATTCTTCTAGAGAATTAGGGAATCTTCCGATATTGACCAAAAGGGTATATAAAGGGTCCAGATCGGCTTTCGTAGTCAGTATAGTTTGAGAGTTCGTCCACGCAACTTGAATTAGTTTGACAAGTATCACAATTAAGGTTGACAATAAAAAGCCTTCAAAATAATAGAGTGTATTCAATAAAACAGAGTGTGTTCGAAGATCGGCCGTCTGGAGCAAATTAGTGTCGGAAGTGGATCAAATTCAGAAGAGGTTAGTTTAGGTTAGAAAATTAGAAAAAGAAGGAAAAAAGTAAATTTAAATAGTATGCCAATGGAAACTTGAAGACAGCAAGCAAAAATGGAAGAACAACTTCAAGCTAGTTTAAATCAAATACTGATGATGATTCAACACATGAAAATAAGCCAAGAAGAGATGAAACAAGAATTGAAAGAATATATGACGAAAAATCGAGATGATATGAAACAAGAATTAAAAACAAGCCAAGATGATATGAAACAAGAATTAAAGACAAACCAAGAAGGTATGATGAAAAATCTAGACAATATGCAACAAGAATTAAAGACAAGCCAAGAAGGTATGACGAAAAATCTAGACGATATGAAACAAGAATTAAAGACAAGCCAAGATGATATAAAACAAGAACTTAAAACAAGCCTGGAGGACATGAGACAGGAACTTAAAAAAAATCAAGAAGACATGAAGCACATGGAACAAGAAATGCAGCAGAAGATTACTAAAATTAGAGAAGACGTACATGGCGAAGTGACAGGAATCAATAGATGCAACAATTATATCTACAAATTACAGAAGACGTACTGGGCGAAGTACAACATGAGATGACAGGAATCCACAAACAGGTGCAGCAATTACATTTGCAAATCGAGAAGGTAGCCAGTACAGGTGTAATAAAGGTAGATGGTGTTCCTGCTACTAGTGTGATAAAGCCACCTACTTTCGACGGCAAAGTACCTTGGCTTACCTATGTCCGTCAATTCGAAGTTGCCGCCACCGGCAATAATTGGAGTTCACCGGAGAAGGCGCGTGCTCTTGTTCTAGCACTACGAGGTGAAGCTATGGAGGTTCTACGTAACATTCCCGAAGAAAAACAGAATGATTACAAGTTTATTGTTACCTTTCTGGAGATGCGTTATGGTGAAGCCCATCTCCAAGAAGTTTATAAGGCACAACTCCAAGGAAGAAGACAACAATACAACGAAAGTCTTCAAGAATATGAGGCGGATATAACGAGACTAATAAATTTCACCTACCCGACATACCCAGAGGAAATAAAGCAAGGGTTAGCAATGAATAGTTTTATTGAAGGTTTACGCGACCCAGAAACAAGTCAGACACTAAGAATGGCCAAAATTTCTGAGGCTCTTGCTTATGCCCTGCAATTTGAAATAGTCAAACATATTTCGAAGAACCAAGAAAGAATCATAAGAAGAGTCAAAGTTTCCCGAGATTATTGCAAGGCCAGCGAGGAAATTTTCATGAGGCTAATGAGGGAGTTGCAAGAATTTTTGAACGAAGGGGAGACACATGACCATAAAAATACAACCTTTCGTAGCAGAAATAGAATTCGTTATTGGAAGTGTGGCCAAGAGGGACATCTACAAAGCCACTGTACTCGCAATACTGTTCCTGACAGAGGGCCTGGTGGCTATCGGCTTTATATTGCTAATACTGGTGATGATGTTCGAAGAAGCTACTTGGAGAAAGTCTTTGCTCCTTATGGTGAACTTGAAGAACTCTGGTTAAGTAATAGTATTCCTTGTATTGGATTTGCTGTATACAAAGATAAAAAAAAATGCTGCAGTTGACGTCAAGGCTTGCGATGAAGTTGAAGTATGCGGTTATCGTATTAGAGTGACTTATGTCAGAACGAGAAGAAGGGGTCAGTGTCGCTGGTACCATTCGAATAACATGCGTTGTTACCAGTGCGGATACAATGGTCACTTTTACAGAGATTGCCCTGAAATTATTGCTGTGGGAGGCGATAGAAGAAAAGACCATTCTGGAAGACATAGGAGTACTCGCGGCGACCGTAGAGAACGTGACGAGAGAGACCGTGACCGCGAAAGGGGCTACCGAAGAAGAACGTTCTACAGGTCATACTCGAGAAGCTACGTTGAGAGGGACCGCGACCGTGAAAGAGACTCCGGAAGAAGAACGTCTTCCAGGCCATTTATTTAACAATTTAGTTAACTATACAAATAATACAGCCTTTATTGTTTACAGATTTTCTATAGAATTTTGACATTTAGTAAATTTTAAAGAAAAAAAAACAACCCATTATAAAAATATCTATTGTTTACAATATGTGCATATATAATATAAAACTAGAATTCCTGTGACAATATTTTAAGGCACACTAGAGTCTTTAATTTCATTAAATACATATATTTTTATACAAAACAGGAAAAACTATCAAAAATATACACAGTTATATAAATTTTACTGCAAAACATGGATGGATGTTTTCAATATAGATCTGGAATATATAAATTTTACTGCAAAATATGGATAGCTGTTTTCAATATAGATCTAAAATTATATACAAGTATTTCCGTTGTGGCCTTGCAGAATGTGTATGAAACAAAGTTTGCTTTGATTTCCTGCATACATCGCTGACCATAAATACTAAGGTAAGCATTAATAATATTTCCAACATCAAAATGCCCAGATATGCCTTTGGTATAAAATGTTTTTTTTTTTAATTTTCCATTAGGGAACCATAAATGCCAGTGTCAGCTGATAAATGTCATCAATGTCCTTCTAGATGCTAAATGGAAGAAGACTGACAGTTAACCTTAAAACAAGGAAGATAGAAGGATTCTTAACTGTTGCACGTTTTCCGGCCATAATGAAAATTTGTGAAAAACTTGTTGTTCTTCTGTGATATTTTATTGCATGCCTTTGTAATATAAGGTAGTTCAAACAAATGTAATTTCCAGTAATGAAAGGCATGCATGCACAAGTAGCCGAAAGGGCTGAAAAGGTCACATAAAATTGAAAAAAAAGGGAAATTTCCGTGTTTTGAAATTGCATGCCGATGTGAAGAATTAAAAGTTTGGGGGGCCAACGGTGAAAAATTTCCAAAAAATTTTGAACAGCTTACACGACTTTCGGAAATTTTTCACTGTTTGTCCAACTTGAGATGCATGCAAATTTTCTCACAGTGTTATTTTGATTAAAACTTTGATTCTTCGCAAAAGTTTCTCGTGTGTCCAAAAATTGAAAAATATATTTTTAAAATAGATCTGAAATGAGGAAGCTACATGCTAATCAAAAGGTAATTGCTGTGTTGCAAACAAAAATAATAATTATTAACGATAACAAAATTAAATTTTAGTACATAAAACTTTAAACTATACTCACTTATTATAAAGCTGTTCATTTATGGACAGCTTAAAATAGTTGGGAACACATGTTTACAACTCACCTGTTCTTGCTGGTAAATTCCGTGAAGATAAATTATTATTATTTTATGGTTGAACTTTTATCATCTTCACGGAAATACTGCTGATATATACGATAACTTCTATTGACTAGATTAGCATTTAACGTCATTAATTTGAGATTGTCACACAGAGTAATCCACTAACCAAATAGTTTATTGATTTTCAAGACTGGGAAAATGATGTCTGGTGGGAAGTTGATTCAATACCATCAGGGGCACAATAGTCCCCTTATCTGTTCATATTTATTGTCTTCACAGCAAAACTAAACATATAATATAATTTAAAAAGATGTAGAAGCAAGCTTAAACTTATTGGAAAAAATGGGATGTTAATATAAAAATAAAGAATTAATAATATATAAAACCTTAATCAAAAATTGAATTTACTTACCAATTTCTACACTATTATTTTTAAAAACAATACAAGGGCAATAACTTAATCATTTAAGACTCGTCTAAACCCAAAAAAAACTAAATAAATTTTACAAATCGTCAAAATCAATCGTCACATTTAAACAAAAAGACAGAACTTTTCAGATAACAAAACGATAAATTAAAGTCCTACACACACTGGTACACTAACGCCATCTCCTGATATGTTCGCAAACTAAAAAAAGCTGTCTCGCTTCTTTCATAAGGGGTGCTCAGATCATTCATTAGTCAAAGACTTGATTTGGAGTATGTTAAAGTATTAGCCAACATTGTATTCGCTAAATAAAATATCAACAACGAAATGAAACTCAATTTTATCGTTAAGTAATGAAATTAAAATTTAGGATTATAGTAAAGGTCAATAGCCCGAAATTTTAAACCTTATTACGTATTTAAAATTATCTTGTCATCATTTCATCGATAAGCAGAAACTGGTCTGTGTAAAATTGGGTCGACAAGAAACGTTGTTTGGAAGTATTTTCAGAGTGCTGAAAAAAAAAACGATTTATTTTGCTGACTTTGCTTTTACCTTTTTTATAGTTGTACTATCTAACGGAATAGTATTTTTAATCTGACTTGTAGCAGTTTTGCTGTATGGTTTTTTTGAAACAGGTTTCCTTCTTCTTGAAGTACTCACATTCGACGTAGAAGACCTAAAAAAATAAAATTACTTCTACAGATCGTTTATTCAACGATTTGAAACGTTTTTTTTTTGTAATCACACTAAACAAGGATAGCCAGTGAACTGACGATTACTCCGTTGAATAAGTGAAATTAAACCTATAGTTAAGTATTGAACGCCCATATAATCTTAGACCATAAGCAAAATATAACCCGAATAAGAAGTAGGATTTCTGAGATCTCGCCTGGAGTAAATGGATTCATTGAGAATTACTAACAAGAATGAGTGTATAGACCTAAGTATGTAACTATTTATATTTATTTTTTTTCGGAAATTCAGTAGCGGCTAGGGACTGTTTGGACAAATAGTGTCAATAGGACAAATATAAAATAATTATAAAACGTGTAAAACAACAATTTCCATAATTATAGTCAATATAAGAATAATTAAACATTGTTTATATTTTTACCTTACTAAGCATTCATGTGCCTTTATTTTATTTGAAATATAAATGAGACTATCTATTCCTTTTTTCAACCACCAAACAACATATATACAAAACAAAAACGTTGATGTCGTTCCTCACAGCCAACTATTTTTTATCATACCATTTCCACTTAACTTTAGATTCAATAAGAGTGGCCGCCCATCACGATTAACTCAGAGATGCGAAAAATGTTTGGAAGTTCAGGGTGGAAATGTTGAACATTTATAAAAATAAGTTGTTTCCCTGTGTAAGTAAGTCCTTTAGTATTTTTACAAAACAAAAATGTTAAATTGTCAATATTTTAAAAACTGCAAATATTTGGAATAGGCAACCTCATACAAACTACCTTTATTTTTAATACTAAATAAGATAAGATTATAAAAACAGAACATTTATATTTAAAAAAAAATGTTCTAATCTAAAAATGAAATAACATATAGAGTATTCCACTTAAAATAAGCAAGACGGCATCAACTTCCGGTATAACTGGAAGTGCCACCATCTTAAAAATATTTTAGCCGAACTGCCCCCATCGACTTAAGCAAAATGCCAAATTTTAAAAATTCTCCGAACTCTATTTTCCAACAAATTGATCGCGACATCTCGTCGTGGGATACACTATCTATCTATCTATAATATATATATATATATATATATATATATATATATATATATATATATATATATATATATATATATATATATATATATTCTCACGGATGTGATATGTAATCGAAGGTTTTCGGGCATCCCGTGTATGTGCGAGTCCCTCTCAGGATTGTAAGGCAGCTGACGTCTCGGTGAAATCTCATTTAACATTTTCAAAGCTCACTGTATGGCGTCTACGAGCGAACTGTTCGAAAGTTCGCATTTGGATTATTCTGGCTATATGTATCCCTCTTAATATATATATATATATATATATATATATATATATATATATATATATATATATATATATATATATATATATATATATATATATATATATATATGTAATCGAAGGTTTTCGGGCATCCCGTGTATGTGCTGAGTCCCTTTCAGGACTGTAAGGCAGCTGACGTTTCGGTGAAATCTCATGTTGAATGGTGAATGAGATTTCACCGAAACGTCAGCTGCCTTACAGTCCTGAAAGGAACTCAGCACATACACGGGATGTCCGAAAACCTTCGATTACACATCACACCCGTGAGAATATCCGACATAACATATATATATATATATATATATATATTTATATATATATATATATATATATATATATATATATATATATATATATATATATATATATATATATATATATATATATATATATATATTTAGAGGGCCGGGTACCATATCTCAGGGAGTGAGAGTGCAGGAACAAGAAATGATGGTTTGGCAATTAAAACGAAATAATAGCTATATTAGAATGACTTTCGCGGCCCTTTTTCAATTTTGCTTCGAAATTTTAAATGGAAACATATAATCGGAAAATAGAACTTGCAAAATAAAATGTAAAAAGTTAATTCGCTATCTCTATTTGTTTCGGAATTATAGCCGAAAGAATAATTGATACCATGTTGACGGGAAACAGCAATTGTTTTGAAAGGTCCGTGGTCAAGCGTGCCATGAAAAATAATGAAACCTTTCATAAGTTAGGGCTTTATAACTTTGTATTCTATCACTACCGCCCTTAATTTACTTATTATTAGCTTTCGTATTATTACAAAATTATCTAGTTAGCTATGAAACAAAATCGGCAGATTTCCAGTAAAACAAACGAACTGATATGTCACTTGCATGAAACTTTGATAAGACAAGTATCTCGTCAAAATTTTATCTGACATTGCTTGTGAATTTTAATTTTACCGTTATTCACATGTTTCAAAAGTGTCTTATTCCAATGTCGAGGCTTACGATATGCTTGCTATATTTTGAGTGTTTTAAAAAGGCTAATATTGCTACAAGTGAATATGCTATCAAGTATCATGAACGAATACCCTTTACTAGAAAAGTATTTCGGCGGTTGGTAACACGTCTAAGAGAAACGGTTAGGGTACATCCCACTCCAGTGTCCTTCAGGACACGTCTGTCAAAAAATGAAGATATTATAGACGTTCTCACGTACGTGCAAGGAGATCCGCACTTGAGTGTTAGAAACATTTCTTTAGACTTAGGCATAAGTTGCACTACAGTGTACCGAATTTTAAGGGATTTTAAGGTGCATTCCTATCATGTAGTTTTACACCAGGCTCTTTCAGAGACTAATTTTGACAGGCGGATGGATTATTGTTATTGGTTCATAGCTATGTGCAACGAAAATCGCCAATTCCTCTTCCAGATTATATGGACTGATGAAGCAACTTTTACTAATTGTTGGAGAGTTAATTTGTACATCATCATGGTCACAAATACCCATTGGATGCAGCAAGTGGATCATTAAAACAAGTGGAGTGTCAACGTGTGGTTCGGAATCTTAGGACACATAATTATCGGACCGTTTATCTTAAATGACCATCTAAATGGCGAATCGTACTTAGGCTTTTTACGGAATAACTTGCCTATCTTGGCACACTTTTTTGAAAGAGGCCGTAATTTTTTAGACGTTAGTTTCCAAATCGTTGGATTGGAAGGGGTAGTTTGTTTCCGTGCCCGTCCTGGTCCCTGGATTTAACTGTGCTATATTTTTACTTGTGGTGAAGACTAAAAGAGATTGATTATCAAACACGACCAACCACACGGGAGAACATGATTGAGAGAATTGAAAGTGCAGTAAATGTGACTTCAGAAGCTGAAGTTGAAACTATCGTTTCCAGCACTAGAAAAAATGTAATAGTTGCATTTTGCACAACGGTGGTCATTTTGAACATTTGTTGTTTGTTCAAGTTTCCTATGGTTTCATTAATAATATTAAGGTGTTTGTTATTTTTAATATTGTTTTGGCCTGTTGGTCTTTAAATCTTACCTTTCACATGGTTTGAAGGAGTCCTATACATTGATAAAGTGTGAAGGAAGCTACACAGAAACAGAACAACAAATAAACATTAATTGTGACCGAAAAACAATAAAATAAATTAAAAAATTAACACAAACTGGAAAAACGCACACTTGTGAAAAGTTTAAAAAGATTTTTATTATTTTTCATGGTACGTTTGACCCCGGACTTTTCAAAATAATTGCTTTTTCAAGTCAACGTGATATCAATTATTCTTTTGGCTATAATTCCAAAACAAATAAAGATACTGAATTAATTTTCTTACATTTTCCCGGGGCAAATTTATTTTACTTTCCGAATATGATATAAATGTCATTCCATTTACAATTTCGGGATATAGTGAAAAAAAGAGAAGGGTCCCAAATAAAGCCCTCTAGCGAGGGCCGCGAAAATCGTTCTAATATAGCTATTTCGCTTTAAATGTCAAACCTTCCTTTCTTAAACGAAACCAAGTTTATCAAATTCAGATGAGCAAAACCAAACTTATGGTAACTTTTATTAGTAGACTTTCCTCCTCTCCTGCCCTAACTTTACATCTTACAGAAAAAAGTGTAAAACCAAAAAGATGTAGAATTGTAGTAACATTATAAGTGTAATATTTTTTGATAGCTTATATAGGGATATTTTCCAGAAAAATGTTTTTTTACGTGACCATAGCAATTACGCCTCCTAGCGATAGAGTTAGGAACTTACAATTATTTTCAGCAATTTCTCTTGGCCATTTTCCTTAACGGGATTTTTTACCCAACCTTCCTTTACTATCACTTCCTGAGATATGGTACCCGGCCATCCTTAATGAAAAATAAAAAATTTGACAGGCGGAATATTAGTGGGATTAAAGGGGATTCATTTTAATAATAGGTAACTTATACAGGGAGTATCAAAATATAGCGCATAATTTTTTTTAATGTAACTACCTCCATTTTTTGGTGTCTTATTGAACCCTCCCTTCAACCTTAAATTTTTTTGTCTTAAAATGCGACGTTGCCAAATTATTAAATGTTCAAATATTTTTTGGCCGAAATGAGTATTTTAACTAGATTTTAATAACCACATCGTGGTTCTTTTTTGTAAAAATTTGTGATGTGTGTGTGTGCGTGTGATGGGATCATTTTATCTCACAATAGTCCAATATTTAGTTTTTATACAGGTTAATAAGTTATTAACAGGTTGTACACCGAAGAAATCAAAAAATAGACAGATTGTGTATTTCAGTGTATATTATATTATTATTATCGGCTAAGCGCGTTCGGTCTTAATTAGACCATCCTCAGGGCTCAGACCTCGTCAAAGGGCACACACTGACCCTGCCATTTGGAAAAGAGTCTCCAACGCCAGCACAGCCTCCACACAGAACAAGTCACATATACAATTAAAAGACTGCCCCAAATTAAAATTAAAACATTCAAAACAATGTATACATTAACATTATTAAAATAATAAACCTTTACAATAACAACTCAAAAGACACTGTCTTTTGAGTTGTTATTGTAAAGTCGAATCAAATGGTTGAGATTATAAGATGTCTCGAAAATGTGTAAACAATTCAGATCACTTCTGTTATGTTTGTGGTTAGGTGAATTTTGCATCTCAGAAGAAAAGAACTTGGTTTCTGCTAAGTAAAGCAAACATTAAAGAAGGTATTTTTGTTGGGCCACAGATTCGAATTATTCTGAAAGACAAACATCTTGACAGCCCTCTATCATAGATTGAAAAAAATGCTTGGAATGGTCATTAATTTCTTCGGAAATAAAAAAGCTGAGAATTACTTTACTCTTCTTGAAAATATTCGTATCAAAAGAAGGGTTGCAATATGTCTAAAGATCCATTTCCTACATTCACATCTGGACATTTTTTGATAACTACGGAGCTGTAAATGATGAGCATGGCGAACGTTTCCATCACAATAAATCAACCATGGAGAAAAGGTACCAGGGAAAGAGAAATGCTTCCATACTTGACTACTGTTGGACTCTTGATAGAGATGCTTCAGAAACAATTCACAAAAGAAAAGAAAGAAGACATGATATTTAGTGTATCTACAAGTGTATGTATTTTTTTATTATTTTGTTAAAAATATATTAAAAAAAAACTTTAATTTCATCGTCATTTTTGTGTTCAGCGCCCCAAAATTAACAAAAAAATGCACTTTTCATACAACATACCACAAATAAACTAAAATTTGTTGCGTAGTGTAATCACTATGGGCCTTTTTAACCCTCGGGTTGGTAATAAGGTTACTCAACAAGTTTACTTACTTTCTAAAGCAAACTAGATAAATCAAACTTTTCTTAAATAAATTAAAACTTCTCTTTTGATAACAAAAAAAAAAGTAAGTGAGACTACCTTTTTTTGACTTAAAAACAAATTAAGCCTAATTCATTTTATTTTAAAAATAATTAAATGAGACTTTTCTCTCTATCTCCGACTAAAACTCAATCAGACTTCTCTTTATATAAAAGTAATTCACATCTCTACTTCTTAACTTAAAAAAAAAACATAATTCTTAAAAAAATGTATCAAATGAGATCAACTTTCAACATAAAATATGGTAAATTATACTTTTTTTCAACAAAAATTAAATCAGACTTTTTTTTTTTACAAGAAAACTAAATTAAATTTCTCTATAACAAAAAAAAATCACACTTCTCTGTCTTCAACAAAAAACTTAAACGATATTCTAAGTTTTAAGCAAAAAAATTAAATGACACATTTATATTCATCACTACATATCGGTAGATGGGTACAATAAAAATATCCACTCTAAGCTCAGTCATGGCAATAAAATACTTCATCTTCGTTTGTCAATCCAACACACTTCATAGGCATGGCTGTACCAACAAGATTCGAGTTTATCATTTTGGTCAAAATGCACTTAGATCAAACTTTAAGAAAGTAATTTAAACCTCATGGAAAACTCTAAAAAACTGTCTGATCAGAATTTTCTCACAAACTTTTCTACAAAAATGGCGCTGAATTTAATAAAGTTGATTTTTTTTTTAAATTTTTTTATTCTCGATTAAAACCTTTACAAAATTAAAAATCGACTTACACTTTATGTCATCTGCAAGTACTCGCAAAGAGCTTTTAAATGCTTTTTTCAGAATTGTCGTGCGATGATTCCTTACTGAAATACAGTACTTTGAAGTTCTACTTGTTTTTGCTTAGACATGGCAAAATTGATTGACGGGCAGTGTATCTCAAGACATCGATTCTCGATGTAAATTAACACACACATCGTGTTCTTCAATACCCAACGTCCAATATAAACAAGGAGCTTTATGTTAAGATAACAAATGCACATTAAAACTTACCCTTATATATCAACAAAAATTATAAAACCGTGCAGTTACTGTCACTTCAACGACGCATCGCTCGCTACTGACAGGAGGGCGGAGCGAGCGGCTGCGAACCCATACTAGTAGGGTTTATCACTAAACACATGTGTGTGTAAAGAGTGACGTACAATTCTCAAATGTGGGTCTTATTACCACCTGAGCCTTATTTGCTTCAGGTACCTTACAGGAAGAACAAAAATCCCTAAAGTAACGTACGTCCAATACCCACTGGCTGTTTTTCTTGTAGGTACATTTAAAGTTGTAAAAAATGAGAGTGCAATATGCCTAATACGACTTTATTAAACTTTAGCCATACTTACTGCGACTGATCAGTATTATTCCCTTGTGATGGGAAACTATCCATAGCATCATCGGAATTTACACTGGATTTTATGTGATTGTTGTTGCATGGTACTGCATCATCATTCCAGTTATTTTCACCCTGACCAAATTTGTTTAAAAAAGTTGCATCTAAAAAATAATAATACAAAAAATTTATATTTTTTATATTGATAGTTTAATGAATATTCTAATGGACAAGAAATAGTATATACCTTATAATATTAAGGCGGGAATTCACCAAAAGCACAAAACATTTGGAAACGTTTTCAAACGAAACCAATCTTCAAACATTTTCAGTGGAGAAATAAATAGCGCACGAACAAACATTGTTGGCAAACGTTTTCGAATATTTGCTTATGTTCCGACCGTTGTCGGTACTTCAAAAGGATTCGCAGTGTGTACATGCGCGTTAAGTGGAGATACGTATTTAAACTAGTCTAGGCATTCAGTTTTAATCGCTAGAATCCATGTTTATATCTGACACTTTCTTATTGTAAATTATTTTTATTAACCTATTAACATAACACAATAACTAAAAACTGTTCAGCCATGGATTGGGATCGTGAAAAATGTTTCGAATTGATTAATTTGGAACAACGATAAATGTCGGCAAATTTACCTTTTATTTGGAAACATTTATTCAGTGAAGACACAATGTCTATAAACGACAAAAAACATTCGAGAAGAGTAACAAATGTTTGCTCTAATTTACTCTAAATGCTTGTTAGGTGGATTCCCACAACATTGTCGACAAATGTTTCCGAATGTTTGCCGATGTTCCGACCGATGTCGGTACTTTAAAGGGAATTCGCTGTATGTGTGCTTATCGTGCGTGTTGAGTGAAGATGCGAGTTCAAACTAGTCTAGGTATGCAGGTCTAATCACACACTATGGAGCAACGATAAATGTTGACAAATTTAGCATTTATTTACAAACATTTATTCAGTGAAGACACAATGTTCACAAACAACAGGAAATATTCGAGAACAGTTACAAGTGCTTGCTCCTTTTTACCCTATAAAGGCGGGAATCCACCTAACGAGTATTTAGAGTAAAAGGGAGCAAATACTTAAAACTTTTTTCGAATATTTTTTGTCGTTTGTAAACACTGTGTTTTCACTGAATAAATGTTTGCAAATAAATGCTAAATTTGCCAACATTTATCGTTGTTTCACAGTGTGTGATTAGAACTACATACCTAGACTAATTTAAACTCGCATCTCCACCAGGCGCGAATCCAGGGGGGGGGGGCAGCGTCGATCGGTCCCCTCCAAAAGCTTGGAGTTCAGGAAAATAGACCCGATTCTGCTTCTTATAGTAGGAATGTGTATGCTGCTGCTAGCATACCCCCCTTCCACGTCGGCAATTTTTTTTTATTGAGATCCCCACCCCTACAGTGCCTTGAGGTTACGAAAATAGACTCGATTCTGCCTCTTATACTGGAATGTGTATGCTGCTGGAATACCCCTCCCCGGTCGACAACTTGTTTTTCTTACGATCGCCCCCCCCCCCCTCCCAAAGTTTCGAATTCAGAAAAATAGACCAGACTCTGCCTTTCACACTAGAAATGGGAATATTGCTGACGTCCCCCCTCCCTCAGCAACTTGCTTTCGCTTGCCATACTGTACTTTTGTGATATCACCCCCCCCCCCAAAAAAAAAAAGAGGATAGATCCGCCCTGAATCTCCACTCAACGCGCAAGAGAGGCACACATACTGGGAATTTCCTTTGAAGTACCGACAATGGTCGGAACATCGGCAAACATTTGTCGACAATGTTTGTTCGTGCGCTATTATGAACCATCCTATATTAAAGTATCTGTTCGATTGGTTTCTCTTTGATACCATGTTTATAAAGTATATCTCTTATTGTCTGAAGTAATAATGGCCACAATCTTAATTATACTATTGACATTCGCAACTTGCTAATTGTGTTAGTTGGATAAAGGTGGGAATCCACCTAGCAAGCATTTAGAGTAAAAAGGAGCAAGCACTTGTAACTGTTTTCGAATATTTCCTGTCGTTTGTAATCATTGCGTCTTCACTAAAAAATGTTTGCAAATAAATGCTAAATTTGCCAACATTTATCGTTGTTCCATACTGTATAATCCGAACTGCATATCGAGACTAGTTTGAATTCGCATCTCTACTCAACGCGCACGATAGGCATACATAATGTGAATTCCTTTTGAAGTACTGACAATGGTCGGAACCTCGACAAACATTCGAAAACATTTATCGATAATGTTTGTTTGTGCGCTACTTATGTCTCCACTGAAAATATTTCAAGATTGATTTCATTTGCAAACGTTCGTAAAAGTTTTGTATCTTTGGTGACATACGCGCGCACACATACGCATCCGCGCGCACGCGTATGCACGTGCGCGCCCACACACACCTGATGCAGTTATAATTTAATGTTTAGATCCGAAATATTTTTCTTCATAAATATATTACACACACTAAATATTTTTTCATCGCCTAAGCCTTTTTTTAAGTTATTTCAAAGTTAGAAAAATTATTTCAAATCTTAAGACCATGTATCTTGGTAACGAAGCCTCAGCGGACTATTACACCACATGTTTATCTGGAGGCTCTTAGTTAAAAAGTTATATATATATATATATATATATATATATATAATATATATATATATATATATATATATATATATATAATTTTTCTTTTATTTTGTATTTTTCGCGCGTTTCGCCCTTTTTCAAAATTTTTTCTTCCTAAAAATATTTTTATACAATTAAAACATATCTACAATTTCAAAAAACAAACAAACAAGACACTTTAAAAACAGTATTTAAGTTTTAATAATTTTTAAAAATATTTAATTTTACCGGTACACACCTTGACATTTTCCTACTCTATTACTAAATAAAATTCAAACTTTACATCGTCTACTGAGGATACATGGAATGCGAATGTGTTTTATTTTTTTATATTTTACAATGCATGAAAAACAAATAAGGTATACGTTAGTTTTATTTTACAGGATTGAATACTTAATAATTTTGTTTAAATTAGGCTTATGTAAATGTGGCTCAAATTTCCCATATCTGTTCTGTCGTTAACAGTGTTTTTATCTTTTTAATTTCAATCATTTCCTTTATCTGTAATTTTTGATAATTCATATCTTTGTTTTTTATTATGGTACTGTTATAATCAAAAGTATGTTTTTCGTCCTGTGTGTGTTTGTTTAACACTGTTGAGGCGTTTTTCGTATATTTATGGCCATTTAATCTGTTCTTCGGCAATTGGCTCGTCATGCCTATATATTTTGGGACAATTTGTGCAAGGGATCGAATATATTAAATTTGATTTATTCATGAGAGGAGTTTTACTTTTAAATTTGTAAACAATGTATTTAATTTATTATGTGACTTGTGGCATACGATAAGTGATATAATCTATGGTTCAAGAATCAAGAATATATATATATATATATATATATATATATATATATATATATATTATATATATATATATATATATATATATATAAATATGTTTATGCGACTTTCACGGATTCCTCCGTGTGAGTTGCAATAGCAGTGGATACAACCACATTATACCGTTGTAGTGCTGAAATCATAGCGGGGAGGGTAAGTTTTGACTTCTTCTCGATGTAGTGGTACAGGTAGGCCATCATCTCGATATTGGTGGAATTGGATAGATTGTGTTCTGTAGCAATCTATTCAAACTGTGCAACCTCTACCACGGAAAGGATATGATGGAACGAAGTTTACATTTACTGTTCGCATTTTATTCCACTTATATACGGAGTTGCATATAGTTGTACGTTTGCTGAATGTGATTTCAGCACTACAACGGCATAATGTGGTTGTATCCACTGCTATTGCAACTCACACGGAGGAATCCGTGAAAGCCGCATAAACATATATACGCCATCCGGCGGGAGGTCGGCGAAACCGCGTTCAGTATTTGCATGCTTCCTTCCGATCTGTCCTTTGCACAGCCAGGTGCATGTCGGTACCCCGATGAGTCTAGTAGAGACGAAACATGTGCCTCTGCCGTATCACTGTAGCGGGAGGGTAAGTTTTGACTTTCTTCTCGATGTGGTGGTACAGGTAGGCCATCATCTCGATGGTGGTGGAATTGCATAGATTGTGTTCTGTAGCAATCTATTCAAACTGTGCAATCTCTACCACGGAAAGGATATGATGGAACGAAGTTTAAATTTACTGTTCGCATTTTATTCCATATATATATATATATATATATATATATATATATATATATATATATATATATATATATATATATATATATATATATATAGTTAGGATACTAATAAGGGTGATGCCGATCTTCTTTACCACTTCGGAAACGATTTACGATGGTCTAATAGTTTTTAGAATATTTAGTCGGTGGGCTGGTGCAGTTAATTATAAAAACCCTTTTTTTTTGTAATTAATTGTGATAATCAAATGAAACTAAAAAATATATATAAAAAGTGTACTTACCGAAAAATGTTAATTCCTGGATTCGTGCCACGAGGTTTACAAAATGATATACATTGATACTTCATTATAATGATTATTTTTACACACACACACTGGCTGAAACAAATAAATCAAAACAATTTTAAGCGTCGACAACACAACTAACGACGAATGAACGAACTAACTGAACTAAGACGAGACGCACACCAAAAGCCTTGGTGAACTCCAAGAAATTTTAAGTTCTTATGTCAAAATACATTACCTGTGGATAGATTCATAGATGGTTCATTTGGTGTATTAGTTTTCTTAACAGTGGAACTCTGTGGTGTTACAGGAGACGATGTTATTGGCGTAGAAGCCCTTGCATCGTCAGTCTCTGTCGTTATTTTGAGTCTTTTAGGTGATGAAGGAGCATCTAGAAATAGAAAAAATCTTATAAATGCTTTAACATTTATATCAAAATTTATTATTTATTTAATTATAGTATTTATTCTAACTAAATTATGTAATTTGCTTTTAGGTTATTTACTTAGTTATTTTATATATTTTTTGATTAGTCACCTAGGAAACAATAGTAGGGGAAGCAATAAAATTTTCCAGTAAGCCTTTTATTAAAGCCAGTATGAAATATGAATTTTATGTACTTAATCCTAAAAGTAGAAGTCTGGTGGAAAGCACAATGGTGGGAAATCAAAGTTATGAGAAATACGATTAAAAAAATCAATTTTATTAAAGCTGAAAATCAGTAAAATAGTAGTTTATGATATAATATATTGAAAAAAAGTAGTTTAACATTTGCCGCACGGTGAAGCATATGTCTGACAGGCTTGGAATGACGTGAAAAAAATTAATTTTATTACTGATAATGTTAACGTTAAAAATTATGTTAAATTGTAGAAAATACCATTCTACATTAGAAAAAAGTTAGTCTGACGCATGTCTGGCGATGGTAAGTCACTGTCAGACGTGTTAAACGTAGACGCGCACTACTAATGCACCAGCCCGCCCTGTATTTATCATAATGTTTGACAACGCCGTATCACGTCACACATGTATCAAACTGTTTTTAACCGACTTCTAAAAAAAGGAGGTTCTCAGTTCCACCGCTATTATTTTTTTTTTGGTTTATTTATGTACATTGATTACTTCGGAACGGCGGCACCGATTTGAATGAATTTTTTTACGCTATATTCAGAAAGATCCTGCGGTGGAACCCATATCAATTTAGATAGAATTGGTGCAATAAAATCCAAGATAGTGCTGATAATATCGTAGACAAAAAAATTAATTTTGTCCGATTTTCTCCAAAATTAGCACGGGAGAGTTTTTGGAATTATTTTTTAAAAATTCAATATAGTGGATCCAGTATGGCGGACAAAAAAAAAGTGATTTGGTCCGATTTTCTCCAAAATTGATATTGGGGAGTTTTCGGGGTCGCACATAACGAATTTAAAATTATTTTAATAAAATTCAATATGGCGGACAAAAAAATTATTTTTTTTTTAATTTTTCCAAAATTGGTATACGGAAGTTTTTGGAGTCGCACATAACAACAATGAAATTATTTTTAAAAAATTCAATATGGCGGACAAAAAAAAATTAATTTTATACGATTTTCTCCAAAATTGATTGGATATCTCGAGATCGCCCATATGAATCTGAAATTATTTTAAAAAATTCAATATGGCGGATCCAATATAGCGTCGTAAAAATTTTACCTCTATCGATTTTCTCCAAAATTGGTATAGGAGCGTTCTTGAGGGTGTGAACTATGACTTTAAAATTATTTTTAAAAAATTCAATATAGCGTCGTAAAAATTTTACCTCTATCGATTTTCTCCAAAATTGGTATAGGAGCGTTCTTGAGGGTGTGAACTATGACTTTAAAATTATTTTTAAAAAATTCAATATAGCGTCGTAAAAATTTTACCTCTATCGATTTTCTCCAAAATTGGTATAGGAGCGTTCTTGAGGGTGTGAACTATGACTTTAAAATTATTTTTAAAAAATTCAATATAGCGTCGTAAAAATTTTACCTCTATCGATTTTCTCCAAAATTGGTATAGGAGCGTTCTTGAGGGTGTGAACTATGAATTTAAAATTATTTTAAAAAATTCAATGTAGCGGATCCAATATAGCGTCGTAAAAATTTTACCTCTATCGATTTTCTCCAAAATTGGTATAGGAGCGTTCTTGAGGGTGTGAACTATGAATTTAAAAATTATTTTTAAAAAATTCAATATAGCGTCGTAAAAATTTTACCTCTATCGATTTTCTCCAAAATTGGTATAGGAGCGTTCTTGAGGGTGTGAACTATGAATTTAAAATTATTTTTAAAAAATTCAATATAGCGTCGTAAAAATTTTACCTCTATCGATTTTCTCCAAAATTGGTATAGGAGCGTTCTTGAGGGTGTGAACTATGACTTTAAAATTATTTTTAAAAAAATTCAATATAGCGTCGTAAAAATTTTACCTCTATCGATTTTCTCCAAAATTGGTATAGGAGCGTTCTTGAGGGTGTGAACTATGACTTTAAAATTATTTTTAAAAAATTCAATATAGCGTCGTAAAAATTTTACCTCTATCGATTTTCTCCAAAATTGGTATAGGAGCGTTCTTGAGGGTGTGAACTATGAATTTAAAATTATTTTTAAAAAATTCAATATAGCGGATCCAATATAGCGTCGTAAAAAATTTACCTCTATCGATTTTCTCCAAAATTGGTATAGGAGCGTTCTTGAGGGTGTGAACTATGACTTTAAAATTATTTTTAAAAAAATTCAATATAGCGTCGTAAAAATTTTACCTCTATCGATTTTCTCCAAAATTGGTATAGGAGCGTTCTTGAGGGTGTGAACTATGAATTTAAAATTATTTTTAAAAATTTCAATATAGCGGATCCAATATAGCGTCGTAAAAATTTTACCTCTATCGATTTTCTCCAAAATTGGTATAGGAGCGTTCTTGAGGGTGTGAACTATGAATTTAAAATTATTTTTAAAAATTCAATATAGCGTCGTAAAAATTTTACCTCTATCGATTTTCTCCAAAATTGGTATAGGAGCGTTCTTGAGGGTGTGAACTATGACTTTAAAATTATTTTTAAAAAATTCAATATAGCGTCGTAAAAATTTTACCTCTATCGATTTTCTCCAAAATTGGTATAGGAGCGTTCTTGAGGGTGTGAACTATGACTTTAAAATTATTTTTAAAAAATTCAATATAGCGTCGTAAAAATTTTACCTCTATCGATTTTCTCCAAAATTGGTATAGGAGCGTTCTTGAGGGTGTGAACTATGAATTTAAAATTATTTTTAAAAAATTCAATATAGCGGATCCAATATAGCGTCGTAAAAATTTTACCTCTATCGATTTTCTCCAAAATTGGTATAGGAGCGTTCTTGAGGGTGTGAACTATGACTTTAAAATTATTTTTAAAAAATTCAATATAGCGTCGTAAAAATTTTACCTCTATCGATTTTCTCCAAAATTGGTATAGGAGCGTTCTTGAGGGTGTGAACTATGAATTTAAAATTATTTTAAAAAATTCAATATAGCGGATCCAATATAGCGTCGTAAAAATTTTACCTCTATCGATTTTCTCCAAAATTGGTATAGGAGCGTTCTTGAGGGTGTGAACTATTACTTTAAAATTATTTTTAAAAAATTCAATATAGCGTCGTAAAAATTTTACCTCTATCGATTTTCTCCAAAATTGGTATAGGAGCGTTCTTGAGGGTGTGAACTATTAATTTAAAATTATTTTAAAAAATTCAATATAGCGGATTCAATATAGCGTCGTAAAAATTTTACCCCTATCGATTTTCTCCAAAATTGGTATAGGAGCGTTCTTGAGGGTGTCAACTATGAATTTAAAATTATTTTTAAAAGATCCAATATGGCGAATTCAATACAGCGGGCTAAAAATTTTATAAGTTTTGATTTAATTCAAAATTGGTACTGGTTCGTTCCTGAGGGTGTAAATCGAGAATTTAAAATTATTTTGAAAAAATTGATTGTGTTATATTCAATATGACGGTCTAAAAATGTTATATTTTTGGATTTTGTCTAAAATTGGTACTAGGAGGTGGGTGTAGATTCAGATTAGATTAAGAGGTTAAAATAATTTTTTTTGAAATTAGATATTGCGGATCCAATATGGTAGTTTCAACATTTTAAGTTGTTTATATTTTTTCAAATTTGGTGTTAGGGGGTTTTCGGGGTGATAGGTTACGAATATAATGTTAATTTTTTTTAGCTTAATATGACACATATAATATGGAGCATTAAAAATTTTACATTTTTCCGAGTTTGTCCAAAATTAATATTGGAGGTTTTTTTAGTGCGTATACAAACTCAATATGAAGGATAAAATAAGTTGGACTAAAAAATTTACGTCTCAAGTTCTTTAAATATCCATTTCGTTCAAAACTGGTGTTTGGAAATTTCTCAGAATCAAAGAATTTTGGTTGTTTACTTTTAGTGTTAATCTCGCTTAGTACTTAATTTATGGCTATCATAACATTCAAAATTAAAAATCAATTTTTATATAAAATTTAACTGACTTCTAAAAAAGCGCTAAAAAGCGAAAAATAAAAATATGAATTTTTATATAAAATTGAAATTTTTGTTAGGTATTAGTTTGGCGTCAACTTACAAAAAATTTCAATTTCATATAACAATTTATATTGTTATTTTTCGCTTTTTAGCGCTTTTTCAGAAGTCGGTTAAATTTTTATATAATAATTTATTTATTTTTTGAAAATGTGTTTAATAGCTTTGGGTAAAAAATAATGTTAAACAGGTTGTTTACATAATTACATTTAGAACTTAAAAACTCAATAGTAACAAGTTTTGAAAAATTGCTTGATTAAATTTGTAGGTCTGCGTCTTTTATTCGTATTTTTTTCTAATATTTCCTGTTTAAAAATAAGTTCCTAATTGCGATTTTTTTGTAATTTTTTGCTCTAAGTAATAATGTTTAAAAACATATCAAACAAGACCAGCTATGTAAAGTTCTTTGGAATGAGATTAAATTCACTAAATTCGGTTTAACCAGATCGGAGTTATAAGCATCTTTTTAAATAAAAATTTAACCCCCCATCACTTTACTTGACAGGTGATGAAGATGCCATTAGAAGCTTTTTTGTTCAGAAAACTGTCAAGGTTACAACAAATGCTTTTCCCACCTATCTCAATTTAGTATCTTTTTTTTTGAGAAAAATTCTGTTTTTGTTTTTTGTGGCCCCCTAACGACTATCTTAGAAAAAAATTATAGAATTTTTTTACAAAACCATGCGATTTCTAGTCCTGGAGATAAGGCCGGTTACCATTCTTAATGGGACACCCGGTACATAATGGCAGTGAATGACAATATTGTAATGAACTAGAGAAATTCTCCGCATCCTCATAAAAATGTTATATCCATGAATCATTATTATTCATCTTTCTAATAGAATTCTAGCCCTTTAATCGGGTATATTCTATAGGTGTATATAAATAGATTTAAGCAGTTTAGTTTGTATTTGAGAGCGAATGTGTTAATAAGAAGTTATTAAAGAGTTGTTATTTAGTAGTGGAAAGTGTTGTGTTTTATCTGTACCCAGTGATAATATAAGGAGAGAAAATCGTAACAATTGGTGTCAAAAGTGAGGATTATCACCGGATTTTCAGAAAATTTTATTTGTAAATTAGTAGATGAGATAGAGAAAAACGGATTTCACTGTTGGATTTGTTATCAATTGAGAAAATAGAAATAATTTTTGATAAAGTTCCAGAACGTTTTACTCTGAAATTCAAAAACATTGCGAAAAATTGACTTTAGAATCGGATTTGTCATCAAGAAAGAAGCTTAGAACTGAATTTCCGATAAAAGTTCTACAACATTGTATTCGAAAACTAGAAGAGATAGTGAAAAACTGACTTTACTGTTGAATTCTCGACAAAATTCTAGAACATTCTATTTAAAAACTAGAAGAGAGCCAAAAACTGACCTCACCTTCGAATATATCATCAATAAAGAAGCTTAGAATCGAATCTTAGACAAGGTTCTAGAACATTCAATTTAGAAACTAGAAGAGAGAGTGAGAAACGGAATTCACCATCTAACTTAACATTAAGAAAGAATTCTGGAACCTAGTTTTCAACAACAATCTAGACAATGTTGAAGATTGACTAAGATGGTTGTCGGACTTGCACTGTCTTTATTTTTGTTTATTTTTACGACGTTTCGATTCGTTTGTATCTCTAAACGTTGTCTAGTATAAACTGAATGTTCTGTCTTAAGGCTACGAGCTTATATAGGAACTGTGTCCATTGAAGCGCAAAGTTTCGCTTCACTGTACATATCTCAATGATTTGATGTTAAAAAGTAGTAAAAAGTAGTGGCTGACAAAGATTAGGTATCTCAACACTAGGTTTACTGAAGATTCCATTATTATTTTTAATAAAAGTTGCTTCTATAAATTTTCTTTTTTTTTTTTCATGTTGGGTTCCATATATATTGCCGCGGCTTTAAACCATTTTATATGGTGTTGTTTATTCCAGGCGTGTTCTGCAATACCTGATCTCGACGTTTTCCCTTTTTGTGTATGAGTTTTATGTTCCTTAATTCTACCTTCTAGTGGTCGCTTGGTTTCTCCAATATACATTTCACCACACTCACATGGAACTTTGTAAACACATTCTTTCTTATCGGTAGTTTTTGGTTTTGTTTTTGTTAAATGAGCTCTAAGTGTTTTTTTTCTGATTTAAAGGCTGTTTTTATATCATAACTGTTGGCGATTCGTCTTATTTTCTCCGAGGTTCCCTTAATGTACGGAATTGTGAAGAAGGAATGTGTTTCTTGCTGTTCAGTAGTCGTTGTTCTAAAGTTATTTATAACATTGTCAATTAATTTTAAAGGATAACCATTCTGTGGTAAATTGGATTTTATGTTTGCTACCTCTCTTTCTAAAGAATCGGCATTATTGCATATAGATATAACGCCATTATAGAGGTTGCGTATAATCGAAAGCCCGTCGTCCTGAGCGAAGAACTTATCTTTTACTTGAAAGTAAGCACTATGCAGATAACACTCCAAAAGGTCCATCACCCCTTCCAACATGGTTTAATCTGATAATGTTGCATCATTTGAAAGTCTAGTTTTGATTATGTCTAGTGATTCCTCTAATGACACATTAGTATACAGACTTTCCACATCAAAACTTATTAGTGTATCGTCTGGTTTTAGATTAATACTACTAATAATGTTCACGAAATGTGTGGAATTTTTAACATGTGCTCATCTTACCTTCTAAAGGTTGTACGATGTTTAAACGAAACTTCGCCAATGCACTTGTTAGGGATCCTTTGGAACTGGTTATTGGTCTCAATGGTATGTTCGTTTTATGATTTTTGGTAGTCCGTAAATATATGGTGACTTACTACAGTGATCATATACCTGACAACCTACATCTAAACACCATTCGACCTACAATTAGGTTTACCATGGAAATAGAGGTAAATGATCAATTTCTCTTCCTAGATGTCATGGTGAACCGTTCAAATGAAACTATTAAAACTTCAGTATACAGGAAGCCAATACATACTGGACAATATCTTAACCATCATTCTGTTGTAACAAAACGGGGAATTATACGCAACCTCTATAATCGCGCTATATCTATAGGCAATAATGTCGATTCATTCAGAGAGGTAGCAAAAATAAAATCCGATTTACAAGAAGAACAAGAGAATGGTCTGGCGCCATTTCTTCAACTTAAGGAAAATAATGAAAGCCGTCATAGTTAGAAAGATTCATGGCACGTTGGACTAAGTAGGACTCACTATTGATCGATAACCAGTTACCAAAGAGATCCTGAGAAAGTGCCGATGGCAAGGAATTCAAAACTCAGTTGGTAGTAACCGGAAAAAAGTTCGGGTGGTTTTAGAAAAAAATCACAATGGAAAATCTGGTGCTCATTTAGGTTAACAAAATTCTAGACAAAGTTCGAGAAAGATTTTACTGGGCCAACTAGTGTCAAGACGTAAAATTATGGTGTAGTTAATGTGCAGCCAGCCAAGATCCAAGCACAAGATCTAAGTGAAAAATGAAAAAATATAATATTGGAATACCTTTTGAATGAATGGCTGTTGATATGGACCATTTCCAGAAACAGATAAAGGCAACAAATACATCTTGGTCGATATTGCCTAGTGAAAGTTTCGGAGACCTGAACAGTAGCTAAAGTTTTAATCAACAATGTTTTCAGCCGATTTGGAATTTCTTCGGAGTCATATTCTGACCAAGGGCTTAATCTTAAGTCTAATCTTTTTCAAAAGCTCTGCGAACTACTTAGCATCCGTAAAACCCGGATAAAACTTTTACATCCTCAGTTAGATGGCATGGTTGAACGATTTTAATAGGACCAATGAAGAGCACCTCTCAAAGATTGTAGACAGACATCAAAAAGACTGGGATAAATATTTGCAAATTTTCTTGGTGGCTTACCGATCCGCAGTTCATGAAACTACCAGAATTACACCAGTCAAGGTGTTATTTGGAAGGGAATTTAGATTGCCTCGCGACATAATATTTGGTTCCTCAACTATGAAAATATGGAAATTGAAGACTTGGAAGACAAGAGAAGTTGCAACTAGTTAAAAAATGCATGGATCTGGTCATAAACAAGATGACATCAAGGTAAACTCGGTAAGGTCTCAGCAAGGTGACAGAGTTTTGTTATGAAATCCACAGAGGAAGAAAGGTAAATCGTCTAAGGTGATGCCAGCATGGAAAGGATCGTATTCTGTTCTGAAGAGAATCAATGATATTGCTTATAGAACATAACGAGGCCACAGATTGAACCCATACCATAGAAGTATCAAGGTTGGTCGGGACCATCAAAATTAGAAGGGGGGGGGGACAAAGTAACGGGAATTACCTGAATACAGCCCTGTTCTCCTTAGAAAGACCATCTCGAAGCTTTTGTTAGTCATGTTTATAGGAGATTTTAGACTTTTATTCTTGCTATAGATGTATATAAGTAGTATATGATATGAACTGTTAGGTTGGTTAGTTGTAATTGTACAGTTAATGTGTAAAAAAGTAGTTAATAAAGAATGGAAACTAGTTGATGAAATATGGTGTTATTATTCAGATCTAGTGAGAGAATAAGGAAGGAAAATCGTAACAATATATTCACTAATCTTACTTTTCTCTTACGGTTTGGTTCTAATTCCAGTTACATCAGGGGAATCACGAGGCAATATGTTACCCCGAAGATGGATTTTATTTTTCAATGATTTTTCTTGTATATATAAGTAGAATGAAAGATGAAATGAAATAACATAAAAGTAAATCGGCTTAATAAATGATTTTTTCGATGATTAATTGGTCGTCAACAGCGTTAAATTACAGTTAATTAGGCGTTTCGGCCGCTGATGCTCAAGGCTTTAGGAGTTTGAGTTTAAACATATTATTAAATTATTTTTTAATTATATTTAGTTAATTTATAATAAATTTAAAAAAAAAAATTATGAAGCAGCATATTTTTTTCCGGTACACAACTTGAAATCAACATTTGTTATCTTAATAAATATACGTAGATAACGAAATAGCGGAATGATGATTGAGCAATAGCAATTTTTCCGAGAAGTATAAAAAATATATGTAACTGATGTTTGGCCACACCCGTCGCAATAATCATCGACAAACAAATCAGTACACGAATAATTATATAAAATATTTTTGTAACTCGTTGTACCGATAAAATTTTTTAAAATTAATGATTTTTTCAACAAAGAAATTTTTAAAGGTAAAATTCACCTATAACTAACCTAACATTGAAATATCATAATAGTAAGAAAGTGTATGGTTATGAAATAGATATTAAATCTTATTTTAAAAATACTTATTTCTTATACTAGCGTGCAGTATTTCCTATTTTCATGTAGGCAAAACGTTCACATTCAAAACTGGACTTAAATAGAGGTCCAAGTTTGTGAAAAGTACAGGGATGTCTTGGAAAGATACCGGTGGATCCCACGATGAGTCCACCACCGGTATCGGGACGAAACATCCGTTAGAGATTGCAACCCGGTATGTTTCTCAACCCGGCCCGGCCCGGTCGAATTCGTCACCAACCCGGCCGGGTCCGCCGGGCCCGGCCGGGTTGTATGTTAGCGATGAAACCTTTAAAGTTTTTAATGAAAATTTTCTATATATTAATGGAAAAAGACAATGATTCAAGGTTAATATTTATTTGAAAGTGACTTATGAACAATTATTACAATAATCAGTCTCACTCAAGTCTCAAAATCACATTTAATACAGAATTAATTACTTTTACTTCTGGACGGAAAAGTAGCATTAGTTTAGTATTAGTAATTATTCATTTTTATAAGTTTAAACAAACAGGTCTTTCTCTTTATTCCTTATAGTTTCTGTTTGAAAACATAGTATTAAAATATGAAACTAATAATGCAGCTTAAAGTATTAATCGTGTCATTACAACTTAGATTAGATAGTTAAATAAACTTTGGTAGTTTTGAACTTTGGTAAACAAATTCTTATTTTTTAAAAGTATTTTTTTTTGTAAACTTGTATAGTCTTAACTAACAAAATGTAACGTTACGTAGGCTTCATAAGTAAGTATAATATAACAAAACAAAAAGTATATTCTAACATGCACAAGGCAAAACAATTATTTTTCAGTCTGGAAGAATGATCTTAAAAAACAAGTTGTATTTATAGTTTTATCACCTAACCTGGTTCGCAACTTACTGCAGATATACCCTGCGGCCGAAAAAGCTCTCTCAGCTTCAACACTAGTTGGTTTTATGGACATCATGTAGTCTTGAAGAAGAGTTAAATAGTGACCTTTCGCGCCTTCAGCTTCATACTGACTCATCTCTTTTTTTAAAGTCTTTTCTAAGTTATTGCTGTGATTTATCTTTTTACTAAATTCTTCTTTTCCTTCTAAAATTTGCTTTTCTAATTCTTCTCTTAAAGTCAATGTCGATTGTGATTGAAGCGAGTCGTTTTCAAAATTCAGTCCATCATTATCAACTCCAAGTACTTCCTCAGTCTCACCTTCTGAGACTTTGCTTGTAACTCTGTTCAATAT
Organism: Diaprepes abbreviatus; assembly: GCA_034092305.1. NCBI lineage: Eukaryota > Metazoa > Arthropoda > Insecta > Coleoptera > Curculionidae > Diaprepes > Diaprepes abbreviatus. The sequence continues at coordinate 689,407 of JASJET010000264.1, read as the reverse complement.
GTTTTTCATTTCCTGTCTGATAACATTTTTCTTCGGCATGGGAAACGTTTCGTCCGCTTGTATCATGTTCTGATCGTATTTTTTCGGATTGTTTAGATAAACTAATATTCCTGTCATCACAATAGAACGACGATCTCTTACTCTCACACGAAGGGCTTCGGATAATTGTACGCTGAGGCATGAACTATGTTTGTTTAATTTTTCGAAAATGAATTTCAAGGTAGTCTCGGCAGTAAGAAGGCTAGCTTCCCTTCTGCACAGAGCCTCTACTGCTAATTTGAATGGTTCCAAACATTCTACTAGGTTTTTAATCGACAACTACTCTAAGTCGGAAAACTTGATCTCAGATTTTACGTCAATCAACGCCTTATCCACGCAGTTTTTAAGTTTGTAGAAACGCTCCAACATGTTGAGTAGACTGTTCCACCTTGTGCGACAGTCTAAAAGAAGGGCCAGCTCCTTTCCGGTGTCTTCTATAACATATTTTTGTAGGTAAGTATCGTATTTTGTGGGCGACTTCCTAAACAATCTAACCACTTCCCGAACTTTTTCTAGAATTTCTCTAAATCCAGTAATTTCTTCAGCGCGAGGAAGATCATTTATATCTACTGTTACTGTTAAGTCTGTATTTACGTCCGTCTCAATCGCGCGCCACGCGTCGTGGTCTAGTTACCGGGTCCGGTGACCGGGCCCGATGGGTGCCTAAAAGAGCACCGGGCCCGGGCTGACCCGGTCCGGCCGGGTCCGGTTTGCAATCTCTAACATCCGTACATTTTAGGACGTCGCAAATAGTTCGTTAGTTATATGCCCTTAACATCAGGGGCATTACGAACCTCTTTTTAATTTTACCGATTTCGATGGATTTCGAGTTCAACAAGCGAATTTTTCAAGGAATCCTTGTGCATTCGGAGGCTGGCGTGAAAGGAGATAAGAGTATCTATCAGCTTGACCAGTTTGTTGGTGGACAGACACATCAAGGAGAAAAAGTAATGTTGCGGTGTCCCTTACATCCTTTAAAATTTGCATATCAGGCAGGAAAATCAACAGACACGGCGCTACATTGATTCGTCATAAGAGTCGAAAACGGGCTGTCGTATGGTTAACCTGCATTAGGTACCTTTATCGATATAGAAGGGGCGTTCGGCAACACATCTTACAATTCGATATGTAATGCTCTACAAAGACGAGGGTCTGAACCGATAGAAGTTGCATGGATCAGCGACTGATATATGCTAAGCTTAACAGTGTCATTATTAAAGAACTGTCAAGAAGGGGCTGTCCATAGGAAGGATTTCTATCGCCTTTGTTGTGAAGCCTTGTGGTGGACAGACAGCTGAATGAACTAAATGGAGCTGGTTTGTATACACAAACCCACGACCTCGACATTTTGTGCCCTGGTCGCGATATCCGGGACATGGGGGACCAACAGTGAAGGGCTCGAAATAAACCCGGACAAGGCTGAGGTTTTACAAAAAAGATAAAAACATGGAGCTCTCCACAATTACATTATTGGAAAGGATTCTTCAATATAAGGTAACAGTTACCTGGAAGTAAAAAATCACGACTGAGCTGGAATGATCACATTGAGGCTCGAACCAACAAGGCCACATATGCTTTCTGGGCTAATAATTGGCCTTGGGTGCACATGGGGGCTGACATCGAGAGAGTTATTTTGGATATATATTATGGTGATCCGCTCCATGATCATGTATGCCGCTATTGTATGATGGCCTAGTACAACAATGCGCAAACATCGTCTTCAATTTGACAAAGTTCAAAGAATGATTTGTATGGGAATACTGAGTGAGAAGGGGACTGTCCCTCTAGGGCTTTGGAGATTCTGGTGAACTTACCTACTCTTCACTTATACATAATGAAACTGTGAAGGCTACATACCGTCTCAATTGCCTAGGGTATTTCAGAACTGGAACGGGCGGCTAGTCAGGTGTCTGGGAAAGCATGATAGAGAAATGTCCATCACTCCCCATGCAAACAGATATGATGTCGCTCCTGAAACCGAACCACTCTCTTGAGTGCCTTTTTCAAAGCAGGTAGAATTAGGGGGAGGAGCAAAATCTTTCGAGAAATGGATCCTGGTAGTTTACAGATGGATCTCGACAAGATGAAAGAGGTGGAGTGTTCGACAAGAGCACGGGAGTTAGATAATTCTACCCTCTCGGACAACGTACGACGATCTTTACAGAGGAAACTTATGCTATTCTGCAGTATGGCCATAAGCAGGAATAGAGTAATAAACATATGCTTACACTGTGGCAAAGGAACTGAAGTCCAGTGTCGTAACTTCGCGACTGGTGTTGAAGTGAAAGCGTGTACTGAACAGTCTGAGAAGGGACGCACAATTAGACTCGTATGAGCTCCGGGTCACTCGTGTATACACGTGAATGAAGAAACAGACTGTCTGGCAAAGATGGGATCCGCAACTGAACTATATGGACCCCAATTAATTCTACCGGTCGCAATTGCCGTTGGCAAAAGGGAATTAAAATTGTTACTGAAGAGTAAATTTATTGAATTGTATAAGTGCACAAGTGACCTAGTGTACGGCTTACTAGGGAGCTTCTCTCCTTAGGAAGGAAAAAGCTGCGAATTGGGGTGGCACTCTTGACAGGACATTGTCATCTGAGGGGCCATCTTCACAAGATTGATGTCGTAGATGACCCGACGTGCAGATGGTATATGGAGGAGGATAAAAATGTTGACCATGTCCTCAGAGAATGCCTGGCACTCAACAATTTTGTTACCGAAAGCAGTTAGGTAAGTTCAATGAACGAGACTGCTTGAATTCACAAAGGCGATTGGCCTCAAATGTAGCTACGGTGGGATGTAAAGTGCCAAATGAGACCTAGATATCGATGATCAAGTATCGCCATCCAGGAGCGGACCACCCTCTCTCTGGGGGGGGGGGGGGGTAATATAGCAAAAGTACAGTATGGCAAGCAAAAGCAAGTTGTCGATGGGGGAGAGACGCCAGCAACATTCCCATTTCTAGTGTAAAAGTCAGGATCGGGTGCTAGTATAAGAGCCAGAATCCGGTCTATTTTCCTAAACTCAAAGGTCTTGGGGGGGGGGGGGGGGGGCGATCGCAAGAAAAAACAAGTTGTCGACGGGAAGGTGAAAGCCAAAAGCATACACATTTGTAGTATAAGAGCCAGAATCGGATCTATTTTCCTAAACTCAAAGCTCTTCGGGTGGACGATCGCAAGAAAAAACAAGTTGTCGACGGGGGAGTGGAAACCAGCAGTATACACATTCCCAGTATAAGAATGAAAATCGGATCTATTTACCAAACTCCAAACTCTCGGGGGGAGGGCGATCGCAAGAAAAAACAAGTTATCGGAGGGGGTTGGGTTGGGGGGTTTTAAGCCAACAGCATACACATTCCTAGTGTAAGAGGCACAATCGAGTGTATTTTCCTGAATTTTAAGCTCTTGGAGGGGGCGATCGCCCTAATTGGATCCGCGCCTGTCGCCACATTTGTTTCATTCATTCATTCAAGAGCATTTGGGTTACAGTAACAAAGTAAATTATATAAGGTCATTCAACTAGATAAACAAAAATTCGTTTGAGTTTGCACCCAAACCTACAGAAAATGGATCACTACGAACCTAGGTCACGCTGCTCGAGAAAAATAAAAATATGATGACACTTTTATTATCTCCTTCGATGCCGGCCGCCGAAGTCGGCATTATTTAAAGGGGACTCGTCACGGGCGTGGCTCGCCATATTTACACGCATCTTAATCAGTAAACGGACATGTGATATTTTTAGACAACGACTGGATCATACTTTTTCATTTTGACAGAGACACTGTTTCAAACACATCTTGGCTCCTATTCAGACTGTTTGCTGCAACGTTTTGGCGTTTGCAAATTACCGTTCATTTTGCATTCCACACACAAGATATTCTTGCAAAAGCAATTTCTTTGCGCATCAATTTTCGGCCGGACTTGGATTATTGGATTGAACTAGAGTTGGGCGATATAGCGTTTTAACGATTTTATTGATAACCATTGAGACAGTAATTTTTTACTGCAGTTATTTTTACTCTCAACGCGATGCAAAATGAAGAGTAGCGCGTAATTTCTTGCTTTTCAATACTGATATTCTAATTCGTCATGAATATAAATTGTAGCATTTTATTTTTGTTTACCATCATAAATGAATAATCACTTCGTGCAAATGAGAAGATACTTTTTAACATCATTAACATTTAGTGCTCTGGCGCATTCGTTTTAAATTTTAAGCCTGTATTTGGGTTGATTAGCTTCGTCCCTGAAGGATCAGTTTTTTGAATCAAACAGCGTTATCACTATTCTGTCATTTTTATTCCGCCCGGTTAAATGAAGATTTGTAGAGACTTCTCCTGAACCGATTATTACAAATATAAAGTGGCAACTATCGAAATGGTTCTCGCAGATCGAAAACCAGACGAGTGGGAGTCGTCAGTGGGCCGGAAGTCAAGTCAGATATTCTGTTGTGACATTTTAATATCTCTCATCTCTCCTTTTCAGCTGTTTAAGTGATGTAGTGTGAATTCTCTACACCAGGATTGCGCACTGTTCTTAGGAGAATGTCACCATGGAAAGCGCACTGTTCATTTAGAGACGCAAGATCTCCTAAGGAGAAATAGAGCTTTACAGGTATTTTTGTACATTCACTAAGATGTTGTTTAGTTTTCCTCACTTCTCGTTAATTAATGAATAATTTACATAAACATGTGATGCACGATTCACAATAAAGTCATGCTATTATTTTAGTGTATAATTTGATTATTTTTTTTTATAGATTTCATTATCTTTGGCCAAAATGATAAGCCAATAGCTAATGTATATCCATTTCTGGCATTTTCAAGTGATGCTTCCTCGACGGCTACTTGGCTTGGAAAGAGCGCGCTGGTCCTGTGTCTGCCTTTTTCCTACAAGAAGAGAAAGCAGAATGCCCGACCAAATCCAAAGAAAGGTGAAAACACCGATGACTTGCTAAAAGTTGCAACTAAAGCAAACAAAGCATGGCTATTTATTTCTGGGCTGGCTCCAGAAACCAAAGCAGACGACATAATTGTCTTTCTTAAAAAATATGAGTTGCACGAAGACTGTTTCTGTGAAAAAATGGTCACCAAAAAGGATCATTTCTACAGCTCATTTAAAGTGGGCGCTCCACAACAAAACAAAGAGGCGGTGATGTCCACTAACTTGTGGCCGGTTGGGACAACCATCAACCATTTTCTCCGCATCCAACGCCCACTGTCTACCAGGAAGGGTTAACTGAAGACTCCCGAGGTTTTGTAGAGACAACTTCTTCAACACAAAACAAAGTGTCTCCAAGTGAACATTTCAAAGTTGTTAAATCTTTAAAAATTGTCCACTATAATGCTCAGTCTTTACGTAATTCCTTTTTGGATTTTGAAGTGCTACTCGATGACGTTTCGGCGGATTGTTTGTGCATAAATGAGCACTGGCTGGTGCCGGAGGAGCTAAACACTGTCTTTATTAAGAACTACAGGATGGTTTCTGGATTTTGCAGGACGGTCATGTCTTATGGAGGCGTAGGTATCTATGTCAGACAGGACTTAAGTTATGATCTTTTGAATATTGAAAGCCTCTCTGCTGAGCAGCACTGCGAGATTGCAGGCATTTTGTTAAAAAATTCAAATGTGCAACTTATCACTGCATATCGTACACCAGACGGTGATTTAGACAAGTTCTTTAACATAATGGCAAATACTCTTAAAAAAATTGATGTACACAAATCTCTTATCATAGCAGGAGATTTTAATGTTCATTTTAATGAAAAAGACATTAGAGCTCTAAAACTGTGTCATTTTTTCCGCTCATTTAATCTAAAAAAAAAAGTTAAATTTAACACTCGTGGTGATAGATGTCTCGATAATATCTTCACAAATATTGATGGTATTGCAAAACCAGTAGATCTCACGCACATCTCAGACCACAGGTATTTTTTTCAGACTAACTATTCATCCACAAATTTTCAAACTAGAGTATGTTATAGGCCAATAACAGAAGATGGCCTCTCCAATCTATACCAAAGGAGTAAACTGGTGCAATGATAACTTAAAAGAGATGTATAATAGATTTCAGTTTATGATAGCATTAAATAAAAGAGATTCTATTACCATGCCAACAAGTACCATAATTGAATATAGAAAAAATTACAGAAAATCAATTAGGCTTGCAAAAATTAAAGCTAATGATGAATTTATAAAAAAATCCAGTAACCCTCAACAAGCTATGTGGAAACTTATTAATAATAAAAGCAACAATAATACCTCTGACTCTAATTTAAAACCAAATGCAAATGATTTTAATAACCACTTTTGTGCAATTGCTGAATATGTGATGAATAAACTTGAAAGTTCTCAACAGCCTTTTGAAGATTACCTAAAATCTATGCCACTGAAAAACATCCCGTCCTTTAAATTTCAATCAGTTAGTTTTAGTAATGTCGACAAGGCCATTTCAGAAATAAAAAATAGTAACAGCAAAGATATTGATGGAATTAACACAAAAATCATTAAAAAATCAAGAATATAATAGTTCAGCCCCTAACAATATTGATAAATCAATCTATAGCTTGCAGTACATTTCCTAAAGTTTTCAAAACTGCAAAGGTGGTACCCCTCTTCAAGAATAAGGGCTCCATTGATGACTGCAACAATTAACGCCCCATATCTTTATTACCAATCTTGTCAAAAGTTTATGAACGAATTTTGAAAAATCAGGCTAATGATCACTTTGAATCAAACAAATTGTTTGCCTTGAACCAGTTTGGATTCCGAAAGAACAGGACCACAACTTTAGCTATTGATCACTTTACTAGTAATGTTTTACAGGGCTTTGAAAAGTATCTTGACATTCTTGCATCCTTTTTAGACCTCACAAAGGCATTCTATTGCGTTACACATAGCATTCTTCTAAAAAAACTACCATTCTACAATTTTCAGGCTGATGCCATTCAACTACTTAATTCATATCTATCGGATCGTGATCAGTATGTTCACTTTGGGCAGTGTAATTCTAAAAAACAATCCCTAAGGTATGGTGTACCTCAAGGGTCGGTATTAGGTCCCATCTTATTCCTCATCTATATAAATGACCTGGCATACTGTAAGGGCAAGGGAGTCAATACTGTTTTGTTTGCTGACGACACAACGTTTTATATAAGTTATCACCCTTCAGAGATTGACAATCTTGATTACAAAACTTCAGAAAGAGAACTATTTCAATGGTTTCGAGCCAATCGCCTATCCTTGAACAACTCCAAATCACAAAATATTAACTTTACTCTAAGGAATAACAGTGAAATTGTACAGTCCTTTCTACCTCAATGTGCAATGGAGGTCAAATTTCTGGGAGTACATCTAAATGCAGGATTAACCTGGGAACAACACCTTGTTAATCTCTCAAAAAAACTATCCCAACAACTGTTCCTGTTCAAGAGTCTTGTACGGGTAACTTCCAAAGAAACTCTTCTGACAGCATATCACAGTAACTTTCATTCTCTTTTGGCTTATGCTATTATTTCCTGGGGTCATTCTTGTCATACTGATAAGGCGTTTGGACAACAAAGAAAATGCATTCGTATTATCTCTGGGCTTGGTTATAGAGAAGACTGTCGAAATTCGTTTAAGAACTTAAAAATTTTAACTCTACCTTGTGTGTACATTATGCAGTGTTTGTTGTACATTAAACAAAATCTTGATCTATACAGATCACACGAAGATATTCACAACTATCCAACAAGAAAAAACAACAATCTTGTACCAGATTTTGGCCGGCTTGAGAGATCCAGAAATGGTTCAAGATATTTAGCAATAAAGTTCTACAACTGCGTGCCAGCTAGAATTAAAGCTCTTAACTTCTATCAGTACAAAAAACAAATCAAGAGCTACCTTGTGCTGAACGCGTTTTTTTCGTTCGAGGAGTATTTCGAATCTAATTTTAATCTGTAGTATTGTCTTTGTCTGTTGTCAGCTTCTTTTAGCTTTTTTTTTACCAAAACTTTCTTCTTAAGGAAGAATCAATATCGTGTAATGTTTTATTTGTATCAATGATAATAATTAATTGACAAAATTTTAATATTTTATTTATTTGACTTGTAAAAGTACTATTTGTATATTATTGCTAATAAATTATCTTATCTTATCTTATTTTACAGTTTGGCGCTTGCGCAGGTTATACCTTGGTTCTGCCTGGTTGGTTTCCTTGTTTCCCTGGGTCTGGGCCTCCTCTCGGCGCGTTGTCCTGTTTTCCGGATGTGTTGTTTTTGGTTGGGTTTTGATTACAGTTTTCCATGTATTTGAGATGTTTTGTGCATCATCTCTCTTGTTAAGGTTTTTAGTATTTTCTATTTCGAGAGCTTCTCTGATGATGCGCTTCTATAGTGCCTTATGGGTGCGATCTATTTGGTTTCTTGAAAATTTATAGTATGTCCTGTCTCTTGATGATGTTGGAATAAAGATGATGTGATTTGCTTATTCTTTATGCTATTTTTATGTTCTTGGACTCTGGTAGAGATTCTTCTGTTTGTTTGGCCGATGTATTCTTTTTCACAGCTTCTACATAGGATGCTGTACACTACCTGGTTTTCCAATGATATTTTGTCTTTTGGATTGCCCAATAATTTATGTATTGTCGTTTGTGGCTTGTAAATTGTGCAGATGTAATGCTTCCTCAGAATTCTCCCAATTACTTTTGTTACACGTTTTATGTATGGCAGTGTGGTTTTTGGTTTGGATTTGTCATCTTTTTTTTTTCTCTACTATTGCATTTGTGTTCCGTTTTATGGCCATTTTGATATTGTGTTGTTTGTAGTTGTTTTCTTTTAGAGCTGTTGTGATGTTGCTGAGTTCTTCTTGGTGTTTCGTAGGTTTGGCTAGTCGTATGGTGATCAATGTGTTGGCGACTGACTGTAACTGTGATGGATGGTAAAGACATTCGGCGTTCAGGTATCTGTTTGTGTGTGTAGGTTTTTTGTAGACTGTATAATCGATGCTTAGGTCGTCTTTTCTGGTTATTAGAAGGTCAAGGGAAGGTAGCTGTTTGTTGACTTCGACCTCCAATGTGGACTGTATGCGGTGATGGATGTTGTTTAGTTCCTATAAAAATATGTTTAAGTTGGACCTTCCGTGTGGCCATATGATGAAGATATATATTTCATAAAAAAGTTTGCGATGACCAGTGATAGCGAAGATCCCATAGGAGCACCATCTGTCTGTCGGCGTAAGATAACATTATCTAATGACAATTCAATAATTAGGTATAGACCCGGGCGATATATACCAATACTTCAGTGTATGCAGCATTGATATTCGATATTTTGTATCGATATTGACTCACATTGCAATACTTAGATACCGATACATTTAAACAAATATCGTTCCCTTGTAATTAGATTCTACTCCACTACGACTGTTAATTAGGTTGATCAAACAGTCCGCAACTGCGTTTTCTGACATCGAATGCACCTAAATATTTATTGCATTGAATTTCACTAAGGCGGCACAGATATACAGGTACTTTATCGCGTTTTAATTGGGTAACAAAGAAAACAACAAGGATACAGTCGGGAATTTTTATACGGGAAGGGCCGGCCTCACGAATTTGCAGTAGTAACCAGTTAAATTTTTTTAAATTCTGTGATTTACAACACATTTTCATGTGTCTTGGACCTATAATTTAATAAAATATGTTCTAACAATATTTTTCATACGAAGCATAGTTAAAATAATAAACAGCAAACCAAAGTGACTAAAAGCCCACAAACGTAGATAAATGATGTCCCGCAAATATCCACTTTTGCAAATCACAGAATTTAAAAAAAGTTAACTGATTAATACTGCAAATTCGTGCGGCCGGCCCTTCCCGCATAAAAATTCCCGAGTGTATCCCTGTTGTTTTCTTTGTTACCCAATTAAAACGTGATAAAGTGCCCGTATATTTGCACCGCTGTAGTGAAATTTACTGCAATAAATATTTAGGTGCATTCGATGTCCGAAAACGCAGTTGCAGACTGTTTGATCAACATAATTAACAGTCGTACTGGAGTAGAATCTGGTTACAAGGGAACGATATAATATTTGTTTAAATGTATCGGTATCTAAGTATTGCAACGTGAGTCAATATAGAAAATATCGAATATCAATGCTGCATACACTGAAGTATCGATATATATCGCCCGGGTCTATACCTTGGATTGTCATTAAAAAACGTTATCTTATGCTTGGTAAACATTTAATAACATTGCATAAATTTTCCCGCCAAGTCCAAAGTTTATTATTACGTTTTTTTCAGCTCAATATTTTTATTTCTGCTAAATTTTAATAAAATGTTTGTACAATTTTTCTCAAAATGTGCAAATATGTTTCATTAGAAGGGGCAAAATTTAAAAGATTAGGTCGAAAAATACTGTGGGAATTTAAAAAAAAATTAGATTTGTGTTTTAGGACCCGAAAATAGGGTGAATGCAAAATATAGAAAAATTCGGTGCCTTTCACTATTTCGAAAAATTACCATTATTTATTTATTACAAAACTTGTCAGTTTAGAAAGTTTTAGGAGCTTTCCTAGCTATTAATATTTTATAAAGTTCTTACCTCGAGATCTAACCTGTTTAGGAGCCTCATGATCCAGGTCTTTATCATTGTTATAGCACATAGCGACATTAGTGGGCGTTTCTATTAACTCATTCTTTGGAAAATTCATTTTACAATATAAGATGAATGCAAAAAAAAACAAACTACACTACATAAAAAACCAAAAGAAGCGATTGCGGTTATAAATTTGACACACAGAAAAATGTTCTTTTACATTGTTTTTGCCATGGTTACTATGATAATGAAGACTATTTCTGTAAAAAAGTATGGAAAATAAGAAAAACTGAAATATCTCAAAAACTATTATAAATAGGTATAGGATATACTGAACAAAACTTTTAGGGTTTTTATTACTCTATTAAATAACATGAAAATATACAGGGTGTACCATTAAAAAAAAAGATATTTAAACTTGTTCAAATTTGAGCCGATGTGTTCAACACCCTATAGCTTGTATTGCAAATATTAGATAAAAATTATGTTAACTTGTCCTTAGCCATGCTAAATTCCAAATTTGAATATATTTGTCACAAAATTGAAAACGTTATTTAGGATTGAATTGATGCTTGAAAATGTGACTTTTTTTCTTTAAACTTAATTATCTCAGAAACTATAAAGTTTTGTTATAGTAAACCCTTAAAAAAAAAAGATTTAAAATTATAAGCTAAATCGAAAATACGATTCGTATATAGGCTGTTCTATTTAAAAAAATACAACTTTATGCTGTCCTAGTTTTTTGGCTCACCCTGTAGAGTCCTAAATATTTTTAAAATCTGCGTAAAAATAAACTGCATCAAACAATAAATATAGTTGTAATGTTAATTACTTAATAAATGTTTATTATTAAAAAAAAATATATGTGCCCAAAAAATTACGAAACCTCGCGAGACCCTTTAAAAAAAACAAGATTATGAACAAAAACTCAAATGAGTATATTTTTCACTCTAATTACTTTCCAACTTTCTCCTCCATCATAACTTAATCACGCTAAGCTAAAAAAAATCTTGTCTTCTCTCAAATTAACAAAACAAAAAGGAGTTTCACCATCATCGTCAGTGAGTAGAGCAATTTTAAAACGCACTCAAGGTTATGACAAAGAAAGTTATAATTATATTTTCCAAATTCAAGATCTGAAAAAGTCCAAGTTAACACAAATTCTCACAATCAGCCTGTTAAGAGCCACATCAGGCTTTTACACACAAATCTATCAATTTTCCGAGGAAGATTTTCTCGAACTGCTTTCTCATAAAACTTCTCCATTAAATGAAAACGGTAGAGATAAAATGATAAATGTTATTATTCTAGTTAACAAACTTAAAACAAAGGTTTAGGCGCTTCTCAAGAGATATATCCTTTAAAAAAACAAGCTAATCTTTTAATTAAATTCTAATCTAAAACAATAAATAATAATATAATAAAGATAATGGAAAACATTGAAAAAAAAAACAAATCCTAAAAATTCTCCAGTGGAATATTAGAAGCTTAAAATCAAACACATGCAATTTGACAAACTTTTGTCAAAGTTTAAATCCCGATATCATCAGACAGATTCACTAAGTAGGTATAAGACTTAGACCCGATCTAGTTGACATGGAAGTTAGATCTTCTGGTTGGCCAGTTCTGTTTTGCTTATGCTATTGTTATAATTTCTATTACAAATGTCAATCAATAAACTTTAATATAAGAATACTAAAGATAAAAACCTAGAGACAAAAATATTAGAATCGGTGATAAGAATCTCCTAAAAATAAACAATGTTTCATTTTTGCCAATTTAGTATTAAAAGAAAAAGATTTTTTTATTCCTATATTTTCAAGAGTCAAAATTTGATTGACTTCTAGCCCTTGTTAGGTTAAACTTTTCACTGTCAAATTAGACCGGCTTTAAAGTTAGACCATGTGATTGAATCAGGAGGTATATGTCTAAATAAAACCTGGTTAAAAAAAGATCATTTCTTCCTTAAAAATTGGAAGATTACGGGAAAAATCGATAGTTGTTTTTTAAATGCATTTTTATTAATAAAACACAAAATAACTAGATATTTTAACAGACAATGTATATAATATTAATATAGAAAATAAATTAAACATTCATTTGGAATATTAGAAAACAAATAATAAATGTTATACATATGCATTGGTCTTTAAAAACTTTTGTTTTTAAAAGTCGAAGTTAATATAAGTCTTTCTTATTCATTCTTGGCATCTTTTCCTTAATGGGAAAGTGAAAACAGTTATTATTCTGTTTATCAAATTCGTTGTTTTATTTTTAATAAGTTTATGTCAGAAAACTTCCTCTCGATGTTTGCCGAAGAGTGTGGTAAATATAAAAGGTCAAAAAGAAACCTACTAAGAATTGGAAACATAGAACTTACATTGCCTTAACATAACTGCTTTATTTTTTTTCAAAAATTTATCATATCGTATGGAAAAGTTTAAATTTCTCAAAATTCGTCACTCTGAATCCAACGCTTGTAGTTCACTATCTTTAAATAAATTTGGAAAAGATGAAGCACAGGCAGGACTGACGACAGGGAGGGGGGAGGAAGGTGATTCATTTCGGGCCTGGATTTGCCAAAAGGCCCGGTTTTGTGTAACTTAAAATTTGTAGGAAAAAAATATGTACTCTTGATGTCGAAGTAGACAATCTTTTCAGTTTGCTAACCAGTTTGCAGTTTTTACGTGATCGATGCCCACACAGCACTAGACGTCTTATAGACGTCATTTTTATATCCAGATTATGTCTGAACGTCTTAAGACGTCATGTCGTTATTCATTTTTAATGTTGTTGGGGTGCCGACTGTGAAAATTTAGCTTTTGAAAGAATTTTTTTAAAATAGTTGATTTATCTATGTGCCTCTGAAAATCTTTTTTTATTCGTGTTTATGTAATACTTAAGGTAAGATCGAGAATCATATGTACAGGATGAGTCAACGATTGGATGAAGTTGGTTTGTGCCTTTTCGGTAAAATTAACAAAGAAACTATATTTATTGTTTGATACAGTTTATTTTTACGCAGATTTTAAAAATATTTAGGACTCTACAGGGTGAGCCAAAAAACTAGGACAGCATAAAGTTGTATTTTTTTAAATAGAACACCCTATATACGAATCGTATTTTCGATTTAGCTTATAATTTTAAATCTTTTTTATTAAGGGTTTACTATAACAAAACTTTATAGTTTCTGAGATAATTAAGTTTAAAGAAAAGAAGTCACATTTTCAAGCATCAATTCAATCCTAAATAACGTTTTCAATTTTGTGACAAATATATTCAAATTTGGAATTTAGCAAGGCCAAGGACAAGTTAACATAATTTTTACCTAATATTTGCAATAAAAGCTACAGGGTGTTGAACACATCGGCTCAAATTTGAACAAGTTTAAATGAATAAATATCTTTTTTTTAAATAGTACACCCTGTATATTTTCATGTTATTTAATAGAGTAATAAAAACCCTAAAAGTTTTGTTCAATATATCCTATACCTATTTATAATAGTTTTTGAGATATTTCAGTTTTTCTTATTTTCCATACTTTTTTACAGAAATAGTCTTCATTATCATAATAGCCATGTAAAATAATAAAAAGAAACTACAGAAACAAACAGAATGTGGTTAAATATGATGAAATACATTATTCGTTATATTACAACGGCAATAGTTTAATTAAACATAATGTGAAAAAATTAACACAACAATAACGACAAGGCAAATACATATTTACTTTTATACTAAATTGAAACAAAAAAATTACCTATTAAATACTGAGATTAATTATTTCTTTTTAATAAGTATTCGAATAAACGACCCTCTTGTGCAATGCACAAATTTAGTCTTTTTTGCAGATTTTCTCGGACCCTGGACAAAATTAGTGGCGTTATTGTTCTACAGGTATCCCTAATCCTGTTTCGCATATCTTCCACTGTTGTTGGTGGATTAACATACACCTTATTTTTAATATAACCCCATAGGAAGAAATCTAATGGGGTGATGTCGCAAGACCTTGGTGGCCACTCAATGAAACCCCCACGTCCAATCCATTTTTGCGGATATCGTTGGTCCAAAAACGCATGAACTTCACGATGGTAATGCGGAGGCGCACCATCGTGCTGGAACCACATACTGTCGAGCTCATCCCTATCGAGACCTTGAAGCAGTTAGGGTAGTTCTTCTTGTAGAAAGTTCAAGTAACTATGGTCATTTAGTGGTTCATTAAAAAAGTGGGGTCCAATAATTCGATTATGATGAATACCACACCAAACATTTAATGACCAGTGGTTTTGATGTTGCACCTCTCTAATCCAAAATGGGTTTTCTGTGGCATAATAATGCATGTTGGGTCTATTTACGGCACCGTTACTTCTAAAAGTAGCTTCATCACTAAACATTACCTTGCGTAATAAATTTGGATTTAATTGAATCTCCGCATTTATTGTACGACAAAAGTTTACACGACTTTCAAAATCCTGTCCATGCAATTCTTGGTGTAATTCCATGTGATATGGATGATACCTATATTTCTTGGTAGTACGATTAGCGGTGGATTGTGATGTTTCACATAATGCTGCTAACTGACGGCTACCAATATAAGGATTTTCCTGAACATTTAACAATACTAGTAGTTCTTTTTCTTCATTAGTTACTGGTTTGTTGACCACTTTACGTTTTGGATAATCAACAGTACCAGAAGAATCAAATCTTTGCATTAAGTTTTGAAAAGTATGGGTATTAGGCTGGCGTCGATCAGGATACTTCATTTTGTAAATTCTTTGAGCAAGAAGGCAATTTTTTTGAGCCTCTCCTATTGTATAAATCATATCTATTAACTCATTCTTTGGAAAATTCATTTTACAATATAAGATAAATGCAAAAAAAACCAAACTACACTACATAAAAACCAAAAGAAGCGATTGCGGTTATAAATTTGACACACAGAAAAATGTTCTTTTACATTGTTTTTGCCATGGCTACTATGATAATGAAGATTATTTCTGTAAACAAGTATGGAAAATAAGAAAAACTGAAATATCTCAAAAACTATTATAAATAGGTATAGGATATATTGAACAAAACTTTTAGGGTTTTTATTACTCTATTAAATAACATGAAAATATACAGGGTGTACCATTAAAAAAAAAAGATATTTATTCATTTAAACTTGTTCAAATTTGAGCCGATGTGTTCAACACCCTGTAGCTTTTACTGCAAATATTAGGTAAAAATTATGTTAACTTGTCCTTGGCCTTGCTAAATTCCAAATTTGAATATATTTGTCACAAAATTGAAAACGTTATTTAGGATTGAATTGATGCTTGAAAATGTGACTTTTTTCTTTAAACTTAATTATCTCAGAAACTATAAAGTTTTGTTATAGTAAACCCTTAATAAAAAAGATTTAAAATTATAAGCTAAATCGAAAATACGATTCGTATATAGGGTGTTCTATTTAAAAAAAATACAACTTCATGCTGTCCTAGTTTTTTGGTTCACCCTGTAGAGTCCTAAATATTTTTAAAATCTGCGTAAAAATAAACTGTATCAAACAATAAATATAGTTTCTTTGTTAATTTCACCGAAAAGGCACAAACCTACTCCATCCAATCGTTGACTCACCCTGTACATATGATTCTCGATCTTACCTTAAGTATTACATAAACACGAACGCTATTTATAGGTTGTGTTACAGAAAATTCCCGAATGCGTTACCGCTTATATTTTTGTAGTAACTTTATCTTATTAGAAGTATGAAATGAAATCTTCAAAAATATTATCTGTGCGAAGAAGGCTTGTACAGCTCACCCAGACCCGGTCCTAAATATTACAAGAAATATTACTAATGAAGTGGAAGGCGAAATGTTTGTTTATGGAGTGCTCCACTAATGAAACCTGTAAGATTTATTTTGTTCCTGATGATTGGTTTATATTTAAAGAACATAGAAAATAGAGTTTTGTCAATTACAAGAAGTAATTTTGTTTAAGGTTTTAGAAATTTCAAAACTGGGAGTAGGGAGCATTTATGACTTTGTAAAGCGAGCTCGTAAAATTACCATGTACAGTTGATTAGAACGAAAAGGAAAGAGAAAGTTCTATGATTCCAACTTGACGAGACTTATTATGAGTAAGTTCTGTCTTTCATTATACATATTAACCTTGAAATAGCATAAGTCACGATTCTATAGTAGAGGACAATTATAAAAATTCACAAAAAATATCAATAAGTTTACTCCCACAAATGATAAACTTTATCCTATAAAATTAAAATCATTTTGTTATTAGAATCTACAGAGACAACAGGACTGGCAAAAAGTCGGAAGAATGAGGACATTTCAATCCAAACATGGCTGAAAAGGGCATCAGACCAGATTTGTTATTCGACTAAATAAAAATTCTTGTTTTTAAAAGCTATTTAAAGATTTGTGTACTTTTTATTTCAATAAACTTTTATTTTGTTGATAGTCTACCTTTTAGAGTTATTATATCGAAGGGATAAACTAAGGCTTAAATTTGATAGGTTCACTTATAGTTCGAACAGTAGTAGTTCTGAAAATATTTGCTCTTCTACCTCACTTCTTAAATTTCAAATTAGAAAAAGTTTACATTATGCTTAAATTATGTATTTTTTTGTATAAAGAGATTATGTTGAACATATTTTTTAAAGCAAATTATTCATGCGGAACTTGTAGTTATTTAAAATGGTAGTGTATATTCTGTTCTTGATTTTTTCTTAATTAAAGTTATTTCTCGGGCTTTTGAATAATCACGGTTTGATTTTGTAAACAAGATAAACAAAAACATTAAAGTGATCCCTTTTTAATGTACATAATTTTAATGGTGGAATATGTTGGGAAGGGACGTCCATAAGACGTTGTAACCAAATGTCTTAAAGACGTTAGCTTTTGTAACATAAGACGTCTATACAACGTCTTATGGACGTCATTCGACTTTAATGGACATCCATAAGACATCCTGAATGTTGAGATCAAACGTTTTATGGATGTCTTTAAGACGTATTTGTGCTGTTTGGGTGTAATTTCATTTTGCAAGAATGTAAGCTAGTTGCAAGTGAATTAGAAAGTACTTCATCAACGTTACCATTGAAAATAAAGAAAAACCGAGCAAGAATTGTAACAGGGGAAGAAAGTGAGAAAGATATTTTGAGTAATGAAGAAACAGAGTTTGAGAAAAATACGTTCCATGTCTTTTATAGATTCAGTGATATAAGATATAAATGATAGATGTGTTAGTGTCAGCAACTTGAATAACATCTTTTCGTTCTTGTGGAAGTTTGCACAGCTAGATGAGCATTTAAGAACGAACCTTGAATTTCGTGGAAAAATATCCTGCTGATGTAGCTGAAGAGTTGTCAATTGAAATGATACATTTCCGTCACTTATATGAGGTGAATTTTCAAGGTTGTCTCTCACCAATAACATTGTTAAATGAAACTCATAATAAGAATCGTGATGCGCTTTTTCCTAATGTTTGCGTTGCACATTTTTTTGTACTTTGCCTGTATCCGTTGCCAGTACCGAACGTTCTTTTAGCGTACTTTCCTAAATTAAAAACTTTCATCGCTCTTGTTCTTCACAGATGCGCGTTTCAGGACTGGCAACTCTTTGTTTAGAATCTGATTTGGCTAGAAAATTGAACTTCATCGAAATTACTAATTATTTTGCTTCAGCTAAAGCACGCAGAGTAAGGGTGCGTCCACACAAAAAGAAAAATTTGAGCGTTGACGTATTACGCGCTTTTGTGTTAAAAATGTATCGTTCACACGGGGATATTTCGTTACGCGGTCATAAGGGGTGTTTTTTTTTTTTTTTTATCTTAGCCTAACTTTTATCAGGATTTTTGTTTATATTTTATCTAAAAATTAAAATAAAGCAAAATAAAACATTAACTGTGGCAGTATTTTAATCTAGAAAAAAAAGTTACAAAATGTAAGGAGAATATTGATATATTCTTTATTAAAAAAACAGGAAAGTCGTCACTACTGGTCCGGTATGTATTTGAGGAAAACATTGGAGAAAGGCTTGGACATACTTAATAATTTAATTCAAGAAATGTGAGAAAATGATTCTGATTTTTTTAAAAATATTTTCCTGTTACTCTTGGTGAATTTGAAGAGCTCTCCGCTGTTGTTGGGCCAATAATTAGGAAACACAATATGGAAATGTGTACAGCTATACCCTTACTACAAGGTTGGAAATAACATTGTGATATTTAGCTGATGAAATCAGCATGTGAAAACAACAGTGCAAATTTCGAGTCGGTAAACAGTGTTTCTGAAATTATTCAGGTTATTTGTACGGTGATATGAGACTCTTTAAAATACGTTTTATATCCAAAGTTTACCACTTCTACCTGGTAAAGAATTGCCAAGGAATTCAAAGACGAGAATTTCAATATAACAGTGTAATTTTGACAATAGTTTTAATAATTACAATTGTTTGTAGTTTTTAAAAGAATACATTGCATATGATACTAACTCGATTTCTGTTAATAAATTTCCATCAATGTTAATTTTTACTTTTTAATTGTTTATAATAGGTTTATATAAAGTTTGCGATGGGTAGGGTTACGAGACGACAGGAATTTTTCTGACATGTCGGAAATTTTAGCCCCCTGTTAGAGAAACAAGAAAAAACTGCAGTTATCAGTATTTTTTTTGAAATTAAAAAGGAAAATATAAGTCACAAAAAATATTTATTAATCATTCTAGTAAGAAAAAATAAATTAATTAACGTTAACAAAATGAGTGAATTGTTAATTTACTATATTAATAAATTTAGTTTCGTACTTTTTATTGCTTGATGTTTCTTTTGCCAATTGCTGGTCTTTTATAACCATTTCATGATATTCTTTACATGATATGTTCTTTAAGTTAAATTGTGTCTAGAGTAGAACCTTAACAGAATATATTGTTGTAAACCAACTATTACTACAAATTATTGATTATTAAATTACTATATATATATATATAAACATTTGTAAGTTACTCTTATGGATTAATAGATAATTATAGTCTAATATTTAATACTCTCTTAAGAAGAAGTTATATCTTAACTAAATTTATATTCTAATAAGCTCAAACAAAAGCATGCCTTAATCTCAGAAACTCTAAAACTTTACTTTTTACAGAGACCATTAGCTTTGTTCATATTGTCATTGCCCCATAAGTATACACTTTTTCATTTCAGTAATCATGTAAATAAATAGTTACGTTGTATTTGTTAGCACGCTTATGACTGTAAAATAATAATTTAGATACAGAAATAGAATATAACTAGGACATGAAGATAGAGACGAGGGGAACTAAAATTAAAAAACTACAATAGTGCCATTAAATTAGTAAATAAGAAGAAAAACTGTTATTACCTCATGATTTAGTCAACGTTTTAATAAAATATTAAAAGTAATATTAGATTTATTTGGATTCAACGAAACTAGTGATAAACCAAAAGCAGAACCAGCAAAGTTATAACATTGGTGGCAGTGAAAAACAAAATTTATAACAATATAGACAGAAATTTTTCTCCTTAGTCCACTACGCTCCCATTAATGAGAACACCCGCTCGATATTCGCATTTGGTGCTTCAAATACAAATATTTTGAAAATCTCACTGCCTGAACTTACTACATACAACATTCAAATAAAATGTCCGGATATTTATTGAAAAGTCAGAAAATCTCATTATTTGATCTGGTAACCATAGCTAAGGGCATGTCTGTGGATTAGCGTCTCGATATCAGAGATTGTCGTTGAATTGAAATTGTATTACATAACGGTCTTTATTTCATAAGCTTTAATTTATATAACGAACAACTGTATTATTGCAATTGTTATAAAATTAATAAAAAAATGAACAAGAATTGTTTTTTTTTGAGGACCAAGCAGTAATGATCTTCGGCAACAAGCATTCTTAATAAATTAAAATAATTTAACATAGTTCATAAATATCCATTATCTCAAAACTCACAAAATAAAAAAATATAAATAAAACAACAAACTTCTGAAAAAAACATAGGTTATGTTCATACAAAACATTAAAAATAAACAGTTTTCGTCATATTTAAAGCAGTTCGCTGAAAAGTTAAACATTATTTTGCGTAACGACCTTGGAAAAGGCGGATTTAGGCAGGAAATCTTCGGTCTTTGTCTTTTTTTAAATTTAACAAATCGCAATGCTTGAAATTTGACATGTTTTATTATGCTACGCTTACGCTCAGATTTTTCTTATCGTGTGGACCCACTCTAAGATGTATTATATTATAGATATGGATATGAGATACGATAGTCATTCTGATATATATAATGTTTATTTGAAATGTAATTAACTTATTTCAGACCAGATAATTTTTATAATCTATACATTAAGAGCAATAAATTATCAATACTGTGGATATATTTTAATGATTTATAACGTTGTTATTTTCTTTTCACGATAATTATTTTATATTAAAGTACTCTCGAGTCACTACATAGAAAACTGAAAAGGTTATGGTTCTTACTGTTGTAACAACTATGACAGATCTTACTTAGCCTTTTATTCACGCGTTAAGAATGTGGATTTTTTAGGGTATATATACAATTTCCCTGTCTACAGCCATGGGCACAGGGAGTAAGTGTGCTTATTGTACATATTTTTACAACGGAAGGATACATAAAACTAAATTTTTTTAAAGGGTTATAACCAGAATTTACAAGAAAATCAGATGACCGTTTGTCAACTATTTTTGGATGATCTGATTGGCGCCAATTGGTTTTTGATTGTTCTATATACATAACTATTCTTATTATAAAAATTGGGGATTCCAAACACTCGCCGCTTGGCATTCAAAGCCCCCCCCCCCCCCCCGCCGAGTTGACAAGTAATCAGTACATCTAGAGTTACGCATATGCACATGTATTTATTTATATATACAGAATGTGTGTGAGTTTACTGTTTTCTGTTGGATTTTGACTTTGTAATAAAAATTGGTTGATTTCAAGCAATGATTGGTAGAAATGTGGTAAAATCGGTAGATCTACCGATAAATCGGTAGGGTTGGCAACTATGCTGCCGATATAAAGGTAGTGTATGTTTAGGTGCAAATTCGTTATTTACCTAAATATATTTGACGAGGCTTGGAGCTGTTCGTTTATTACCAGTGATGGAGTCGAGAATTTAACGCGGGTCTGGTTATTTATCAACAGAATATATTGTATGTAATATATTTCAATTATTTTTGTACAAATTTTGGCAAATCAATTTAGAAAAACTTATATTTTCAACGAAAAATCAAAAATAAGTTTCGGATTAATCGTCAGACTATCTAAATTAACTGTCGGTTTACGTAAAAAGATGCAACGTTGCCGGATGTATTTTTTTTTGTGATAGTTTAATATTTGTAATGTAAGGATAAAATTAATCTTAACCACCCAAAATTTTCGGCTAGTTCTGGTTAGTACAGGTTTAGTTTGGTTTTGGTTAGTTTGAAAAACTGAAACTGACCTAGGTTTATTAATTAAAAATGTTATTGTCCAGCAGAGACCACGTGGAGGAGAGACAATCTCTACTAGAAAAGGATATTGGAAAAAGTTATCAGTTTAGGTGAGTTCAGGTTAGTTTCAGTTTTTCAGACTAAACAAAACCAAGCTAAACTTGCACTAATCAGAACTAACCAAAAATTTAGGGTGGTTAAAATTGATTTTACCCTTTTTTTTTTATACACAACAAACATTAAACCATGCAAAGAAATCATATTTGCAATTCGGTAACAGCGCCTATAGCAACAAGCACGTGAACTATGCAAGCTATTACTTTAACGGTGGGGGCCGTTTTGTTTTTATTTATTTAGATTTGTTTCTTGCAAACTTTCCTGATCTTTCTGATAAAAAATGTGCATATTTTTGAATTTTTATATAATATAGAGGCTTCTACCAGTGTGGAATTTGTGGTTGTAATAAAAGTTTAACGATTTAGTGAAAAAAACTGAACCTAAAGTGAAAAGTGATTTTTCCCTGTTTTCCGCAAAATTGAAGAACAATCATGGAAAACAGAGGTCAGAATCGTGTTCTACGACCTCGAAATGGGGAGTAAGTATCGACATTTTTTCAAAAAAAGTATCATTTTCCTAGATTTCACTCTTTACGAATTCTTACCCAAACTTCTAATAATTTGTGATGTTGACATAATATAGATTTGTAACGTTCGTAATATAGGGAGCAATCTAAATATCTCTGAAGCCACATGATCAATATTTCTGTCTAATCTGCCTCCTCTACAAGGAAAAAAAGCGAACTCGGCCCTTGTATCATTCTGTGACGTCACGATATTTTATTTCTGTCCATCTCTTTCCAAAAATCAATTTATCCTTTATTATTGAATTGCTAATAGAAACAGTAATTTTATTTGTTAAAGATCTGACAACACTGCACAAAATTTCCCGCCAAGTCGAAAGTTCATTAAAATTACGTTTTTTTCGGTTCGATCTTTTATGTTTTCGGATATATTTTAAAAAATATTTGTACAGTTTTTCCCAAAATGTGCAAATGTGTTTTCATGGAAGTGGCAAAATTTAAAGGATTATCAAAATAGTGAAAAAGTCAAAAACTTTTTTAAGATAAACTGGGCAGTTACCAAAAAAACTTCAGATTCGTGTTCTAGAGCCCCAAAAAAAAAGTGTATGCCCGAAATCAGCAGAAAAACTCAGTGCTCCCACTATTCTGAATAAAAAGTACTACTAACAAAGCCTGATGGCAATTATAAAAAAAAATGGAGGCTTTTCTAGCTATAATTATTTTAAAAAGCTCTTACCTCGATATCCAAACTGTGAATGATCGAATTCACGATTATTACACACACTGGAGATAGGAATGGGCGTTTCCATTTTATATGGTTTCGGTTTAGTATATTTAAAACACTCTGGAATACTCCTTTGCCGCAAAGGCGTTTTATTGTCTGTTATTTCAGAATTGTTAATTTTATATCGAGATTTTTTCACAACACCGAACAAAATTAAAATATACCGACACTGTTTACCGGAAAGCTGTGTGAACCGCAGAACGACCTGGAACAAAAAAGGTTAGCAGAACGACTTGTGAAACAAAGAATATTTTTGACAATATTGACATTTGGTTTCGCGGATTTAAAACGACCTTCGAGCATACAACACTGGAGGCAGCATGCAGTGGTTCACGCTCGTTACGCGGCAAGGAGAGAGAGAGAGGGCGAATACGGTTATCATGCTAACTCTTTTGGTTCAAACAATGGTGATCTTTTAGTAAGAGAAATAGCATGATCCCAGTGTTCACTCTCTCTTTTTATCATGTAACACGCACTGACCATTGCATGCTGCTTCCAGGGTACCTATTCTCGTTCTTGAGAGAACGATCACTTGATGGAAAGTGGGCGTGGTTCTCACGAAAAAGTATGAAATCGTATTCTGGGTAGCTTTTCTCGTTCTCGAAAGAACGATCATCTTGATGGAAAGTGGCCGTGGTTCTCACGAAAAAGTAAGAAACCGTATTCTGAATATGTTTTCGTACTTTTTCGTGAGAACCACGCCCACTTTTCATCAAGATGATCGTTATCTTAAGAACGAGAATAGATAGTAGTTTATGCTCGAAGAAATCGACTGAATTTGTTCTACAAGTTAGAAATGATCCGTGCCTCAAGAGACCTAAAGATAGGTCGTTCGAACTGGACTTGCGACATTTCACATGTAGTTTTTTTGGTCATTATTTTGACGTATACAATTAACTGTCATTATTATCGCGGTGTATCAACAAAAACAAGAATTATCTTGAGAAATGGGCGACGTTAAAATGGAAAATGTATTAAATAACTTAAATTCGTCGATAAACTCGAAAAACTATGAAGATGTAATTAAAAATCTGAAAGTAATAATCGATCAAGAAAGCAACTTAAAAATCAATGAAGTAAACACTTTCAAAAAACTATTAAATCTGGAGTCCAAGAAAGTGCAAATTTTGGGTGCTGAAACTATTGCTGAACTATGTAAAAATGAAGAAAACAGGAAGATCTTTACTAATGAAGATATTATTAATATTCTTATGCATTTTATGGATTCAGGTATCTATTATCCTTGTAATTTATTTCATGAACTATCTTAACTTGGAGCTACAACTTATTAGGAAAAGTTATCCAATATTGGAATATGTAGAAGTGTATTTTGGGAAGACTGTTCAGGAAAAAATAATCCAAATAATTTAATTAAAAGTATATCTTAGAATGAAAAAGAACCTGGCTAGTAATAAATGACAAGTAACCTCTTATTTTTTGTGATTTCATCGATGCCTTTGAGGAGGTTTATGCAGTGGATTCTTCAAGGCCTTTAACAGTTTGCTTCTTGAGATAGTTTTAATTTTTATTGTGGTTGTTCATGGAAGACTTCTTGATAGGATCATATTTTTTGGGAATGACTCAAACTGCTAAGTTTAATAATTATTTATGGTAATTATTTTGGTTATGTAAAATCTAGGAAAACGACGTTTTTGTTTAAAAAAAAAATTCTTTATGTACCTCCTATTGCTAGGTAGTAGAACATGATTCTGGTATTTATTTTGCACAACTTTTTTGTTTCCTGCAACACAGAAAGTCACTTTTCACTTTAGGTTTAATTTTTTGCACTAAATCATTAAAATTTTGTTACATCTATAAATTCACTTTTATAGAAGCTTATGTATTATATAAAATTTTATAAATTTGCACTTTTTTCATTGGAACAATCAAGAAAATCAACTAACAACAAATCAAAATAAAATCATTGGTCACATCTGCTAGTGACATCCCTCATCTCAAAACGGAAATAATTTGTGCAGTTTCCATAGCATAAATATGATTTCTGTGATATACACATCTATTCTTTTCTTTCTATTAAAGTTGTGAAGAAAAGGAACCAAAAAAAAAACATATTTGACATAAAGAACACTTCTACAGCTACTTAGCGGAAAATTTGTTTAGGAGAAAATATTAGATAGATAGATAGATAGATATTTATTTGTGTCACAATTATTGCAATTTTACACACGTCAAAATAAACATATAAAAATAAAAATTCCTACAAGATACAATAACAATCACACTGACAAACTTATGAGTTAAAAGATGCATCAAACTGGTGGTTTTCAATAAACAGCAAATTATTAATTTTCTATCACATCAACATATTTCAACAAGACACTAAGTCTGCATTAATAAAATCGTCAAGTGAATAAAAGCTATTTTGCATCAGTATATTTTTACTTTGCTTTTAAACAGATCAAATGATAGGCTCTTTAGATGCAAAGGGAGCTTGTTGTAAAATCGAGGAGCATAATAATTGACAGAGTATCGACTCTTAGTCAGACGTACAAAGTCAGGTGCCATGAGTGAAGCATGCCTTGTATTGTAATGCTGAATGTCACTATGCAGTGCAAATTGTTCCTGTCTTTCATGAATCCACGATAAACATTTAAATATATATACTGATGGCAATGTCAAAATGTTTAGATTCTTGAAGTGGTTTTTGACGTCTGCGCGAAAACGCAGCTCCATAATAATTCTAATGGCCTTCCGTTGCAGACTGAAGAGTTTACCAGAATGCGGTGAATGTCCCCAGATAAGAATTCCATATGATAGATGGGTGTGGAGGAGGTTGAAGCAAGCGCTCATACATGTTTCATGATTTGCAACTCGCACCAGATTTCTCAAAAGAAACAAATTCTTTGAAACTTTATTTCACACAATTTGAACGTGTTCATTCCATAACAACCTTTGATCCATATGTAATCCCAAGAATTTAACAGTCTGCCGATCACCAATCAGCTGTTTTCGAGTAAATATAACAATTTCAGTTTTTTTAGCATTGAGACCCAACTGATTGACATCAAACCACAGCGAGGCTCCCGACCGCACCTCAAGCATCGCAAGCCGAAGGCTCATTAAATCAGTATTCCTATTAGCCAAAGTTGTGTCGTCGGCATACAACACAACCCCGGAAGAAGAGGGGACACTATTTGGGAGATCGTTTATATATATTATGAACAGGACAGGTCCCAATACCGAGCCCTGCGGCACTCCGACACTCACTACACCGGTCTCTGAATGATTATCATTATAATAAACACATTGAACTCTATTTTTTAAATAAGACTTAATTAGAGAGAGACTTGAAGAACCAAAACCATAGTGTTTCAATTTTGTTAGAAGAATATCATGTGAGATGCAATCGAAAGCCTTGCTGAGATCACAAAATGTAATCCCAGCGAAGCCACCACTCTCAAATTCAGACACAATGGTGCGCACCAAATCAAGGACAGCCAATTCAGTGCCACTCCCCGCCCGAAAACTAAACTGAGAAGGGTCAAAGATATTAAAGGTTTCCATATAACTGTAAATTTGCTTCGATAGGATAATCTCAAAAACCTACAGTAGTAGGTATTATGTTTTTTTTAAATACAAGTTTATCACCTCTCTTTTACTGAGAATGAGGAAAAACATTAATTTGCTTTTATTGGATATTTCTTCATGCCACTTATTTCTTCTATTGTTCTGGTGCCAAACAATACTTTTTTTCCATAGAATTTATAATCCTAATTCATATTGGCCTTATAATTTTACCAGCCATTATATTTTTTGCAGCAGATACTAAACTACCTTACTCAGATCTTTCGCAGTGAACTTCCCTTGCAAAGATTGTCCCACTTCCATGTGGTTTGCTTGGTTTTGTTTAGTTTGAAAAACTGAAACTAACCTGAACTCACCTAAACTGACGACCTTTCCCAATAGACTTTTCTGGCAGAAATTCTCTCACCTCTACGTCTCTGCTGGACAGTAACATTTTTTAATTGATATATGCAGGTCAGTTTGGGTTAGTTCAGGTTAGTTTCAATTTTCTAAACTAACTGTTTAAATAAGGCAGATAGATTTCTTTATTTCATACTCTTACCGAGATTTTGATTTTTAAAAATTCCACACTATTCCCGTGATTGTATAGATGTCGTTTGACTGGCAATATTTTTTAGTCTGGCATCGAAGCCGACAGGTTTTTAATATCCTACTGACATACTGTGAAATATAGTTTATGTAGCAGTTGTTTCCTGCAAATGTTGCTCTGGGTTCGATACAGCTTCATTCGAGAGAATAAAGTGGTCACAAAGCCTATGGAGAGAGGACCAGAGTTGTATTTGAAGAAAACAAACTGTTTATCTATATATATATATATATATATATATATATATATATATATATATATATATGTATATATATATATATATATATATATATATATATATATGTATATATATATATATATATATATATATATATATATATATATATATATATATCTTTGTACACAGCCGAGAAGTAGTAATAAAAAGTGGTACCCTTAACGCAAGTGAAATAAGTTATGACAGGTTGACATTCTGTGTTATGAGGATACCAGGGTATACCAAAACTGAAAAGCATATTACATTTAGAGACTTTAAGCATTTTAATGAACAATTATTTCTGATGGATTTAAATAGTGTTCGTTGGGATGATTTGTTTTATCTTTATGATATAGAGGATAAGATTGGTTTTATGACAGGGCATTTGGAGGGTCTGTTCGCTGTGCATGCTCCAGTTAGGACTATAAGAGTTCGCAAGCCCCATGCCCCATGGTTAACAATAACTATAAAGCGGTTAATGAAAGAGAGGGAAAACGCAAAAGTTAAGGCTAGGTTGAGGAAGACTGCAGAAAATCGAGAACGTTATAAAAGTCTTAGAAATTTTACAAAAATGTCTATACGACGTGAAAAAGCTGCATATCTGGCTTATGTTGAAAATGAAAAAAATACACGAAAACTGTGGAAAACACTTCAAAATTTAAATGTATATTCTAACAAAAGAGTGAATATTCTCCCATCTTCTGTTGATGCAGACTCACTTAATAAATATTTTTGCAGTGTTTTTCAGAAAACAAGCAACTGTGATAATAGAATATTGTATTATAAGAATAATAAGTATAATAGTTACATTAAGTTCGTTTTTAGGTTAGTAAGCCCAGATGATATAAGTAAATTTATTAATAGTATTAAGTCCAATGCAGCTGGAAGTGATGATTTGACGCTTTTCATGATTAGGTTATGTTTGCTCACGATTATTAATCATATCACCCATATAATAAATTGTTGTCTGGAAAGGGGACATTTTCCACAATGTTGCAAGAGATCAGTAGTTTTTCCGGTCCCAAAAACAAAAAACCCTATAAATGAGAGTGACTTGAAGCCCGTAAGCTTGCTTCCGGTCTTGTCTAAAGTATTGGAAAGAGTGGTCCATGTACAAGTCTCGGACTATCTCAGGAGTAATAATTTGATTCCACTTCCTCAGTCTGGTTTTACAGAGGGTCGTAGTACAGTTTCAGCACTTCTGAATATAACTGATAATATTGTAGGAGCACTTGATAAAAAATTAGCTGCCATTTTGGTGCTGCTTGATTATTCCAAGGCGTTTGATGTAATTGACCATGAATTAATTTGTGCTAAACTGTCATTCTATGGGTTTGATGATATTTCAACACTATTTTTTGGATCCTACTTGTCTGATAGATCGCAGATTGTAAAAATCAGGGATGTGGTTTCACAGCCTGAAGCTGTGGTGTCTGGGGTACTCCAGGGATCCATTCTTGGTCCTTTGTTGTTTGTAATATATACATTTGATATTTTTTCCGTAGTTTCAAATTCACATTTACAAGCATATGCTGATGATACTCAGATATTACATCTTTTTGACCCTTCTGATTCAGAAAGAGCTGCACTCATGTTAAATCATGATTTGGCAGCCATTCTACAGTATTCTAAGGAGCATAATTTAAAAATTAATCCCAACAAGACTGAGATTCTCTTGTTTTGTTCCGAAAAACAGCGCAACATGCTTCCAAATCGCCTCAAAGTATGTATTGGAGATGATGTTTTACTTTTTTCAAATTGTGCCAGAAATCTGGGATTACATTTGGATGTTAATTTAAGATTTCATAAACATGTCCAAAGCCTGTTACAAAGGAGTTATGTTAAAATGAAGGTTTTATATTCAAATATATATATATATATATATATATATATATATATATATATATATATATATATATATATATATTGAACTTTAAAATGAGGAAAAAATTATGTGAAACTCTTATTATGCCAATCTATAACTACTGCTATATTGTTTACTATCCCTTTTTGGATGTAGTTACAAAGAAGAGAATACAGTATGTCCAAAATACATGCTGTAGGTTTATTTTTAACTTAAGAAAGTTTGATTCTGTATCAAATAATATCAGGCAAATTGGCTGGTTAAGATGTGAAAATATATACAGACTGTATTCTCTGATATTTTTTCGAAAATTATTAGATACTAAACAACCTATGTACTTGTATTAAAAATTGGAACTTAGGACTGATGTACATAATATTAATATAAGAAATCAAAGTCTGTTTACGATACCAAGACATAGAACTTTTTGTTTCAGAAGGGTTTTTCTTACAGTTTTGTTAAGCAATATAATACAATTTCACCACAGTTTAGGTACTATAATATCAAAAGACTTAAATCAGAATACAAAAGTTTTCTACTTGGAGCTTAATAATAAGTATTTGTATTGTTGTTGATTACTTCTTGTTGTCGCATTGGGAGGTGTGGTTGGTTAAGTGGAAGAATGGCCATTGGTTAAACTTCGCCAGCCGCATCCCATGTGTGCATTGTATTACTTTGTAATATGTATGCATTGTTAATAAAGACGTTTATTATATATATATATATATATATATATATATATATATATATATATATATATATATATATGCTTTCCTTTTCTCTGCTTGAAAGGATAATACATATAAACAGGGGTAGATTACTTGTTTCATTTTTGGTGACTTCTAAAATAGTGTCTTTTTATTGAGTTATGTGGAACAGGGCGAATTTAATACATAAAGTTAAGAATCCATTATCCAGATATTTTAATGAATTTTTGGAAAAGATATTAGACTTTCATACTTATATCATTCATTCCTGACAAAATTATATTTTATCAGTGAAGAGAACAGCACTGTAGAAATCTTTATTCTATAAAGGTCTTTCTCTGTTTAATACACGTCCACAAATGATATAAGACGGTAGTAGGTTTCTAGCAAACTGGTTACATGACATTTTAGTGATAATTTGAAAGTAAACGGCAATGACATTTTTTTTATGTAAAATGTTTTATTTTATTATTCAGGTTCCAGTGAATTGATTTTCACCACAATTAGAGCATTGGGCAACATTTGCTATGAAAATGAAGATGCTAGCAACTTGATTGATAAAGTAGGAATTGACAGTATTTTAACAGTACTTAGAGATGATTCCAAACGAGAAAACGATTCATTAACAACTAAGGCGTCAGGATTATTGGTGAATTTATTACATACACATGACAATATTTCCAAGGCAGCATTAAAGGGAGGAATTTTACCTATTGTTGAAAAACTTTTGGTTAAATATAAGGTTAGTTTAAAATGAGCAGATTATTCCAGTATATGAAAATACAAGAAAAGTTTAAATTGTGACTATTAACTGCTTTTTTAAAAAACTCTAAATTTTCAGTTTTACTCTATACAGTAATCCATACTCAATTTTTAAAAATATGGTTTGAAAATCATAGTTTAATTTAAATTTTATTTCTATGGTTTTTAACAAATGTTTTTAGTTTCAGGATATAATGCACATGTTTTTTTTTTATTTACATAACATTGTTTTATTTCATCAGTTCTTTATTTTTATCCATTCAGGATCCCTTAGAAGACAACAAGATCCTAATAACATTTCTTCTCAGCATCCTCAATTCTCTAACAGATTGTTTGGATGACAAAGAGTACATATTCTCTGAAAACTTGGCCAAAATTGTGATTGGAATTTTCAAGACGTCAGAAATTCCAGAAATATGTGTTTTGTGCTTGGAAATATTTCATCCACTCTCAGAAAAAGATGAAATTAAAACTATTTTGGCTAAAGAAGGAATATGTGAACTGTTATATGGTCTTATTGAAAAATATAGGTAATTGTTTCTTTAAACTATATTGTTAGTGATAGAATAAGGGAACAAATATCAAGAGAAAAAATTTAAGTAGAGTATAATTTATCACTGCTTTAGAAAACATGGATCCTGTAGTTATCCAGGAAAAAGCATTGTCTGGTGGTGATAACAAATAATGAATATTTTACCAGATAACTTTTTTTCCGAATAATTCAATTCACCACTTATAAAAAATTAAAAGTTGCTTAATTTTTTCCCACGTCACAAATAAAATTTGTATTTTTCATGTTTCTGAACAAAAACAAATCATTATTTACGTGACGTATTTATTGAAAGTATGCATGCTTCATATTTAAAAAAGTTGCTCTACTTTTTGCTACTGGAAAACAGCTGGTTCTATTAGTTTTTTCTTGTGGCCCATTGAGTTCAAAATCTCAGCATTAAAAGATTTATTGAAAAGAATGTAGAAAGACAAATGCATAACCTAGCCACATGATAAGAACTTATTTAATTTGATTTTTTTAAAGATTTTTATGTGGGATATTTTATATTTTTAGGGACAAACTAAATGATGAAGAGAGTCGCTCAGTTCTTAAAGTGGCATGTGACCTTATTGTTCTTATTTTAACAGGAGATGGTTGTATGGATCTTTTATACAACGATGGACAAGGAAAAACTTATTTAAACATGCTTACTTGGCTGGATTCTGATGACTCGGATTTGTTAAGTACAGGTAATAAAACATATTATTTACATTTTTTACTGACCTTGCGTCGCTTTCCTACTTAAGTCCCCATTTGAATTTGGCCTCATTGGGTATTATTTATGAATGGGATATCTCATGTTCTCCAAAATTGGATGTGCTTAAAATACTCGTGCAATTGCTTACAATTTAGCTAATTTTTAATGTCGATGGGCATGTTTGACATTTTGGTGCACAATGAAAACAATTTTCTGATTTTTTCCATTTTCATATTCTAAGTCAAGGTCAGCAACTTTTTTTGTCTGCAGGTCAGAATCTTATAATAGTATATTAACGAATCAAATAAATACAATCCATTTCAAAAATAAAAAATACCAGCACTATTTAAAACAGTCAAAATTAAAAATCTTCCAAATCTAAACATGCATTAAAGTGCTTCAAAATACAAATATTGACGATTGACAATATTAACCAGTTTTTCAAAAATTGTAAAATTTTTAATTTAAAGACATTAACTGGCAAATGAAAAATATCAACTGAACTGAACTGAACTGAATTCATTTCCCTACACATTCAAGAAATAGGACTGTTAATGCCATAATTTGTTCGGTGCTATATCAGCTGAAACAAATTGTGCGCTCTAAAAGCTCTTTGAGGAACCGTTAATCCAATATTATTGAGTAGTTCAGGAGAATCAATACAAGAGTTAACAATCTTATAAAGTAGAACAAGGTCAAGATATATATGCCTCACACACATGGTAGCAACCTCAAAGTATCGGCAGTATCATCATATACAGACCGCTCCTGCTGCATTCCCTGTTTAAAGGCAATGAAACTTAAAAACTTTCTTTGTACTCTTTCCACTTTTTCTTTGTATGTAAAATAATGAGGTGACCAAACTTGGGAGGCATGTTCTAAGATTGATCGAACTACTGAGCAGAATATCACATTAAAACAGTCTACACTATTTGGATCTGTAAGCATTCTCTTCACAAACCCAAGCAACTTCAAACCCTTTTCACAATATTATCAATATGTGTATCGAAGCAAAGGGCCCGATCAAATATAACACCCAGATCCTTTACAAATTCAACATGATTAATCATGTTATTATCAAGAAACTAATCAAAAGTTATCCAATCCTTTTTATGATAAAAACTTATAATGGAGCATTTATTAACATTGAGGTGCATAAAATTTAACTTACACCATTCAGAGAATCGAGCTAGATCCTGCTGAATGCCCTCGCAATCGTTGCTACTCCCGACAACCCGAAATATCTGCATAAAGAAGACATCTACTGAAAGTTATGATGTTATAAGATGTGTGTGTTAAGAAGACGTTTTGGGTCAGTGTTATTTTCATTTTAAAACAGTCTTTTGTGGTGAATTATAATATAAATTTTATTGAGAAAATAATTACAGTACGCTGTAAACTTTAAAAATAAAAACTATAATTCTAATTATAATGTTACATTTTTATTTTTTAAAAAATAAAAATTCAAGTTCATTACTTTACATAACTCCACCTTTCATGAGAGAGGACCAAACTATATGATGATTAAACCATAAGAATGTTACCAAGAGAATCTGGCTTATCGAGTCAATTAACTGCTTGAAGAGACACTTAAATGAATGGCTGTCTGATAGGCGCTTTTACTCGTTCAATTTTAATGAATAATCTTGATATCAATATTTTTAACTTAATATTTTTTGTCTAATTGGTTTTTCTCATGCTTTTGTTTTTTGTGTAAAAGTTTTATTCCTTTATAAATTCTAATATCTGATTTTACAAACTGTAAAACTTTGTTCAGTTTAAACTGACTCTTTTATTACTACTAATGATCTTTTTTTAAATTACTTTGTATCTGTTTTTTTTCCTTTTGTTTTCCTACGTGTAAAGTTCCTATCGAAATGTCGATTTGTTTTATCTTAATTGTAATTAGAACAATATATTAATAATTTTTAATGTTAAACATTCCTTTCTCTAACGTTGCTTTATTATGTGATCATAATTTTGTTGGCAAGTAAAGGATTCAACGCCGCTACAGCTGAGGGAACGGGATATTGCTTCTCACTACCGAACAGACCAAGAGAAGCTACAAGCCTGGCTACAGAAGCCACTTCATGGACGGCATCCAAATGAGGTCAACCAGGACAATGTCGACAACTTAGCGTCGAACTACTGGTTGATTTCAGGACCGATGTTTTCGGAAACGGAGGGCTTCTTGTTAGCTATCCAAGACCAGGTTATTCCGACGAAGAACTACCGGAAATTCATTATCAGAGATCCCTCAATAGAAAATGACCAATGTAGATATGGCTGTCGCACATCAGAGACGATCCAGCACATAACTGGAGGATGCCAAGCGTTTGCCGCAACCGAGTATAAGGAAAGACACAATTCAGCCGCTAAGATACTCTACCAAGAGTTAGTAGATAAGTGAAAACTATTGCAGGTAGGAAAGGTGCCTTACTACAAA
This sequence comes from Diaprepes abbreviatus, assembly GCA_034092305.1. Taxonomy (NCBI): domain Eukaryota; kingdom Metazoa; phylum Arthropoda; class Insecta; order Coleoptera; family Curculionidae; genus Diaprepes; species Diaprepes abbreviatus. Next base: position 654,549 of record JASJET010000264.1, on the reverse strand, counting down.
TATAATCCAGAGCCTATTCTTGAAAACAACGAGTTCAAGTTATACTGGGATCGAACGGTCCTAACAGATCAAACAGTTGCTCATAACAGGCCAGACATTATACTAACAGATAAAATTTCCAGGCGAACTACACTAATCGACATCGCTGTACCGAACAACAACAACCTAAGGTCAAAATACAACGAGAAGATCGCCAAATACAGAGATCTGGAGGTGCAAATCCGCAGACAGTGGGCAATGAACAGCGTACACACGATTCCTATAATAGTGTCAACTACTGGAGTGATATCAAAGAACCTCCTGCAGAACATCAAGGGACTGGGCCTTAGTGAGCATCTGTATAAACCGATTCAGAAAGTGGTTCTCCTTGCAACCGCGCGAACCGTCCGAAAGTTTGTAGGAAGTGCAGAAGACCACGCCACCTAGGACCCGATAACATAGAAAGGGTCCCCACAGAGCTTCATACTTTTGGTGTCTTTGTATACCTGGTATGAGTGAATAATCCCTGGAGGGAGTGCGAAGCCGTTTGGCAAGTAAAGGATATTATTTTATATGATTTACAAGCCAAACGGCTTCGCACTCCCTCCAGGGATTATTCACTCATACCAGGCATACAAAGACACCAAAAGTATTAAGCTCTGTGGGAACCCTTTCCATGTCATCGGGTCCTAGGTGACGTTGTCTGTTGCATTTCCCATGAATTTTCGGACGGATCGCGCGGTTGCTAGGAGAATTGCTTTCTGCATCGGCTTATAAAGATGCTCACTAAGGCCCAGTCCCTTGATGTTCTGCAGGAGGTTCTTCGGTATCACTCCAGTTGCTGACAGTATTATGGGAATCGTTTGGACGCTGTTCATTGCCCATTGTCTTCGAATTTGGACCTCCAGATCTCTGTATTTGGCGATCTTCTCGTTGTATTTTGGCCTTAAGTTGTTGTTGTTAGGCACAGCAATGTCGATTAGTGTAGTTCGCCTAGAAATTTTATCTATTAGTATAATGTTTGGTCTATTATGAGCTACTGTTTGATCCGTCAGAACCGTTCGGTCCCAATATAACTTGAACTGGTTGTTTTCAAGAATAGGCTCCGGATTGTACTTGTAATAAGGCACTTTTCCTACCTGTAATAGGTTTAACTTTTCTGCTAACTCTTGGTGGAGTATCTTAGCGGCTGAGTTGTGTCTTTCCTTATACTCGGTTGCGGCAAACGCTTGGCATCCTCCAGTTATGTGCTGAATTGTCTCCGATGTTCGACAGCCATATCTGCATTGGTCATTTTCTTTTGAGGGATCTCTAATGATGAACTTCCGATAGTTCTTCGTCGGAATAACCTGGTCATGGATAGCTAACAAGAAGCCCTCCGTTTCCGAAAACATCCGTCCTGAAATCAACCAGTAGTTCGACGCTGAGTTGTCGACATTGTCCTGATTGATCTCATTTGGATGCCGTCCATGAAGTGGCTTCCGTAGCCAGGTTTGTAACTTCTCTTGGTCTGTTTGGTGGTGAGAAGTAATATCTTGTTCCCTCAACTGTAGCGGTGTTGAATCATCTGCCTCGCATATTGTTCGATGTAGTGTGGAAGAGTCTACCAACCTGTGGAAATATGAACGTAAGTTTATTATTTGTTGGTCGAGCTGCTTACCAATATCCACCAATCCTCTTCCTCCTTGGTGTCTTCGAAGCATTGTACGTTCAATAGCATTCCGAGGGTGATGTTTTTGTGCTTTTGTTAGGAGTGTCCTTATTTTTCTTTGCAGGTTTTGGATGTCCGTCCTGCTCCACTTTACAATTCCAAAAGAGTAGCTCAGCGCAGAGCAAGCATAAGTGTTGAGCGCCTTAAACAAATTTCTACCATTTAAATTAGTTCTTAATACCCGCCTTACCCTCCTGACAAATTCGGCTGTCAATTCGGCCTTCATAGTGCCATGATCAATTCTTTTAGCCTGTTTCATACCTAGATATTTGTATGTTTCGTCTGCTTCCATTGCAGCTATAGTTTCACCGTTCTGCATTTCAAAAGCCCCCGGTTGTATCTTCCCTTTAACGATGTTCAAAATACGGCACTTGTCAAGTCCAAATTGCATTCCGATATCCCTGGAGAACTCCTCTACAATTTTAAGCATTTGTTCCAGCTGGCTTCTGGTAGCAGCCATCAGTTTAAGATCATCCATGTATAGAAGATGATTCACTCTGACTATCTCTTCGTTGTTGTTTCTAACACTAAAGCCGTGTCTGGTGGAGTTCAAACGGCGTGATAGTGGGTTCATTGCAAGGCAGAACCACAATGGGCTAAGTGAATCGCCTTGAAATATTCCTCTTCGTATCGGAATGGTGTTAGTTTCGATGGTGTCGCTGGATGGCACTTGCAATTGGATCCTAGTTCTCCAGGTTGACATGATTTATTCTAAAAAGTGTAACGAAGTTACTAAAATTTTGGGCAAGTGTATGTTCGCCGGGATTTAATTTATTTAATTTACATCCGAAAAATCTGATTCTTGCGGGAAAACAATGTTAAAGGTTTCAAGATTACCGGTATATAATTAGATTTACCGCGCTATGCCGGGAAATATCATTTTCCGAGATTTTCAGAGCGTCCGACCATAGTAATCGCGCGCCACATACAGCAGTATCGTATGCGCGATCACCGCACACCGTCACATGTCAGCGTAGTGGGAGCTCGAGCCGTCTATTTAAGTCCGAGCAGACCATTATTTCGCTGAGAACCAAACGGTCTCCACCCGGGTCAACAGTCTAAACGGACTGGACTGGGTCGCCTGCTGGGCCGCGCCTTCCTGGTCTAGTAATGTAGGTGAGGCTAGACTTGTGTGTATATGGTGTTTACCATACACTTCCTTCCTTACGTCCTACCCCTCTAATGACCAGCATTGCCGAGGACCCTTATAAGAACGGGCAATGTTGTGTCATCCTACCGTCACTGTCGAGGACCCTTATAAGAACGGGCAGCGTCAGTTCCTTTCTTTCCTTCCTACCGTCACCGATACACACACGCACTGATGCCGTTTGTTATTCTTTCCTTAATGACCAAGAATGTGTTGTACCGCCAGGTGCCTGCCGAGGTCCGTTGACAAGGGCGCTAAACAACTGCCGCCCCGACCCTTATCGCCGCCGCCGCGTGTGAAGACCGTCGCCGTGTAAAGACGCCACCTATCGCCGATCGATGCCGTGTTATTGTTACGAAGCGCCGTGAATCATGAACACGGATTTTGGATACGAGGCGCGATAATTCGTGTACAAGCCGTCGTGAATAGCGTCGAAACAACATAGTACGAGGTACGTGAATAGCGTCGTAAATAATGTCGCCGGGTTACCGTCTTTAGCGCAACCGACCAGTATGAGCTACCGTAAACAGCTCTAAAACATACTCTTGCCCTCCAGACCATTTATTTGTTTACATCATTGTCCATCTTAGATTGTAAGTTAGTTTTAGGCCATGTCTTTGTATGAAAGAATGGAATACAGGATACAGGATGTTTTATAACCGTTTGTTTTCTTACCTAGTCCCATTTTTACCATTACATGTGACAATTGGCAGCCGGCAGCCAGCACTAATACGCACAATTGACCCCTGGCTTGCCGTTTCTCCACTGTAACAAGCTGCCCGGTGCATAAAGTGGGCCCTCGACCACATTAAATCGCGAGGGTGGCGCCCGAGAACCGACCCCCCGAGTGGATGTTTTGACCTTCAGGCAGTCAGACCGTTGATCAGTTGAGAGAGCAGGGATATCCCGAATTTACGTAGCTGCCGCTGACCCGATACCCCTGCGCTGAGCATTTGATCGATGACTGTCTGCACGAGAAATATCCACTGACCGATGTTCCGCTGCCGTGAACGAAGAGCCGTAGAGCACGACTTGCTCCTCCCGCATCCCCGCCTACGTAAAAACGCGTCACAAAAGGAAACAAAATTATTGTCGACCCTGTACATTCTTAATTTAGTTTTGAGCCACTCATGTGGTACTGAGTCGAAGGTCTTCTTATAATCCACGTAGGCAGCAAAGAGGTTTCTTCGGTTGGTACAGGCTTGGTTACATATGACAGAGTCAACTCAATTGTTCCTTGCATCCCATTGCTCCCCTCGTACATCCTTTCTGTTGAGTTGCAATGATGTTATTTTGCTCACAATGTGCATAGATGCGTTGGGTCAAGCAGGAGGTGATCACCTTATACAGTGTGGGTAGGCAGGTGATTGGTCTATACTTAGCTGGGTCATGTGTATTGTGTTGGTCCTTTGGTAGGAGGTACGTAATACCTACGGTCAAGAACAATGGCATTTTTGCTGGGTTAAGAAAAACATCATTAATAAGATTAGCCAGCTGATGGTGCATACACCAGAACTTTTTGAGCCAATAGTTCTGGATCCCATCGAGACCTGGAGCTTTCCAGTTATGAGATTCCTTGATTATTCTTGAAATTTCCTCGGTGGTAAATGGCTCAAACTGCATCTGGCTGTAATCTTGGCAGATTTGGTGTTCTTCATTGATCCAGCCAGCTGCGATGTTACAATCGGCTGGTGTGGAAAGTTGGTTTCCCCAGAACTCTTCTACCTGCTCTCTATTGGGATATCTATGATCTGCTATATTAGGTGGAGAGTTTAGCTTACGGTAGAAAGTCTTTTCTGATCGTTGGAAGAACGCATTGTCTCGTTTTCGGTTATTGCTGGTCTTGTACCTCTTTAGCCGTCCTGCAATAACAGAGAGTTTCTGTTTCACCGAGTCAAGGCATTGCTGAGCAGTAACATTCGCTGGATCTTGTTGCGAATGATATCGGACACGATTCATGATTTCTTCAACTCGTCTTTGCAGTCGACTAGTTCTTGTGCCCCTGATGTACTCCGTCAGCTGTCCTATATCTATTCGAAGATTTTCAATTTTCTTGTTTAGACGTCTTTCCCATGGTGGTATGTTGGGTTCTGTCCTTGCTGATCGACGCTCTGTTGTAACTTTAATTTCTAGAGCTCTAGCTATAGCAGTCGCGGCACAGTAGATGGTCATATGTAAGGACTCCAGAGTGTAGGCATCTGAAGCATAAGCTGGTAAAATCCGAATGTTCATGATGTCTAACATGGCACCCAGTTTTTTGGATGAATTAATTTTTGGCAGTGCCGGTCTTCTTAACGGATTGCTTCCATCATACTCCAACACCGCAGCACTCATTTCCGTTGACAATTTCTGATGAAAGGGTTCAGTGTTGTCCTGTTGGGCTTCGTCACTTAGCTGTTCCTATTGTTCTTGGAGCTCAGGTTCCGGTTGTGGCTCAGATTCAGCAATCGGATTGTTGTTATTGTCAGTGCCTCTGATCTCACGTTCAATTTCCTCTTTGATGCTATTATTTTTCGGAGAATAACTCTATATTGGTCAGCTATTTTCTGCTGGGACACTTGCATGTGTGGGTACTCCCTGCAAAATTCGGCATGTAGTTGTTGTCTGTAGCCGATCATCTCTCGTCCTAGTTGAGTCACCCTATAAAAAATGCACATTATTGTCTCGTTCATGGACACAGTCCATTTCATGCGCTGTCTTGGTCGTCCCGCTTGAGTAAGAGCTTGTTGGGGTTCCCGCACAGCATCTTCGGCGGGTAGAGCTCTTGGAGTTATCTGACCCTCGTGTTGATGTAGTTGTTGTTGCCTGTCCACAGCGATGTCAGCTCTCATGTCGTTGTCTGGTTGTTCTTGAGTCTCTGAGTCTGGCTGTGGCGCAGGTTCTGGGGTTTGTTCATTGTTATCATCGGTACTGCTTATCTCTCGTTCTATTTCCTCTTTGATGATGTTAAGTCGCGCTTCTGAGATTAGTTTATTTCGGAGAATAGCTCTGTATTGATCTGCTATTCTCTGTTGTGACACTTGTAGGTGTGGATATTCCCTACAAAATTCAGCATGAAGCTGTTGTCTATAGCCGATCGTTTCTCGTCCTAGTTCAGTCACCCTATAAAAAATGCGCATTACTGTTTCATTCATGGATGTTGTCCATTTCATGCGCTGTCTCGGAAGTCCCGCCTGAGTGAGCGCTGGCTTATTATTATTATTATTATTATTATTATTATTACTGCATCTTTGCAATCAAATAAATTTGTTATTGTGATTATTTATTTTCAATTTATTTTTCAAGTATTCGTTTCATATTTATGTTTTATAATTTATTTTTATATATCATACTTTATTTTTGGAACTCAAGTGGGCCGCTTGAAATTATGAACTATTATGCGACTCATCAGACCATTCCATTCGTTACAAACCATCATCTCGCATGCATTGGCCTGATGAGTCCCATAATAGGACGAAACAACGCTGTCGTCATTTTTCGGATCCGGAGTTTTGCCATGATCTTGAAATTCTCCGCACTTTTTAACATGAGAGTAATATTTATCAACGGTCTCTGTCTGCATAGCCGAGAATTTCCTATTTTATTTTAAAATTTCTCGGACGATAACTTCTCTCTTTTTTATATTTGTTGGCTTAAAAACACGCAACCGCTCTCTTAGGGAGATCGTTGGTGCGACACTTTACTTAAAACTGTGGAATTCGCAGCTGGTTTAGTTGCCGATGCCGGATAAGGTGACCTCTGTCCTTAGAGTAGCACGTTTCGTGTGTCAAGTTTTGATATATTCCTTTTTTAATTTACCGTCGCGCCATCACATGGCGGTTTTATACAACATTGTTGAGTTGTGTTGTTCTTGTGTTATTGAAATCTGTTTATAGGACACAGATGCGAGACGATGGTTTGTGCTGATTGCAATGGCCTGACGTATATATATATATATATATATATATATATATATATATATATATATATATATATATATATATATATATATATATATATATATATATATATATATATATATATATATAAATAAATAAATCTTACTTTTGTTAGTCTATTGAAATTCCAAAAAACGGAATTCTGATAAAGAAAGACGATACACTTAATCTGTCTAGTACCTGGTAAACTTTCGAATGCATCGATCTGGGACTGAAAAAATCGCGAAAATTTAAAAGAAGCACCTGAATTTGTCTAGCTTATATTCTCACTAATACTTACTGCATAAATAAAATGGAAAGTAATGTAATTTACACGTAGAAGGAGTGGCCTTTTAACAAAAATACAAATGTAAATAGTACAGAAAAAATATACGGACGCATTACGTGGTTACAGCGTTGAAGTTGGGGAAAAATTATTCTCCCTACCACCCTCATAAACTCACTTATAACTCTACTGGCCATATTGAGATATCAATTTTAAAAATTTACAAAAAAGGTTTTGTTTAATTTCATTATAAATGACAATAAAATATTTATAGGTATTTTGGCAGTTGGTAACTTTGCTCGTAAGGACACCCATTGCATTCAAATGGTTAAAAATGGTGTGGTGAAAAAACTAATAGATCTACTTAAGAAATATAACCTTTCCACAGAATTAGATGATGTTAAGATTCAGCATGCTTTGCTGAGTACACTGAAAAATTTGGTTATTCCCAAAGAAAATAAGGCTCAGGTAAAACTAAAAATTTTTAACCTCGTTTCTTGTATTTAAATTACTCCTTTTTTGTGTAAACTTTTTTTAATTATTACTGTACTTACATATTCAACCGAAGTGTTTGCGTAAATTTAAAATATTGTCTAGCAGGACACATTATTGTAATGATATAGTCCCTGTTTTTACAAATATGTTTCAAAATGAGTTTAACAAGCTTTCATTAAATTTCACATGTTTATATGTTTAGGTCCAAGTTTGACCAACTTTCACTTATCGGCTGTGGAAGCTTGGTATATGAGGTTTGGGCAGAAGGTTCCTGGGATTTCGATCACTTGAGGTCGTCTTTTTTACTTTTATATGTATAGGGTTGTTCCTTATATTTTCAAAAGCTCTGGAGAGTTTATTATAGGAATTTAAGTGGTTCACCCTGTATATTACTAAATATTAAAACAGAGCTTAAAATTACCTTTCGAAAAATATATATGTTGCTTATGTTTGCTCTAACCGTTTTTGAAATATTTACCTCAAAATATTATATATTAAAAAAAATGCCATACTACTGTAGGTTATGAAACGATTGAAAATTGGGTTTTTCAGTGAAGGACATAATATATTATAGACGTATTTTAATATAAAATCGAGTTATCTACGAAAGAAATAATTGTACACTCTAACGTTTTTGAGATCTCTCAAGGAAGAGAAAAAAAGGCTTGGGTTTTTCTTTCAAAGATTGCAGGAAGCATAACAGAGGATATAGTAAGAAACCATGTATGCAAATATGCAAAAGCAAGTGCAGACAATGTTACCGTAAAGGAGTGTATACCAAAATTACGAAAAGGTAACAAAAAATGTTTTATGGTTGGCGTTGATTTTAGTCTGATGGATTCCATAAATGACTCGGCCTTCTGGCCTCGAGGTGTAGCATTTGAACGCTTTAACTTTGGATTGGGGCGTAATTTTTTAGATAATCGGAACCCACAAGAAAAGTCACTGTAGGCCTGGCAAGTGCACCTAAATTGAGACTAATGCACTTGAATGTGCAGAGTATAAATAGTAAATTTCTGGAATTAGAAGTGATGTTGGAGGAGGTAAAACCAGATATATTCTGTATCTCAGAGCATTGGCTTCAGTACGACTACATTGAGCAACTTAATTTAAATGGTTATTCCCTTACAAACTATTCTTCAAGAACTGAGTTCAGGGGGGGAGGGACAGCAGTGTATGTTAACAAAAAGTTGTTTTCATTTTCTGAAATTGAAGCAATGCAAACAAAAGCAGATTGCATAGAAAAAAATTTTGAGTACACAATTACCAAAATATTAATAAATAATAAAGCATACATTGTTATATGCATTTATAGATCTCCATGCGGAGATTTTGAAATATATTTTTTTTAAAGTTAAATGAATTATTATCTTCAATTTATTGTTCAAAAAAGTTATATATAGTATGTGGTGATTTTAATGTAGATTTTTATGTGAATGATACTAATTCCTTTTCTTTGTCACAACTTATGCTGAGTTTTGGGCTGGTACCACATGTCCATGGGATAACTAGACCCAGCTCGGGCACTCAACTCGACAATATTTTTAGCAACACTGATCTGGAGCAAGAGGGTGATATCTATGTTGCTCACTTCTCTGATCATAATGGACAGACTCTATCATTTTCGTATGAAAAACCTATTTTCCCCAATAAAATTTTCAAAAAACGTTTTTTTACATCGAATAATATAGATAATTTCATAGGTTCTTTAAGTGAGGAGAACTGGAATGATGTTCTGACTTCAGGAGACCCAAATGAGAAATATCAAATATTTTATAATGTACTATACTACTATTTCGATAAATCATTTCCTTTGTGCAGTTCAAGGCAAAAAAATATAGAGAAATCTTACATAAATACTGAAATAAAAAAACTATGCCAAGTATATAAAGGATCTTTATGTGTGGTCACAAATTACCAACGATGAAAAGGTGTACCGGCAGTACAAGATAGATAGAAAAGAGTACCGGAAATATCTTAAAGAATTTAGAATGGCCGTGAATGAAAATAAAATTTTAAACTCTAGTAATAAAACTAAAACTGCCTGGAGTATTTTTGCCCAAGAAACCAATCGAGTACGGACTTATCAAGATATTAGAGTGCTTCACAAGCACAGTACCGTTGATGACCCACAGATGATTGCTGATTTATTCGTGGATAGGTTCGATATCCCTGCTGTCATCCCTATGGGTGGGGAGACCCTCGCCGATTCAGTTGCTCCAACTATTTTCTTGAATCCTGTGAATAGCCCGGAGATCTTTAGGGTAATTATGAATCTGCCTAATAAATTTTCGGTGGGGCTCGATGAAATACCAACAAAGGTTCTCAAACACTCAGCCCACCTTGTTGTTGAACCTATTGCGGACATTATAAATGTATGTTTTCAAACAAGTGTCTTTCCTGACGCACTTAAGGCAGCAAAAATAATACCCATTCATAAAAAGGGAGACACGCTAAACATGACAAATTACAGATCTGTGTTTCTTCTATCCTCCTTATCAAAAGTCTTTGAGAGAGTAATATATACTCGTGTCATCACTTTTTTACATAGTTTTAACATTCTAGCAGACCACCAGTATGGCTTCAGACCTTATAGATCTACTCAACTTGCCGTATTTAGAGCAATTTCCTATATCATAGATAATGTTGAAACTAACAGGAAGGTTGCGGGTTTTTTTTTTTGATCTGTCAAAAGCCTTTGACACAATAAATCATAGACTCTTGATTCGTAAACTCTCATACTAGGGTATAAGAGGACTATGTGTTTCTTTGTCGGAGTCCTACTTGGAGGGAAGAAGGCAGGTAGTGTGCATCACAAAGGACCATAATAAATATTTTTCTAAACCAGTTTATATGACCCAGGGTGTTCCGCAGGGTTCGATTCTTGGTCCTGTGTTGTTGCTGCTGTATGTGAATACTCACTCGGATGGAATGCCTGGTGGCCTGCTCTGCCAGTATGCTGACGATTCCTCGTTTGTTCTCGCGGGGGCGGATTTTCGGGATCTGTCTTGGTGTGCAGGGATGGGATTGGTGTTGAATTGTGAGAAGACTGGTCTGGTGTCGTCCCGAAAGGATTGTCAGTGTTCAGAGTCCGTCTATGTGCACTTGCAGGGAAGGACGATTGCGGTGGCTGAGAGTGTTGGATTTCTGGGTGTTACCTTGGATGCTACTCTTAGTTGGGAGCAGCATGTTGCGACTCTACAGCCGAGACTTAATAGGTTTTGTGCTCTGGTACGTCGATTGAGGCGATCACTGGCTTTGCAATCGCTGCGACAGTTTTATTTTGCAGAGGTGCAGTCATTGATATCTTAAAGTGTGATGTTTTGGGGATCATCTTCGACTGCTCAACAAAGTTTTATTACACAAAAAAGAGTTATCCGAGTTATGCTGGGGTTACACCCTAGAAAATCATGTAAACCTCATTTTAAGTCTCTGAATATCATGACTGCACCATCATTATATTTTCTGTCCCTGGTGATGTTTGTCAAAAAACATCAAGACATCTTTGCTGTTAACAGTGATCACTACAGCACTGAAATGTCAATTGTCACAAGAGGCAGAGGGGATCTAAGGGTGCCAGCCCATAGTTCGGCATATTTTGAAAAAGTGCCTTATTACATGGCTGTCAGGGCCTATGGCCTGTTACCACAAAAAATAAGGTCTATTGAAAAGCCACAACTCAGTTCTTACAGAATAAATATTTTTATGATTTTAAATTTAGATTTTAGGAAACCTATTTACTATTTTAGTAACTGTTGTGTATATATATATATATATATATATATATATATATATATATATATATATATATATATATATATATATATATATATATATATATTAGCATAGATTTGTTTCGCTTTTGTGACGTTGCTTTGACAAATTTGATTTGGTTTAGTTAGCAATAAAGGAATTTATTATTATTATTATAACGACGGTAAAATAATTTTTTTTAAAATAACTGGGTATAAATCAAATGTTTTTTTTCACATTTTTTTTTTGAAGCTTTGAATAAAAGAATATAATGACAAGTGCTCGATATGAGCACAAACAAAATAGATGAGAACTACAGAAAATACATTTTTAACAATGAAGTTCATATTGAGTACTTGTAATTATATTCTTTTATTCCAAGTTTCTAAAAAATTTGTGCAAAGAAAACATGTGATTTCTATCCAGTTATTTTTAATAAAACTATTTTAGCATTTTTAGAGCGTATAATTATTTTTTCATAGCTTGTTAATTTGATTTTATATTATAATACGACTATAATATATTATGTTATTCATTGAACAACCTAATTTGCAATTGTTTCATAACTTACATGGATTTGACAACTTTTTGAAATATTTAATATTCGCTACTGAACAGAAAATATTTGTGTCATCTGCAGTAATAAGTCCTTGTTACCTTCTTCAGATTTGTGTGTTCTGTTATCTCTCTTAGAATATATATATTTTTAATGAACCAACTATGTTTTAAAAATAGTGGAACATTTTTGTCTGTATAAGATTTTTTGACAATACACTTGCACTTTATTAAACACAAAATAATGAACGAATTGAAATTCAATTTGACACCCACATTCGCCCGTTTCTGCCACTGCTAGATAGATATTTTTTCTGGTATCCCTTGTATGTTATTTAAATAAGAACACCGCTGTAACAATGATGTCGGTACAACAGTGACAGTCATGAATGTTACATCAGACTTCCGCAGGAGTAATTTTTAAATTGACTATTGAAGATTTTTGGAAATATTTTTAGGCTATCAAGGATGATATAATAGAAGTGATGTATCCCTTGTTAAAGCAAGATCGTTTCTTAGTAGCATTTAAACTGCTTGGAGCTTATAGGATGGTAATTGATGGTCAACCAGAAGCAGCTCGAGACTTGTTGTCGAGAAAAGATTTCATTGAGCGATTGGTAGATTGGTGTTATAATTCAGATCATTTGGGTGTTAGGTAAGTCCTAAACTGCATCAGAAACAGTCAATCAGTTTGCCGATTTGCATATTAGTAAACAACTTGAACAGTATCATGGTTATATATATTTTTTTAATGATGTGTATTTTTGCATATTTGGATTCCCCCAAGAACTATCCATAAGACAGCATATCCAATTCTGAATTTTATTGTGATGTTGCCAACTTGTTCAAAAAATTCATCAAATTTTGAAAAAAAATATTGTTTTCTATAATCTATTATATCTTTCAATCTACAACAATTATAGTACACAAAATTGACGTCGCGAAAGATAAATGTACTATTAAAGGTCTAATATAGCGCCTAAGCAATTATCTCATACACAATGTTTGACATGTGTGACAGATAAATGATAAAACTTTAAGAAAAGCGATAGAGAAACAATAACTCTACATGATAAGGTAGTTTATTATCAGACAGCTGGTTGAAAAATCTATCGAATACGATAAACCGCTGTTCATTTGTTTTGTGGACTTTACACAAGCGTTCGACCGAGTCAAACTGGAACACATAACAGAATTACTGCGAAGAAAACAAGTAGACGAAGCAATCATACGCACAATATACGAACTGAATTCCAAAAACACCATGGTAATTAAAACAAATAACACTCTAACAGAGGAAATCCCTCTATCTATAGGAATAAGACAGGGTGATAGCCTAAGTCCAACACTTTTCAATGTAATCATGGACGAAATGATTGATGAGGTAAAAAGCACAAATATTGGGTACCCAATGGGACACAACACCGTTCAGATTATATGCTTTGCAGACGATGTTGCCTTGACAGCAGATAGCGAGGACAACTTACAAAGAATGCTTTTCATCTCAATCGCACAGTCAAACAGTATAATATGAAGATATCTGTGGAGAAAACCAAAGCAATGGTAATAGCAAAAGAACCGGTAAGATGCAAACTAATGGTTGATGACAAACATATCGAACAGGTTGGGAAGTTTAAATACCTAGGAGCACATATAACAAGTAACAGGGCAGTAACGGAAGAAGTACGCACACAGGCCAACAAAGCGGCCATGATATCAGGCCAACTAATAGACATAATCTGGAACAATAAACATATGACGGTTGAGAGCAAAGCAAGAATTTACAAGGTCTATGTAAGACCGATACTGACCTACGGCGCAGAAACAAGAAATGAAACCACAAAGACAAAACAAATTATGAGAACCACAGAAATGAAAACGCTGAGAATGATCACGGGAACAAGTTTAAGAGATAGAATAAGAAACGCAAAAATACGCGAGGACAGCGGAGTGGGGGATGTTGTGAAGTGGGTTCGAAACCGTCGTAGGCAGTGGAGAGATCACGTGGAACGAATGGACGATGACAGACTAGCAAAAACCGTGATGAGAGAGAAACCAAACACCAAACGGCCGTCTGGACGGCCCCCCAAAAGAAGGAGAGACAGCTGGATTTCGACCTCAAACGAGGATCGATTAGGCATTGCATAGATAACAGAACTTGGTTCTACCTAGAAGAAGAAGAAGAAAAGGTAGTTATATGCAGGGTGGTCCAATTAAAAAAAAATTAATTTACATTTCATAAAATGGACAAAATTTTGGCAAACATCCTGTATGAGATAATTGCTTAGGCGCTCTATTAGACTTTTAATAGAGATACATTTATCTTTCTCAATATCAATTTTATGTACTATAATTGCTGTAGATTTAAAGATAAAGTAGATTTTAGAGAACCATTTTTTTTCAATATTTGGTGCTATGCTATCATATGGATAGTTCTTTGGAGACTTCAAATATGCAAAGATATTCAGGGTATCCCATTAAAAAAAAAATATATTTTTTTTCGCCACGCTGCCATGAAACACCAGGTATAATTGTAAATATTTTTAGATTGTAGAAATTTTCATAATATACAGGGTGAGTCAACGATTGGATGAAGTAGGTTTGTGCCTTTTCGGTGAAATTAACAAAGAAACTATATTTATTGTTTGATACAGTTTATTTTTACGCAGATTTTAAAAATATTTAGGACTGTACAGGGTGAGCCAAAAAACTAGGACAGCATAAAGTTGTATTTTTTTAAATAGAACACCTTATATACGAATCGTATTTTCGATTTAGCTTATAATTTTAAATCTTTTTTATTAAGGGTTTACTATAACAAAACTTTATAGTTTCTGAGATAATTAAGTTTAAAAAAAAAGTCACATTGTCAAGCATCAATTCAATCCTAAATAACGTCTTCAATTTTGTGACAAATATATTCAAATTTGGAATTTAGCAAGGCCAAGGACAAGTTAACATAATTTTTACCTAATATTTGCAATAAAAGCTACAGTGTGTTGAACACATCGGCTCAAATTTGAACAAGTTTTAATGAATAAATATCTTTTTTTTTTAAATGGTACACCCTGTATATTTTCATGTTATTTAATAGAGTAATAAAAACCCTAAAAGTTTTGTTCAATATATCCTATACCTATTTATAATAGTTTTTGAGATATTTCAGTTTTTCTTATTTTCCATACTTTTTTACAGAAATAGTCTTCATTATCATAGCAAAAACAATGTAAAAGAACACTTTTCTGTGTGTCAAATTTATAACCGCAATCGCTTCTTTTGGTTTTTATGTAGTGTAGTTTGGTTTTTTTTGCATTCA
Organism: Diaprepes abbreviatus; assembly: GCA_034092305.1. Lineage (NCBI taxonomy): Eukaryota > Metazoa > Arthropoda > Insecta > Coleoptera > Curculionidae > Diaprepes > Diaprepes abbreviatus. The sequence goes on along the minus strand of JASJET010000264.1, from coordinate 639,390 downwards.
TCTTATATTGTAAAATGAATTTTCCAAAGAATGAGTTAATAGATATGATTTATATAATAGGAGAGGCTCAAAAAAATTGCCTTCTTGCTCAAAGAATTTACAAAATGAAGTATCCTGATCGACGCCAGCCTAATACCCATACTTTTCAAAACTTAATGCAAAGATTTGATTCTTCTGGTACTGTTGATTATCCAAAACGTAAAGTGGTCAACAAACCAGTAACTAATGAAGAAAAAGAACTACAAGTATTGTTAAATGTTCAGGAAAATCCTTATATTGGTAGCCGTCAGTTAGCAGCATTATGTGAAACATCACAATCCACCGCTAATCGTACTACCAAGAAATATAGATATCATCCATATCACATGGAATTACACCAAGAATTGCATGGACAAGATTTTGAAAGTCGTGTAAACTTTTGTCGTACAATAAATGCGGAGATTCAATTAAATTCAAATTTATTATGCAAGGTAATGTTTAGTGATGAAGCTACTTTTAGAAGTAACGGTGCCGTAAATAGACGCAACATGCATTATTATGCCACAGAAAACCCATTTTGGATTAGAGAGGTGCAACATCAAAACCACTGGTCATTAAATGTTTGGTGTGGTATTCATCATAATCGAATTATTGGACCCCACTTTTTTAATGAACCACTAAATGGCCATAGTTACCTGAACTTTCTACAAGAAGAACTACCCCAACGGCTTCAAGGTCTCGATAGGGATGAGCTCGACAGTATGTGGTTCCAGAACGATGGTGCGCCTCCGCATTACCATCGTGAAGTTCGTGCGTTTTTGGACTAACGATATCCGCAAAAATGGATTGGACGTGGGGGTTTCATTGAGTGGCCACCAAGGTCTTGCGACATCACCCCATTAGATTTCGTCCTATGGGGTTATATTAAAAATAAGGTGTATGTTAATTCACCAACAACAGTGGAAGATATGAGAAACAGGATTAGGGATACCTATAGAACAATAACGCCACTAATTTTGTCCAGGGTCCGAGAAAATCTGCAAAAAAGACTAAATTTGTGCATTGCACAAGAGGGTCGTTTATTCGAACACTTATTAAAAAGAAATAATTAATCTCAGTATTTAATAGGTAATTTTTTTTGTTTCAATTTAGTATAAAAGTAAATATGTATTTGCCTTGTCGTTATTTTTTCACATTATGTTTAATTAAACTATTGCCGTTGTAATATAACGAATAATGTATTTCATCATATTTAACCACATTCTGTTTGTTTCTGTAGTTTCTTTTTATTATTTTACATGGCTACTATGATAATGAAGACTATTTCTGTAAAAAAGTATGGAAAATAAGAAAAACTGAAATATCTCAAAAACTATTATAAATAGGTATAGGATATATTGAACAAAACTTTTAGGGTTTTTATTACTCTATTAAATAACATGAAAATATACAGGGTGTACCATTTAAAAAAAAAAGATATTTATTCATTTATACTTGTTCAAATTTGAGCCGATGTGTTCAACACCCTGTAGCTTTTATTGCAAATATTAGGTAAAAATTATGTTAACTTGTCCTTGGCCTTGCTAAATTCCAAATTTGAATATATTTGTCACAAAATTGAAAACGTTATTTAGGATTGAATTGATGCTTGAAAATGTGACTTTTTTTCTTTAAACTTAATTATCTCAGAAACTATAAAGTTTTGTTATAGTAATCCCTTAATAAAAAATATTTAAAATTATAAGCTAAATCGAAAATACGATTCGTATATAGGGTGTTCTATTTAAAAAAATAAAACTTTATGCTGTCCTAGTTTTTTGGCTCACCCTGTAGAGTCCTAAATATTTTTAAAATCTGCGTAAAAATAAACTGTATCAAACAATAAATATAGTTTCTTTGTTAATTTCACCGAAAAGGCACAAACCTACTTCATCCAATCGCTGACTCACCCTGTACAACTCTTATTAAAGTATTTTTAAAAATTTTTAAAAATAAAGCAAGTAGGGTATTTTGTCACATTATTACGCCACCCTAAATATAGATAATTTTTTTTTACCTGTATACATAGTACTTTTATAAATAATTTGAAAAATATAACGAATAAATACAAAAATTTAAAAAGGACGTTGCTATGAGGATCCTTTTTTGAAAATCCTTGCTGATGGTGGAATTTTTTTCTGTGAGGCATCGTCTGAAAAATAATAAGATAATGGTAAAGATGTAACATGGGAATTTATTTATTGTAGAAATAGCAGCTGTTTGCAAATTTGCAGTCTAATTTTTATCTGAATTTTGAGTTTTAAAAATCTATAAAAATCAAAATGGGTTAAGTTGATCTTGAAATATCTGGTCTACCAGTTTGAAAAACGAACTTTCGAGAAAGACGCAAAAACGGAGTGAGTTCTTCATAAAAGTTGCAGTTGCATACGGTGCAGTATTCTGCCTAATAAAATGGAGGTCCGCCACACGATCTTTGCGAGAGGTTGCCTATACTGTAAAGGGTACGACACCTGAAAAAAATAACATAGGTAATATATATTAACGTTAAGGTGATAATTATCATATACACTACACGAATAAAAAGTTTCGCTTTTGTTTGAAGTGTTTCTAAGTTGGTCACCACTGTTTTTTAATGTTTTTAAAATAAATAAAAATAGTCGCTAAGTTCCTTTAATAATTATTCAATAAGGCCTAACGGAGCGAAAAATGATATCGCAGAAAGCCTAGTGACTTTATGTATGGTTCTTTGGTTATACTCTGTTTAGTAATAATGTAACGGTCCAAATTTCGATTTAAGTTTACTAAGGCTAATTCAATTAATTTTACATTTTTTGCAAATACTCACCTTATGGTCAGACACCTTTTTTTTTAAGTATCTCTCATAAATTCTTTGATAAACTAAGGTATGCTTCATTTTTTAGTTAGTTGCATTTTTGGTTTTACTATAAATCTCCTTATTTCGACTTCTTTTGTCACTAGACTGTGGATGGTTATATTTATTTCTATTGATGTTGAATTTATTGTTAACTTTTTCCAGTTAAATCTCTATTTTCTTGTGTAATTTTTTTATTCTTTCTTTAGTATGGCAGTTTTCTTGAAATTGCTTTGATCAGTTCCGTAAATTTTGTTTTTTTATGGTTTAGGTTAGGTTTTCTATCACTGTCAAATTTGTGTTGCTTTACAAGGTGTTGCTATCCATTGTGTAGTAGTCGTCGTATTTTAATTAATTTTCCCCTTGTTTTTTTCACCGTGTTTGTGTTACTGTCGTTATAAACTTCTTAATTTATCCTTTTGTTGGATATTATAAATATCTGGTTTGTAACTTGCGTACCGTTGTTGGTTCGGGGCGATCTAGTCTGTAGGGTCCACGAACTTTCAGGAAATTAGTAACCGTGCATTTAGAAGAAAACTTATTCTTTACTTAATCTGCGTCGACAATTTAATAAATATATTTCAGCCTACTGTTCTTATCCAGGAACTCAAATAAGGTCATTTTTGAGGCGTCATCTCCTAAATTTTGGATAGGTTTGAAGGAAGGAGCGTTGTATGCACGCATGGGTCTTTGATAGAAAAAAGGCCGAGGTCATTTGTTTTGATTTTTACTTTCCCTTTTGGAAACAACGAAAGTAATTTTTCGGCTTAATTTCCCTGGCCCTTCCTTTGGGATTTTGAGGTGATAAATAGTTAAAATTGTTTCGGTTATTGAGGTTAGTTACCTTATCTTTTACCTGTTTTGCTGTTTATCGATTTATTTTTACCAGCCTGGAGACGGGGATTTTAGTAGTTCTGCACGTTTTAATGAAGAAATTTTTAACTTCACACATGAACTCAGGGGTTCTTCTTTACGTATTTTTTCTTTTTGCTGTTATTTTTTCTTTTGCGTTTATCTTTTGGTAAAACCTTTAGTTTTCAAATTATGAGTTCTTCTTCTTTAGGTGCCATGTCTGTATTCAGACGTTGGTGGTCATCATGTTTACAATTTCGTGAAATCTTTCTCTATCGGCTGCTGCGCGAAATAGTTCTTCTACCGTGCAATCACACCACTGCCTGATGTTACGCAGCCATGAAACCTTCTTTCGGCCTATCTATCTTTTTCCTTCTACTTTTCCTTGTATTATAAGGCGAAGTAGCTGGTATTTAGGTCCTCTAATTATGTGACCGAAGTATTCTGTTTTCCGCCTCTTTATAATGTTCAAGAGCAGTCGATCTGTATCCATCATTCTGAGAACATCCTCGTTGGAAGTGTGCGAAACCCATGATATCTTTAGGATTCGACGGTAGCACCACAATTCGAATGCTTCCAGTTTGTTTAGCGTTGTGGTTTTTAGTGTCCATCTCTCGCAACCATATAATAGAATAGATCATACATAGCATTTCAGGACCCTTTTACGAATATACATTGATAGGTTCCTGTTGCATAGAACTGGTTTCCATGTCATAAAGGCCTTCCGCGATATTTCTATCCTAGCTATTATCTCTTCATCTGAGTCCCCCATTTACATTCAACCAACTGCCAAGGTATTTAAAATGATTTACACGCTCTATCCTTTTCCCATCGAGCCAAAGTTGACATTCATCTACAGTAACCTTTCCAACTGTCATTCACTTTGTTTTTGAGATGTTGATTTTAAGGCCTCTTCGACAGCTCGCTTCATTGACTAGGTTTACTAATGTTTGGAGATCCTCGATGCTTTCTGCAATAATGGCCGTATCATCAGCAAATCTAATATTGTTGATTACTTCTCCGCCTAGTCTTACTCCTTCTTGTCTGTCATCCAAAGCCTCTCTAAAGATTTCTTCAGAGTATACATTAAAGAGACAGGGTGACAGAACGCAACCCTGTCTTACTCTACGTTTGAGGGGTAGGTTTTGAGTACGGCTGTTTTCAATTTGGATAGAGGCTACTTGATTGTAATACAGATGTTTTAGCAGTCTTATATCGTAGTGGTCTAGACCTGCTGCTTGTAGGCACTCAAAAAGTTTATCATGTTGTACTCGATCGAATGCCTTTTCAGAGTCGATGAAACAGACGTAGATGTTCTTTCGGAATTCACAGCTCTTGTGTAGGAGAGCGCGCATACAAAATAGTGCCTCTCTTGTTCCTAGACCATTTCTAAATCCAAATTGCTTATCACTCACTCTATTTTCGCATAAAGGAATATTATGAGTACTGATGTTTAACTAGTACCTACACACCACTACACGGTTGATCAGTGTTGCAGCCTGATTTGTACGAAACCACACAGCTGGTAGTCTCACTTTCGGAATAACAGATACATTTAATATTATTTTAATTTCCATTTTAAATATTAACAATCTAAATAATTTTGTAAATTAAAGTTTATTCCTTTTCTTTATCGTAAGGTGTTGCGTAATTTTCCGGTATTCTATCCTGTGATCGTGGATTATACAGGGTTTGCGTTACGTTTTGGACCAATTGGTATTACAATTTGCAACATATCAAATTTGATTTGAACCTTTTATCTAGGATAACATATCTTCATTAATATATATATATATATATATATATATATATATATATATATATATATATATATATATATATATATATATATATATATATATATTACAATTATTTACCTTGTTCTATTTCAATTTAATTTCTTTTTTACTTTAATTTCTTTCACAATTTAACAACTATAAAATATTACGTTTCACAACTCTAAATTAAATTTCTGATTATTTAGACTGAAAATTTTATTTATACCAGATCGAATTTTATGCTAGAGCACTCAGCAAGACTTCCTATTATTTGATTAAAGTTTTTTTTTTAATTATTTATTGGCTAGAGACCTACATGCTCACTTGCTTATGTATTTTTTTGTACTTGCATATCTGTAGAAATAAAGTTGAAGGTTAGTTCCCAATGACATCGCGGAAGGTTTGTGCATTCAACCTAGCTACAGATCCAGTGGAGCCGTGAATAACCCATCCCTACTCTTCGGCATAGGGGTTAATAATAATAATAAAAATAATAAGCTTTATTGTTGTAAAGAAATCAATCTTGTTAACAAAGCACTATGCAGAACAAAAAGTTAAAAATAAATATAAACAAAAACATATGCAACACAAGAAATTGTGACAAAAAAAAACCAAAAAAAAACAAACTTAGATCAATGATAACAATAAACACGTGATTAAAGTCAGTAATCAAAATAAACAGTGTAAATAAACAAAAGTCCATAATTAACAAAACATGTATCTAAAATAAAATAAAATAAACGTCTACTAAATTAATTTAAAAGTTTACAGTCAAATAAAATAAAGTAAAACAAGACAAAAATAGCCATAAAATTACACCATTACACCCATTTTGAAAGCACAAACACGCCCTGTTAAAAATGATCAGCAAAATATTCTTCCAGTGAATAATACGGTCTTGTCACAAGAAAGCCCTTAAGTTTTTTCCTAAGCAATTTATCGTCCATAATATTTCTATATTTTAGAGGAATTTTGTTATATATTTTAATTCCCTCAAAAATAAGAGACTGTTTAGTGAGAGCAGTCCTGGGAATGGGCAATGGCAGGCCATTATTACGTGTATTAGGTGGGTTTGGAGTTGAATAATTTTTATATTTTTTATGAATCAGTCCCACTATTTCTAAAATGAAAATGCCTATCACTGTTAATATTTTGCCCTGAATAAATAAAGGCCTACAATGCTCCTTCATTTTTACATTAAATAAATAACGCACTGCTCGCTTTTGTAAAACAAGAATCGAATTTAATAACTGCCGACTACAGAATCCCCAAAATTCAATTCTGTATCTCAAATGAGATTCAATCAATGAAAAATACACTGTTCTAGCCACATTTGAATCTAATTCCCTTGACACTGTTCGTACCGCATAACACATGGCAGCCCACTTCTTATTTAATGCCATTATGTGGTCAGTAAATTTCAACTTGTCGTCAATAAGTATACCTAAAAATTTAGTTACTAGCTTATTCCCTATAAAATGATTATTCAAAGTTGAACTATCACAGGTAAATTTGAAACTTAACACGTTGGTTTTAGTAAATTTAAAACTTAAACACTTTGCAGCACACCATTCATTCACTCTAATCAAGTCACACTCGATAATATCTTTCAAATCACAGCCATTCTTTCCACGCCATAAAATTGTAGCGTCATCTGCAAATAATGTAAATGTTCCTCGGATATCAATTTTGATCAGGTCATTTATATATAAAAGAAAGAGCAGGGGCCCAAGAACAGAACTTTGTGGGACGCCACAACTCAGAGAAGAGACACTGGAAAATTCTCCATCGTACTTAACCATTTGCTGCCTATTCGAAAGATAGGAAGCAAACCAATTTAATGCCACTCCTCTAATACCATAGAATTCGAGCTTACTCAAAAGTACTTCGTGATTCACACAATCGAACGCCTTTGAGAATTCACAAAAGACCGCAGCCGCGACATCGCCCTCATTCAAACTGATGTAGAGTTTCTCTAAAAAATAAAAAACTGCGTCCGTAGTGTTCTTGGAAGTCTGAAAACCAAACTGACATTCAGACAGAATGTTATGTTGGCTAAGAAAATTTGTTATTCTTCCTTTAACCAGTTTTTCAATTATTTTAGAAAGAGGGTTAGCTTGGCATATGTTCTTACTGGCACGGTTTCTAACTTCCAACTGAACTCTGATTTTGCTGTATTATTTATTTTGGTAATCCTCTATTATTGAATGTCTGCGCACTTAACTGTGAGATTTTGACATAAACTACCAGCATAGCATCAAAACCAAATATATCCTCCGACGATGTTTGTGAGTTCCTCATAAAAGTTTTTTCGGTTGGTACATCGTGTAGACGGTGCAGTAATCTACCTAGTAAAAACCTCTCAGATGTGCTTCCGAAAGGACGTAAAACTGATGGACCAGTATATTTCTGTACAATATAGTTTACACGCTACACAGATATGTGTGAGAGGTTGCCTATACTCTGTAAAGTGCACGGCACCTGAAAAAAAAACATAGACAATATATATTTATGTTGAGGTGACCATTGTCATATGAACTGTATGAAAAAAAAATCACTTTTGTTTTAAGTATTTGTAATTAGTTTACCACCACTGTTTATTGGTATTAAAATAAATAAAATTAGTAACAAAGTTATGTTAATGTTTTTTCAAGAAGGCCTAACAGAGCTCCAGCTGAGATCACAAAAATGATTTAATTAAAACTTTTTTTTTTACTTACTTTTAGGGGAGAAGTTCCACGTATTTTTAGCTGGCTTATCAAGAACGTTCAATCTTCAGCTTCTTTCGTCACGTTTATATCGGTCAAGGACAGCGTCAAATGCATCGTAGAAATGATCTCTTCCAACCACGGCGTGATGCAAAACGAATCTTTCATCGCTTTAAATATTTTGGCCGTAGGATTGAACAACCCTGAAGGACAGTCTCAGGAAAACATCGAAACGTTTTATAATGCCCTTTGCGAAGCGTCGATCGGTAAAAATTTAAATTTTGTGATGAATAAGTACGGGGAGAAGTGGGAAGGGCATACTATTGAAAATTGTCTTACCTTGCTCGAGCATTTGGTTAAGTCTGAAAAAGTCGTGAAGCATTTGAAAGATAACAGTATTCTAGAATGCTTGGAAAAATTAAAAAATAACTCCAACGCTGAGGGATGTTTGGATCGAGTGGAAAAAATTGTTGAAATGTTAAAATAAATAAATTATTAAGAAAAAAGAAATCGTGGTTTTTGCAGTATTCTTGGTGTTTGAGTTTTTCGAGCATTAAAAAAGAAATAGCAGATTCTGTTTGCTTAAAAGCAAAATAAAGAGTTTTTAAGACATAGTTTACACATTTTGCGTACTTTGTAAATTTTTCATGCAATAAACTTATTCTAAAGTATTTAATATCAACGACACCGGGTAGGAGTTTAAAGTCGCAGAAGTCGTTCTCAATTCGGTATCTTTTTAAAAATCGGCTTTATTTGTTTTTTTATTAGATCATATATATATATATATATATATATATATATATATATATATATATATATATATATATATATATATATATATATATATATATATATATATATATATATCGGATGTCCCAGACCACCCGTTCACCCCTTTTAATATCTAGGGTTTTTTGATGATTTCAAAATTTTTGAAAACTATGTTGGGTACGCCATTTCGATTGGTGGCACGTACAATTTCCGGTTCTAACCGGAAGTGGGTTTTTAAGACCGGAAGTTTTTTTTAAAATGGAACATACATGTTTTTATAACGGAATCAGATTGTATTCAACAGAATATGAAACATTTGTTTAAAAAATGTTTTTCGAAAATGTCTTTCTTGACCTCTAAATTTCAGTTCACGTTATGTTCACACAAAATCTCTTATGTACTTTCCTAACTGAATTTTCAGAAAGACAGCTGTGATATCTAACAGTTCTGCGTTATCTCAAAAGACAATGTCATTTTGAGGAGTCATAATTATATTTTTACTGCAAACAAAATTTTCTAAAAACGTATTAACTTGTTTAAAAGTATCAATAGTAAATAATCACGTTTTTACAGTTAACAAGATTTATTAGGAGATAATGTTCATTTTATAATAACAAAACAAAATAATAATCACACTTTTTCTTCAAACAAAACTTTTTAAAAATACAAAAACTTATTTCATAATAACAAAGTAGATTATGACATTTTTACTGCAAACAAAATTTTTTAATGACAATTTTTTTATAGTAACAAAAATGAATAATTATATTTTTATCAGTAAGATTTTCTAGAACATAATAATTTATTTTATAATAACAAAACTAAACAATCACATTTTTACTATTAACAATATGAAAGTATTTTCCATCCAAAGCCGTAAAAACGTGATAGCTATTTTAAACAAGTTATTATGTTCTTAGAAAATTTTGTTTGCAGTAAAAATATGAATATGACTCCTCTAAATGACGTTGTCTTTTGACATGATGCAGAACTGTTACATATCACAGCTGTCTTTCCGAAAATTCAATTAGCAAAGTACAGAAGAGATTTTATGTAAACAAAAAGCGAACTTAAATTTAAAGGTCATTTAGAGGTCAAGAAAGACGTTTTTGAAAAAAATCTTTTTAACAAATGTTATAAAAATATGTTCAATTTAAAAAAAAAAACGAACTTCAGGTCTGAAAAACCCACTTTCGATCGGAACTGGAAATTGCAAGTACCACCAATCGAAAGAGCGTATCTGACATGGTTACACAAAATTTTGAAATTATCAAAAAACCAGTTTTCCTAGATTTTAAAAGAGGTGGTCAGGTGCTCTGGGACATTCGGTGTATACAGTGTAACCAGTAAAGTCTGCATCATATGGAATTTTTTTTTTATTAATAGCTTTATTCGAAATTTGATTTTAGCAACAATTTCTGCTTCGATCAAGATAAAAATTAACCAAAAATAATAGTCACGTGATTAGCATTATCTGTCAAATTAAAATTTTTTTCCAAAAAAAAATTTAAAAGTTGAGTTATAGCTAAAAAAAAGTTATTAGAAAAAGTTTTACTAAATGCAATTTTTAGCCCACATGTAAAATTTCAGCTGGATAAGATAATTTAAATTTTTCGCCCATGTTTTGCAAATTGCACCACTGTTGCAAAATAAGACTCAATTCAACCTACATAAAACTTCTTAGTTTTGACAATGACATATTTTGTTTAAAGTAGCGCCATATTAAATGGGTGTTTTTCTACAAAATCCAAATAGGGCCATTAAAATTTGGTCACATGTAATGCAAAGTTTATTTGTTTTTGACCCTGTACAAGGTAACTTCATAAAATAACTATTTTTAAACGTAGTTTGTGTCTAAAAGTAATACACATTAATATTAAGAAAATAGTTTAATTGAAAAGACTCAAATTTTCTAATAAAAAAAAACTTTATATAAAGTTAAATAAAAAAGTTTTTTCCACCTAATGCAGACTTTACTAATGACACTGTGTACTTGTTTGTCTTCATTATAATGTGTGTTACTTTTAGACACAAACTATATTTTGAAAAATAGTTATTTTATGAAGTTACCTTATACAGGATCAAAAACAAACAAACTATGCATCACATGTGACCAAATTTTAATAGCCCTATTTGGATCTTGTAGAAAAACACACATTTAATATGGCGCTACTTTAAACAAAGTATAACATTGTCAAAACTAAGAAGTTTTATGTAGGTTGCTTTGAGTCTTATTTTGTAACAGTGCACTAACGAGCATTTGGCCTCAAAAACCGGACAAAATTAATAACGGCGTTGTTTTTGACTCTAAACTTGTCAAAATCAAAATCCGGAGATTTTGAGGGCGCTAAATTGATTTCTGGCATTATTTTACTAATCGGATAAAGGGGGCTGACTTAGAGGGGGGAGGGGGAGGGGAGTAATATTAAAATAACGTAATGGGTATCGTTTTATATGTTTTTAGGTGCTCCGATTTCATTTTTGGCATTATTTTACTAATCGGGTGAAAAGGCGCTGACTTAGGGTGGGGAGAGGGAGGGGAGTAATATTAAAAAAACGTAATGGGTATCCTTTTATATGTTGACTTAGGGTAATTGTACGTTTTCCCATAAAAAGTCTATCTTATACAAAGTTTGACATTCTAAAGTTTTCTACCGAGTTTATTAATGGTTGTCAAATAAAAAATTTCAACATATTTTGACAAAAACCGCTTGCGATCAAAATTGGTTTAAATGGATTCTGTTTGATTTTTTAATAATGTCTAAACAAGGCCACTGATATTTCCATTTGACTTTTCTATTTTGATCTTCAGCAGATGATTTGCTTGGTCTTCGACATACTTTATTTCTTCCTTCGTAATATTCACAGCTTCTTGGAAAAATTGAATGCGGATTGGCCGGCAAAATCAAGTGAATGATGATGTGGGATTTTGCCATAACATTTTTATTCTATCCCAATATGTGACTGTAGTCTTAACGGCACCAATAAGCTTTGGAATATGTTCGAGTCATCGTTCGAGTTATCTGAAAACATTTGTTGATAAGGAATCTGATGAGAGCCATCACAGCCCCATTTTGTTATAAGTTCTAGGTTCTCTAATTCTTTTGCATAGCAGCTTTGAAAAACATCCTTAAGATAAAGACAAAGTCTCTTTACTGTGTGATCAAGTAGGGCCTGAAGTACAACTTCAACATTCGTCTCTGTAACTCGGATTGACTCTGGTTTTGGATAGCAGAGTTTCTTTGCTTCTCTAATTAGAGTCTAACAAGGACATATACCCTTATTGGAATCGTGTAACAACTCTCACTGCCTCCTTGTAAAGTCACCTTCGACAAAGATTTGCAAGGCTTGCTCAGGTGTGTAATTTTTTACTTTCGGTTTCTGAGCAGTATTTATTAACTTTCTGTAACGTTTGGCTGTTGTTGGTGTTGAAGTTGCATCTATTATAAGTTTAGAGGCTGCGGCATTTCCAGACATTCGTTGAGTTTCGCTGGCTGCATAGGGAAGCTCTTCAACAGATACCTGTTCGCGGAGTTCTTTAGTATTTCATCGTTTACTACGATCATTTTATTCTTGGAAATGCTTCCTTGGGCGTCCCATAGAATTCGTGGTCCAGTTATGTACTGGTATTGATCTATTAAGCCATTTCTCGTTTTTTTTTTCAAAAATCTTCAATATAGTTAGATGATATCCATCTCTTCTTCAAATCACTATTAAAATGTTTTAAATCGTGATTTAAGGTATGGTACTCGTTTTGGGGACATTTCATCATTTCGCGGAGCTTATGTTCCATAAATGATAGCTTATCTTAAAGTGTTCTGGATGTGCTTTTTTTAAAAAGCATGTATAGCGTTTTCTTATATACCTCAATAACATTTGATGTCAAATCTGTACCTATAAGAAAAAAAAATATGTATGTAAGTAAAAAATAACCAAAATTATTGCAAAAAAAAAACTGTGGAACTCAAAGCGATTTTTTTAAGAGGTGGAAACATGTGGAAAATGTTTTGACTGTTATGATATGGCTAATGTCTATAGTTTATGATAAAAAAAGAATTGTAGCCCGACCTAGCTCGGAACATTTTCAAAAACACTAGTTAGTTAAAAAGAAAAACAAAAAGATTGAAAATTTTCTTGCATATTGTTTTAGGTCCATAAGAATACTAAACAGTCATTATATTTTTAAATAATTTATATTAAAATTAAATACATACCTTGTTTTTCAGATTCCATCACAATTTTTTTTTTAATATTCACTTTATAAAATACCAAACACCAAACACAAGTCTAAAAAAAATTTATAAAGAACGAATGCGTGCGTATTGAACAAAGCTTAGATTGCAATTAACTGTGCGGAGCGTAGCGACGGGGAGGGGCCTCTTTATCATAATTTTATGATAGTACGGTTACTCAGGTATACAAAAAAAATTAATTCGATGATTACTTGTATAGTTTGCATTTCTCCTTTTTGTCCGGTTTTTGAGGTCAAATGCTCGTTAGTGCAGTGGTGCAATTTATAAAAAATTGGCAAAAAAATCGAAATTATCTTATACAGCTGAAATTTTGCATATGGGCGAAAAATTGCATTTAGAAAACTTTCTAATAACTTTTTTCGATATTTTCAGATATAACCCTACTTTTCATTTTTTTTTGTAAAAATATTAAAATTTTACAGATAATGCTAAAATTAATTTTTTTGGTTAATTTTCATGGTCGAAGCAGAAATTGATGCCAAAGTCAAATTTCGAATAAAGCTATTAATAATAAAAAAACCCATATGATGCTGACTTTACTGGTCACACTGTATATACCATATATATTGGTAAAACTTTATAAGCCGAAAGACCGTATTTTTCTCATTGTTCAAATTATTATGTTATTTGAGGAGCCTAGTATACTGGGTGTCCGAAAATGATGATGACAAATTTTGAGGTATGATTATGGACATAACATAACTGTGATTTTAATTTAATTTATTATGAACTACTTACAATACAGAAATGAAGTTTTAAAAGTAAGTTAGTGTTATTGAAGGTCACCTTTCAAAAATATCCGTTGATCCATGTTGCAACCAGTGGCATGGGGCCAGTTATTTATGGTCATATTTTTTTCGCCGAGTCTATTTTTGCTATTTTCAAATAAATTATGGTCCCTTGAACATTTCTACAGAAAAAAAGTCCTCTAGGTATAAGGTCGTTGATCGTTTTCGAGATAAAGGGTCTTAATCGCTCAGAAAGTTTTTTTGGGTAATAATGTTATTAATAATAATATCAACAAATCAATAACAAAATATTATAGAACGCTATTGGTGGAATCCACAGGCAAATTGAGAGTAGTTTTCAAACACATTCTTATTTTTATTACGTAACCTGTTTACTGCAATTATTCTTTTAAGTCCGTTTACCTTGAGAACGTCTGATTATACGATCTTGTATCCAGAAAATAAAGTCGGCGAAAAAAAATATGACCATAATTAAAATTGAATCCGAACGGGGTAAAACATTTTTAATATATAAAATGGACGGCGAGTGGTCCTTTAATAGTTATAAACAATTTTAGTGATAATGCGGCCTGGAGGCCATCACATATGCATCGCTACCAGTCCTGTGTTCTCCGTCACTAGTTGCAATATGATCATATGTGTATTCACCGAGTGTATTTTTGCTATTTTTAAATAAAGTATGGTTTCTTCAATATTTCTACATAACAAGGTCTTCTAGGTATAAGATGGTTAATAGTAATATCAGCACATCAATAACAAACGCTGTTGGTGGAATACACAGGCGAATTTAACAGTGGAACTATATGTTAAAATACGGTATGTACGCACTGAAGTCATCGTTTTAAATCCATTTATCTTGGAAACGGCCGATTATACGACCTTATACTCAGAGGACTCTTTGTACGGAAAAATTTTCAAGGAACCAAAATTTACTTAATAACGAAAATATACTCGGCAAAAAAAAATATGATCAGTCATCTGATATTTTTAAAACTAATACACAAAAGTTCATTTCGCTGTTGCAGGTAGGTCCTAATAAATTAAATAAAAACTACTTCAACGACACCATCTTTAAAGACCTTGCGAACCATATTCATATGAACCTTTTTCATTTTTTTTTATGTAGAATCATACTTTAAAATCTGTTTCATCATTTCCGGACATCCACCATTACTAAGACAGGAATTTTAGAACATCACCTCTAAAACCAAAGAGGTTAAGAGGAGTGAAAATTAGTGTTTAAGCTCTACATTTATGTCTCTAAAATAAAGACATTCTTTTGGTAATAAGAACGTCTAAAAGATAGTAATGTTTGCAGTAAATAAGCAAAACATTGCTATAATATACTATTACCTATTGCAATATATTGGTTGGTCAAAGAAGCCGAAAGCTGTTACGATTTTTTTCCGAATTGGAAACGACTATTGTGCACTCGATTTTAGTAAAGCTTTTTTAGTATTTTTAGATTAAATTTTGGTAAAATGGCTACCATTTGCTTGGGCATTTGCATTAAGGTAATATTAAATATTGAATTTTTTTTTATTTTTTCACATTTTGAAAAATGGTGTCAATGTGTAGTGAAAGTTTCGGGACCTTCTTCACATAAGTTATCTTCTAAAGATTCTAGTCCCCAACGACACAGCTTGGATCAATTTTTTATAATTGCAAATGAAGAGTAAGCATTTTCGTAAAAAATTTGCGACATTTTAAAAAATTGTTATGATCACCATGTCGTTCTAACACTGACATATTGAACTCATTTGACGCAAAGAGTTCAAGGTTAGTATGGCACATGTTAAGATTTATTCCTACCTTGTACACAGGAATATTTTGAAATTTCGCGCTTTTTATTATGTGAGGGTAAGAACATATGAAAATATGGACCATACTATGTATCTATAATGGTTTATCTATCTACAATCCTAGAAAACATACTATTCATAAACCTTAACTCTCTGCAACATTGTGAACACGCGCTGATTTAAGGGGGGACAATCGCCCTTCCCAAAAGCTTCAAATTCTGAAAAATAAACTCGACCTTGTCTGATGTATTAGGAACGTAAATGTCGCTGACACCCCCTTCCCCGTTCAAACTTGCTTTCGCTTGTCGCCACCGATTGTGAAGTCGATAAAAATAAATCAATTATAAAAAGTGGGTTAACTTTTTTGGAAGTGTGCTGTGGATTGTAGATTGTTCGTGGGTCATTAGGCTTTTCATGTCCCTGCGCATGTACGTTAACCTCATCTAATATACCTGTAAGCTCGGGATATTTAGACTTTTCTTAAATTTTTTTTTAGAAGGGTGATAAGTACTTTATTTCTTCAGGCGTCCTGTGACGCATAGCAAGTGTTCCTCTGTTTCGACTGCAGGATCGCAAAAACGACATATCTTGTCACCATGGCATCTCAGGGACAGTGTCTTTTGAAGAAATTCGTTATTATTTGAATATCCCCTTTTAAAAGATCGAGAAGCATTCTTGTTTTCTTTGACGATGGGTTTATAAATTTCTTTGCTTATATCAGACCAGGCATATTCCACCTTAATTATTTGATTTTGTTCCCAACTCCATAGCTCCTCTTTTATGGGATTTTTCGGTAATTTACAGAAAGATTTTGGGTCGAGAAAAGGAATTTTGGCCCCTTTTTTTGCGAGGCCGTCTGCTTCCCCATTTCGATGGATTCCCTTATGTCTGATACCCACATCAGGATTCCCTAACCGAAGTCAACTTAGATTCGCAGGTGTTTTACTTGAGAACGTTTAGCGATGCTATATTTTCATCTTAGAGTTTATTTTCAGGCACTCGTCTACACAGATTTGAATTGCATGGATTTTTGCTTGGTAAATGGGGAGGGGGGTTCGTAGGGATTTAGCAAACCCAAAGCTTGGGCCTTATGCTCCTACTGAATCTATCTTTAGTTGTGATAATCCCTCTCCGTTCTTTTGGTAGTAGTCAGTTACTACTTCATAGTTCAGGACAAGTTATACATTGTAGACATCGGATTCTATTGGAATTGGAATCTTCTAATGCCCAGTAAAGTTTACAGGTTTGAGGTTTTCTGATTGGTACAACATTGCCTCTATTGCCACTATAGCATAGCTCTCGTGACTTTTCCACAGGTTAACCTTTGTATTTTTACGGCTTTCTTTGAGCTGCTGCTTGCTGTATCTGTTTCATATGTTCATATGCTCATAAGATCATTTTCTATCCCAAACCCCAGGTTTTTCCAAGCATTCTCTAACATATCTAACTTGCTGGTAATGTCGGTTGGAGAATGTTCTCAATGTGGCTATTCCACATCAATTTTTGGTCTATTATTACTACCAGATAATTAACCTCTTCGGAAAAGTTTAATGTTTTTCCATTTAACAGGTGATTCGAAAAGTTCCGAGACTGGTACATATAAGGCGACTCTAATAATATATCGATACGATTTTTACTTAATAGCAACCTTTAAACTATACGTATCAAAATTTGAGAACGTTTTGACCGTTAATCATCTAAATATTGAAGTTTTAGTGAGCGTTCATCTTTAGTTTTCGTTTCCTCTTAAATGATACGAGGACCGTTTTGTTGGGATCAACATGTAGTCTTTCTTCCGCGCACCTGTTATTAAATTGATTTAATGTAATTTGCATAAGGCTTGTGAGAGTCGGTTCGGTCTTGTGTCTGATACTGACAACTAGGACAACAGCATAATCCATTTAGCTGACTTAGCAACGTTGTGTACAAAATCTAATAATTATTTTAATGGTGAGATTAGAAATGAGGTATCTTGCTTTATTACTTACAGAAATGATTTTTATAAAATTGTGTAGCAAACGAAAACAACATCTCCAGTTCGGAAGCTTAGTTTTAAACTTAGAGCCGAGCCCATTATGAAGCCCCTCCTCCCAAATTACATGGCTACTTGCCCAAAGTCTTCGATGATACACTTTTTTACATACGATGATCCATGGTTTTCATACGATTGACTAACGTATATTTAAAAAATGACAATAAGCAGAAAAAAAGAAATCAGGGTTACACCTAAGTGGTCAAATTAACAAAACGTTGCTAGAATGAGAAAAAGTATTTACAAAATAGTACATTTGATAATTATTATGAATAAAAAAAATGGCGTTTGCAACATTATACAATTTATACTAGGAAAAGATAATTCGATAAGCCTAAAAACTTGTATTGCTATCGTAACAGCAGGCTAAAAGTCTTGACAGCAGTTGCCTAAGTCAATCGCGGAACTCTCGATAGTCGCTCGGAGCTGCTCAAACTTCAGTTTTATTTGATGTGTAGTTAATCACTAAAAAATGCAATTATTCTATTACTTTGACTCTTAAAAAGTGATATTATGAATTAGGAACGGTGTCAGAAAATGATTCTATATAAAAAATATATGAAAAAGTTCCATAAATGATTGTCTAGAGAGCTACAGACCCCATAAAAACCACTTGTGTGATCCTATCTTTAAAGGCCTGTTACTCCCTATGGAAGCATTTGTGAACCTATGTTCATATGAACTTTTTGTATTTTTTTTTATCATCATTTCGGGACACCGTGCCTATATATAAATCAACGGATAGACATATATAAATAAAAACTAACCGTTTTATTACTTATTGAAATATTATCTTTCGTCCAGTATTAATTATATTATGTCGCACGTCTTTGGCAACTGCTGCCAAGACTTTTGGACCGCTTTTTTGATAGCACAAGTTTTGTTGACTTATATATTTTTTCTTTGGCCCGATATAAATTTTATAATGATGCAAATGAGTCAAGAGGTCAATTTATTTTCACATGTTTACGTGTCTGGCAACAGTACATTAGCCTGTCATTGCGTTTTTTGTTATAAATGATCCAAATAAATAGTCCTCAAAGTTCCAGCCTGATGAAAAATAAACATCTTGGCTTGTTTTTTACCATTCCTGGGTGTGCGCTGGCAGCATAGACTTTTCATGTAAAGTGTCATCCTGATGGCTTAAAAGATTGATGCAAATTGTTTAAAATATTATCGTTAGGTGCTGACTTATGTTTATTACAGAATCCGACAGTCTGTGGTGCAAGGTTTCGGTTACTTTGATTGAAATTGCTGACTTATATAACTCTCTTTTACCTTAAGGCGAGTTATGCTACTGATCCGAAATATTACCAATTTGGTAGCCATTTTATCGATTTACATTAAGAGTATTTATTGTAATGTATTTGCCAAAAAATTATAAGAAAAAAACGAATTAGTGTAAATGAGTAGGGTTTATATTTTTGCACCCAAATCGATGTCAATGATTGGTGTGATTTTTATGAATTTTTCTACACATAGATTTATAGAAATTCAAATTAATCTATTTAACGAGTTTTTGATATAGCGCGTACTAATCTCATGTTGTTTAAATTTTAGAAATATTACTTCAGCCAAAGATAAAGTAATTAAATGCATTTGGCTTAATAAAACAAATTATTAATTATTATAGTTAGATCTAGAATTTCCGAATAGATTAAATTTTGCACGATATGTGAGAATACATTATTAATTATTTAGAAGTATTGAGTTACCCCGAAAATTCAAGTTTTATCCATTTATGGTTTGTATATATTGCGGAATAAGACTTACAACAATCTAATTTCATCAGCATCTGTTTATTTTCTAGATTAGGGATCTCCAAACTACGGACCTAGAACTTAAGAGCAGGGATTCTGAGTAAACAAAATGTACGAGATTTATCTTTAAGACACTTTTAATTACCTAAATTAAGTACTCACGACACTGTATTTTTGCTAAAAAATTATCGCTCCCGTCGCTTCGAATTCAAACTTTGGAACGTCCAACTCTCGTATTTTTAACACGCGCATAGAACATATTCGAAAGGTCTCGAGAATACTCGAATCTTCCAGACAAGCGATCACGCAGCAGAACTTTTCCAGAACATGCTCTAGCTCGCCGGTTAGTCTCAATTCAAAATTCCAGTATGGTGGTATGATGAACTACTTAAGTCTTGGTCCTTGGGACTTACTGAAGGAGTCAGTGTGGCCCTTAGGCTAAAAAATTTGGACATACCTGTTCTAGATTATAAAAAATATCTTCATGGATTAAAAGAAATCATTGTGTGAATCTGGCTGAACTGTGAGTTATTATACTTTGGTGAATAACCTAAAAAAGGAAGGAGGAAGCAAGCAATATTGTTATTCAAAAACACTTTAACTCTGGATTGCCCCATCCGATTTTAATGAATCTGGTCTTATTTTGGATGCAATTTCTATCTAGCTAAAGAGCTTTAATTAAGTTTTAATAAATTTTAACAATCAACCCTCAAATGGCGTTATTTGTCGAAGTTTTCCTATTTTCTATTTTTTTAAAAATATATTTAACAAAACATTGTCTTCCCAAATTACTTGGTTTATAAGACATAACATTAAAAAAGAAATCCGCTAAGTCGAGGTTTCTATTGTGTTTTAAAATCGAATTATAAGCAAAAATAATAATATTTATGCAGAATTTATAGTAAAAATATCATTTTTTGACTAATGTATTGTTTTTATGAACAAAATAGTGACAGAAGTAATTATCTCATGAAGAAAAAAAGAAACTAAACTGAAATAATACTATATTTTAGTGGTTTAAATGTTCAAAATGGCGTCCGTTGCTCTTTATGCAACCGTGAAGTTGACGGGTAACAAATGGAGCTGCTTCTTATATAACGAATCATATTTTTTCGGGTTGTCGGTCGAGTTTGATAAACTACATCTTTCTCTATAAGTAAAAATCCATAATTGTTAAAACCGATTGTTCAAATACTTCCTAACATTTTAATTTAAGCATAATATGGTGGACAGCCATCTCACAGTGGGGAAAAATTGACAAGTGTGCATCAGACACAAATTTTAAACGATCTGGATAACTTTTTTTAAATTACTCAGAACGACGTATTCTAATGGTACACCTGCGACAATATCCTAATCCATGAATCCTAAACCTATGGACCCCATGTCCATAAAACCCAAATCCATAAATCCTTAATCGACAAACCCCATCCCGCCAATCCTGAACCCGTGAACTCAAAACCTCATACCCATAGATCCATACACTCCAAACCTATGAACACCATACCTACAAACACAAGTGTTGTTAAACGAAAGCAAAATCGGGCCATTGTGTCCATAGATTTAGGGTCCATGGATTAGAGTATTGTCGTATGTGTACCGTTAGAATACGTTGTCCTAAGTAATTACAAAAATATATCCAGATCCTTTAAAATTTGTATCTGATGCAGATTTTTGTCCATTTTTCCCCACTGTGCATCGTGTTAACACCACATATTTCTGCGTTCCTCCAATGGTGCCATGAGTGTAATAGGATATCTGTTACATATTTATGTCAGAAACGAAGTTTAGGTAATAAAAGAAACATCAAAATATTATTCTGAAATCGTAGTTATCTTATTCCTGGTATATTAATCGCTTCTGTTCTGTACATAAATACGTTAGGTTGGTGAAAACATAATCTTTTTACTTTAAAACTTCCATAAAAGCCATTATTCTCATGTTTAATTTAATTTCTAAAAACTATAGTAAGTTCTGGTTCGTGGCTTTGTTTACTGCGTTTGAAATGTTAAAAAGCACAATTATTTCATTAGTACTGTTATCAAGAGTACTAATGAACATTGACTAAAATGTGGTGGTCGGACTTGCATTGCCTTTATTTTTGTTTATTTTTACGACGTTTCGATTAGGTTGTATCTCTAATCGTTATCGAGTATAAACTAAACTAATGAGCATCTAAATATACTCCAGAACTGCAGGAAATTACTAAAAATAAATAATTTCATGGTTTATGTATTTTGAAAAATTATCTTTTCTCCTTAAGATCGTTAAGGAAGGGGGCAGACCGTTTATTCTCTGCGAATTCCATTCTGGTTTTCTCCCCATGCTAGTTTCGACTACCTAATGAATCTATTCAGTGGAGCTGGAACGAACTGAGAGCATAATGCACGGAAAACAACTGTCCACTTAAAATCTCCATTCCGTAAAATGTTCACAGGATATTGCAAGTAAAATTTTTTGTTGTCGGCTTGATTTTTTTTTGTAAAAAATTGTAAAATTAATTATTTTGATGAAGAATTCTTTTGTTAAAAACCTTTACGATTAACAACGTCTGAAATTTAGCGTCATTTCTTATTGTGACACCTTGTACAAATTATATATTGTAAATAAATGTTTGAACTGCTTTTTTGAAAAAGTTTATAAAATTAAGAAAAAAAAACACTTTACCGGTAAAAATATCCCCATTATATTAATACAATAAAAATAATATTTCATTGAAAATTAAAGTCGCATGTCACATTCACAAATAATAGCATACAGAACATTATAATATGCCATTATTTTATATCTAAAATAATACTAATTTTTGTTTTAAAGCGGGGTGACAAATGATGAATTTTTTATTTTGAATACATTTTGAAAAAGAGGAAATTCAGCAGATCTAACTGTATAATTTTAATGTTTTTCTAGTGATAAAAGTCTTGTTATGATAGTATTAAGTAATTTATTTAAAAATTTGAGACCAAAAATTTTAAACCTATTATACCTATAGAGTTTAGGGCTTTTTGCAATTTTACCCTCATTACGAAACAAGTTATAGAGGTTGCTATTGATTGAAAATACAAATATTTTATTAAAAATTGAAAAGGTTGTTTTTGTATTTTTTCCCTAAAATAACTTAGAGCTTTTGGTCATATTTGATATGTAAGTAACTGCTATAATAAGGACAAAGTGCTGAAACAAAATTTTTCGGCTTGGAGGCCTCAGCCGTTCGCTTTGGTTGTGTAGCAGCTTTTATAATATACTCTTGCAACAACTCCTATATGTCGTTCAAGTGACATTATCAAACTATTCTAAATTTCTAAGAATGGAAAAATTTGGAAATTATTGGAAAACAATATTTTATACTTTATTATTACATTTTGAAATAAAAGAGTAAAAATAACAAGCTTTATTTCCTGGACGTTCAAAAAGATAAACTGAATCTGGCAATGTTGCACGATACCTCTTGTGTTTTTTGTTTTTTACGCTCTCTCTACATTTGTCAATCGCTATTTGATATTATTGACTTATTTGTATTTAAATGAAAAATCTCTGTACATTACAAGTTAAAATATTGCTTTAAATATTTTAAAGATGTTATTTACCCGGTTATACGGAAAAACGTCTAAACAGTCTGCGACAATATTCCGTTTTCATGTATGATAAAAAGTACTTTGATGGAGAGGGTTAATGTCTGTTAACTAAATATAATATAAATTTCAAACTTTAAGAATATCATTCGCAATTCAAACTACTTAAATGAAAATGGTTAAATATTTTTCAAGTAAAAGTTATGAAGATATGGATTATTTACCCTTGGTAGGCAGTGGCGGCACAAGATCAAAATTTTATGTGGGCAAGATATA
This sequence comes from Diaprepes abbreviatus, assembly GCA_034092305.1. Classification (NCBI taxonomy): domain Eukaryota; kingdom Metazoa; phylum Arthropoda; class Insecta; order Coleoptera; family Curculionidae; genus Diaprepes; species Diaprepes abbreviatus. Next base: position 615,986 of record JASJET010000264.1, on the reverse strand, counting down.
TTTTGCGAGGCCCTCTGCTCGCACATGAATACAGATTTTTTAAAATAAAAAGCATTTGGCATTATTAAATTTTTATTCATGCAAAATCTAGTCAAACTCACAACAAACATAAATATTTAAGATATTTAAAGCCTACCAACATTAAAAACAATTTTAATTAAATATTAACGGAACAGAAATTTTCTACTTTTTACACTGCTGAATTGTTTAATAACGTGCTCGTAATCTAGCTTGGATGCTATATCAGCCTCGATAGACAAAATTGCGACCGCAGAAAGTCTTTCCTGTGACATTGTACTCCTTAAATAATTCTTAATAAGTTTTAATTTTGAGAAGCTGCTTTCAGCGGAGGCTGTACTAATTGGTATTGTTAATAATATTCTAATGACGATGTATATGTTTGGGTATATTTCTTTTAAGCTATTTTCTTTAATATATTGAAGCAACTGTTTCACATCTGTTACGAAGTTAGGTAAATTAGGGATCATTATTTTTAATTCTTCATATAATTCGTAAGGTTGAAAGTCACTGCTCTCACCCACTCGTAGGACTGTGTGTAAATCTTGACATTTTTTTAATATATAATCGTGTGAAATATTTTTTAATTTACTTATATCATACAGAAAACCGAAATTTTCATGATGTTGATATAAAGCCATAAATCTCAAATCCATATTTGTAATAACTGAATCAAGCATAGTGTTAAAAAAATTTGCTTCATACCGGCTTTTGGGAGACTGTATAGGTAGATCCTAACCTTCATAATCAAAGACCCTTTTCTTTTTGGCTACTCTTTTATTTTTAAATTCGTTTGGAAGATCATAACAGCTTCTGTCAATAAATTGTTGAGCATCAGACAAGCATTTCTCAAATCCAGTTTGCCGATATTCTTTGATCCAGTCACAAAATGTATGCAAATGTTCAAGGGCAATGCTTAAATGGACTGGTACAGATTGCCATAGTTTGCTTATTACATTAACACGCGATAACAATTCATACCATACATATAAAGATATTATAAATTCTAAACCGAGCATTTCGTTTAATACTGAATCACAATCACTGAGAGCGTCTGATTGATCCGTTTGATTTTTCAAACTTTCTATGCATCCCACGACATCATCAAATTGAAATAGTATGGACTTAACTGCCTCGATTCTGTTTTCCTACCTGGTATCTTTTTAAAAATCGGCTTAATTTGTTTTTTTATTAGATCATATATATATATATATATATATATATATATATATATATATATATATATATATATATATATACCGGATGTCCCAGACCACCCGTTCACCCCTTTTTAATATCTAGGTTTTTTTGATGATTTCAAAATTTTTGAAAACTATGTCGGGTACGCCATTTCGATTGGTGGCACGTACAATTTCCGGTTCTAATCGGAAGTGGGTTTTTAAGACCGGAAGTTTTTTTTTAAATGGAACATACATGTTTTTATAACGGAATCATTTGTTTAAAAAAATTTTTTCGAAAATGTTTTTCTTGACCTCTAAATTTCAGTTCACGTTATGTTGACACAAAATCTGTTATGTACTTTCCTAACCGAATTTTCAGAAAGACAGCTGTGATATCTAACAGTTCTGCGTTATCTAAAAAGACAATGTCATTTTGAGGAGTCATAATTATATTTTTATTGCAAACAAAATTTTCTAAAAACGTATTAACTTGTTTAAAAGTATCAATAGTAAATAATCACGTTTTTACAGTTAACAAGATTTATTAGGAGATAATGTTCATTTTATTATAACAAAACAAAATAATTATCACACTTTTTTTTCAAACAAAACTCTTTAAAAATACAAAAACTTATTTCATAATAACAAAAGTAGATTATCACATTTTTACTGCAAACAAAATTTTTTAATGACAATAATTTTTTTTATAGTAACAAAACCGAATAATTACATTTTTATCAGTACGATTTTTTTAAAACATAATAAATTATTTTATAATAACAAAACTAAACAATCACATTTTTACTATTAACAAGATGAAAGTATTTTCCATCCAAAGCCGTAAAAACGTGATAGCTATTTTAAACAAGTTATTATGTTCTTAGAAAATTTTGTTTGCAGTAAAAATATGAATATGACTCCTCTAAATGACGCTGTCTTTTGACATGACGCAGAACTGTTACATATCACAGCTGTCTTTCCGAAAATTCGGTTAGCAAAGTAGAGAAGAGATTTTATGTAAACAGAAAGTAAACTTAAATTTAAAGGTCATTTAGCGGTCAAGAAATACGTTTTCGGAAAAAATATTTTTAACAAATGTTATAAAAATATGTTCCATTTAAAAAAAAAACGAACTTCAGGTCTGAAAAACCCACTTTCGATCGGAACTGGAAATTGCAAGTACCACCAATCGAAAGAGCGTACCCGATATAGCTATGCAAAATTTTGAAATTCTCAAAAAAACAGTTTTCCTAGATTTTAAAAGAGGTGGACAGGTGCTCTGGGACATCCGGTGTATACAGTTTAACCAGTAAAGTCTGCATCATATGGGATTTTTTTTTATTAATAGCTTTATTCGAAATTTGATTTTAGCAACAATTTCTGCTTCGATCGAGATAAAAATTAACCAAAAAATAGTAGTCACATGATTAGCATTATCTGTAAAATTTTAATTTTTTTCCAAAAAAAAAAATTAAAAGTTGGGTTGTAGCTAAAAAAAGTTATTAGAAAAAGTTTTTCTAAATGCATTTTTTAGCCCACATGCAAAATTTCAGCTGGATAAGATAATTTAAATTTTTCGCCCATGTTTTGTAAATTGCACCACTGTTGCAAAATAAGACTCAATTCAACCTACATAAAACTTCTTAGTTTTGACAATGACATATTTTGTTTAAAGTAGCGCGATATTAAATGTGTGTTTTTCTACAAAATCCAAATAGGGTCATTAAAATCTGGTCACATGTGATGTAAAGTTTATTTGTTTTTGACCCTGTACAAGGTAACTTCATAAAATAACTATTTTTGAACGTAGTTTGTGTCTAAAAGTAATACACATTAGTATTAAGAAAATAGTTTAATTGAAAAGACTCAAATTTTCTAATAAAAAAAACTATATAAAGTTAAATAAAAAAAAATTTTCCACCTAATGCAGACTTTACTAATGACACTGTGTACTTGTTTGTCTTCATTATAATGTGTGTTACTTTTAGAGACAAACTACATTTTGAAAAATAGTTATTTTATGAAGTTACCTTATACAGGATCAAAAACAAACAAACTATGCATCACATGTGAAAAAATTTTAATAGCCCTATTTGGATCTTGTAGAAAAACACACATTTAATATGGCGTTACTTTAAACAAAGTATGTCATTGTCAAAACTAAGAAGTTTTATGTAGGTTACTTTGAGACTTATTTTGCAACAGTGCACTAACGAGCATTTGGCCTCAAAAACCGGACAAAATTAATAACGGCGTTGTTTTTAACTCTAAACTTGTCAAAATCAGTATCCGGAGATTTTTGAGGGCGCTAAATTGATTTCTGGCTTTATTTTACTAATCGGGTAAAGGGGGGCTGACTTAGGGTGGGGAGGGGAGTAATATCAAAAAAACGTAATGGTTATCGTTTTATATGTTTTTAGGTGCTCTGATTTCATTTCTGGCATTATTTTACCAATCGGGTAAAGGGGCGCTGACTTAGAGTGGGGAGGGGGAGGGGAGTAATATTAAAAAAAACGTAATGGGTATCGTTTTACATGTTTTTAGGTGCTCCGATTTCATTTCTGGCATTATTTTACTAATCGGGTGAAAAGGCGCTGACCTAGGGTGGGGAGAGGGAGGGGAGTAATATTAAAAAAACGTAATGGGTATCCTTTTATATGTTGACTTAGGGTAATTGTACGTTTTCCCATAAAAAGTCTATCTTATACAAAATTTGACATTCTAAAGTTTTCTACCGAGTTTATTAATGGTTGTCAAATAAAAAATTTCAACATATTTTGACAAAAACCGCTTGCGATCAAAATTGGTTTAAATGGATTCTGTTTAATTTTTTAATAATGTCTAAACAAGGCCACTGATAATTCCATTTGACTTTTCTATTTTGATCTTCAGCAGATGATTTGCTTGGTCTTCGACATACTTTATTTCTTCCTTCGTAATATTCACAGCTTCTTGGAGAAATTGAATGCGGATTGGCCGGCAAAATCAAGTGAATGATGGTGTGGGATTTTGCCATAACATTTTTATTCTATCCCAATATGTGACTGTAGTCTTAACGGCACCAATAAGCTTTGGAATATGTTCGAGTCATCATTCCAGTTATCTGAGAACTTTTGTTGATAAGGAATCTGATGAGAGCCATCACAGCCCCATTTTGTTATAAGTTCTAGGTTCTCTAATTCTTCTGCATCGCAGCTTTGAAAAACATCCTTAAGATAAAGACAAAGTCTCTTTACTGTGTGATCAAGTAGGGCCTGAAGTACAACTTCAACATTCGTCTCTGTAACTCGGATTGATTCTGGTTTTGGATAGCAGAGTTTCTTTGCTTCTCTAATTAGAGTTTAACAAGGACATATACCCTTATTGGAATCGTGTAACAACTCTCACTGCGTCCTTGTAAAGTCACCTTCAATAAAGATTTGCAAGGCTTGCTCAGAAGTGTAATTTTTTACTTTCGGTTTCTGAGCAGTATTTATTACCTTTCTGTAACGTTTGGCTCTTGTTGGTGTTGAAGTTACATCTATTATAAGTTTAGAGGCTGCGGCATTTCCAGACATTCGTTGAGTTTCGCTGGCTGCATAGGTAAGCTCCTCAACAGGTACCTGTTCGCGGAGTTCTTTAGTATTTCATCATTTACTACGATCATGTTATTCTTGGAAATCCTTCCTTGGGCGTCCCATAGAATTCGTGGTCCAGTTATGTACTGGTATTGATCTATTAAGTCATTTCTCGTTTTTTTTTTCAAAAATCTTTCTTCAATATAGTTAGATGATATCCATCTCTTCTTCAAATCACTATTAAAATGTTTTAAATCGTGACTTAAGGTATGGTACTCGTTTTGGGGACATTTCATCATTTCGCGGAGCTTATGTTCCATAAATGATACCTTATCTTCAAGTGTTCTGGATGTGCTTTGTTTAAAAAGCATATATAGCGTTTTTCGATATACTTCAATAACATTTGATGTCAAATCTGTACCTATAGGAAAAAAAAATATGTATGTAAGTAAAAAATAACCAAAATTATTGCAAAAAAAAAAACTGTGGAACTCAAAGCGATTTTTTTAAGAGGTGGAAACATGTGGAAAATGTTTTGACTGTTATGATATGGCTAATGTCTATAGTTTATGATAAAAAAAGAATTGTAGCCCGACCTAGCTCGGAACATTTTCAAAAACACTAGTTAGTTAAAAAGAAAAATAAAAAGATTGAAAATTTTCTTGCATATTGTTTTAGGTCCATAAGAATACTAAACAGTCATTATATTTTTAAATAATTTATATTAAAATTAAATACATACCTTGTTTTTCAGATTCCATCACAATTTTTTTTTTAATATTCACTTTATAAAATACCAAACACCAAACACAAGTTTAAAAAAATCTATCAAGAACGAATGCGTGCGTATTGAACAAAGCTTAGATTGCAATTAACTGTGCGGAGCGTAGCGACGGGAAGGGGCCTCTTTATCATAATTTTATGATAGTACGGTTACTCAGGTATACAAAAAAAAATAAATTCGATGATTACTTGTATAGTTTGCATTTCTCCTTTTTGTCCGGTTTTTGAGGTCAAATGCTCGTTAGTGCAGTGGTGCAATTTATAAAAAATTGGCAAAAAAATCGAAATTATCTTATACAGCTGAAATTTTGCATATGGGCGAAAATTGCATTTAGAAAACTTTCTAATAACTTTTTTCGATATTTTCAGATATAACCCCACTTTTAAATTTTTTTTTTGTTAAAAAATTAAAATTTTACAGATAATGCTAAAATTAATTTTTTTGGTTAATTTCATGGTTGAAGCAGAAATTGATGCCAAAGTCAAATTTCGAATAAAGCTATTAATAATAAAAAAACCCATATATGCTGACTTTATTGGTCACACTGTATACAACCATATATATTGGTAAAGCTTTATAAGCCGAAAGACCGTATTTTTCTCATTGTTCAAATTATTATGTTATTTGAGGAGCCTAGTATACTGGGTGTCCGAAAATGATGATGACAAATTTTGAGGTATGATTATGGACATATCATAACTGTGATTTTAATTTAATTTATTATGAACTACTTACAATACAGAAATGAAGTTTTAAAAGTAAGTTAGTGTTATCGAATGTCACTTTTCAAAAATATCAGTTGATCCATGTTGCAACCAGTGGCATGGGGGCCAGTTATTTATGGTCATATTTTTTTCGCCGAGTCTATTTTTGCTATTTTTAAATAAATTATGGTTCCTTGAACATTTCTACAGAAAAAAAGTCCTCTAGGTATAAGTTGTTGATCGTTTTCGAGATAAAGGGTCTTAATCGCTCAGAAAGTTTTTTTGGGTAATAATGTTATTAATAATAATATCAACAAATCAGTAACAAAATAATATAGAACGGTATTGGTGGAATCCAAGTCCGTTTACCTTGAGAACGGCTGATTATACGAAATATGACCATAATTAAAATTGAATCCGAACGGGGTAAAACATTTTTAATATATAAAATGGACGGCGAGTGGTCCTTTAATAGTTATAAACAATTTTAGTGATAATGCGGCCTGGAGGCCATCACGTATGCATCGCCACCAGTCCTGTGTTCTCCGTCACTAGTTGCAATATGATCATATGTGTATTCACCGAGTGTATTTTTGCTATTTTTAAATAAAGTATGGTTTCTTCAATATTTCTACATAACAAGGTCTTCTAGGTATAAGATGGTTAATAGTAATATCAGCATATCAATAACAAACGCTGTTGGTGGAATCCACAGGCGAATTTAACAGTGGAACTATATGTTAAAATACGGTATGTACGCACTGAAGTCATCGTATTAAATCCATTTATCTTGGAAACGGCCGATTATACGACCTTATACTCAGAGGACTCTTTGTACGGAAAAATATTCAAGGAACCAAAATTTACTTAATAGCGAAAATACACTCGGCGAAAAAAAATATGATCAGTCATCTGATATTTTTAAAACTAATACACAAAAGTTCATTTCGCTGTTGCAGGTAGGTCCTAATAAATTAAATAAAAACTACTTCAACGACACCATCTTTAAAGACCTTGCGAACCATATTCATATGAACCTTTTTCATTTTTTTTTATGTAGAATCATACTTTAAAATCTGTTTCATCATTTCCGGACATCCACCCATTACTAAGACAGGAATTTTAGAAATTCATCTCTAAAACCAAAGATGTTAAGAGGAGTGAAAATTAATGTTTAAGATCTACATTTATGTTTCTAAAATAAAGACATTCTTTTGGTAATAATAACGTATAAAAGATAGTAATGTTTGCAGTAAATAAGCAAAACATTGCTATAATATACTATTACCCATTGCAATATTTTTGTTTGGTCAAAGAAGCCGAAAGGTGTTACGATTTTTTTCCGAATTGGAAACGACTATTGTGCACTCGATTTTAGTAAAGCTTTTTTAGTATTTTTAGATTAAATTTTGGTAAAATGGCTACCATTTGCTTGGGCATTTGCATTAAGGTAATATTGAAACATTTTTTATTTTTTCACATTTCGAAAAATGGTGTCAATGTGTAGTGAAAGTTTCAGGACCTCCTTCACATAAATTATCTTCTAAAGATTCTAGTCCCCAACGACACAGCTTGGACCAATTTTTTATAATTGCAAATTAAGAGTAAGCGTTTTTGTAAACAATTTGCGACATTTTAAAAAATTGTTATGATCACCATGTCGTTCTAGCACTGACATATTGAACCCATTTGACGCAAAGAGTTCCAGGTTAGTATGGTACATGTTAAGATTTATTCCTACCTCGTACACAGGAATATTTAGAAATTTCGCGCTTTTTATAATATGAGGGTAAGAACATATGAACATCTGGACCATACTATGTATCTATAATGGTTTATCTATCTACAGTCTTAGAAAATATACGATTTATAAACCTTAACTCTCTGTAAATTGTAAACACGCGCTGATCTAAGGGGGGGGACAATCGCCCTTCCCAGTAGCTTCAAATTCAGAAAAATAGACTCGACCTTGTCTGATGTATTAGGAACTTGAATGTCGCTGACACCCTCTTCCCCGTTCAAAAACTTGCTTTCGCTTGTCGCCACTGATTGTGAAGTCGATAAAAATAAACCGATTATAAAAAGTGGGTTAAATTGTTTGGAAGTGTTCTGTGGATTGTAGATTGTGCGTGGGTCATTAGGCTTTTCATGTCCCTGCACAGCACCTCGACCTATAAGATTTTTTATACGTTAACCTAATCTAATATACCTGTAAGCTCGGGATATTTAGACTTTTTGTGAAGTGTTTTTTAGAAGGGGGATAAGTACTTTATTTCTTCAGGCGTCCAGTGACGCATAGCAAGTGTTCCTCTGTTTCGACTGCAGGATCGCAAAAACGACATATCTTGTCTCCATGGCATCTCAGGGACAGTGTCTTTTGAAGAAATTCGTTATTATTTGAATATCCCCTTTTAAAAGATCGAGAAGCATTCTTGTTTTCTTTGATGATGGGTTTATAAATTCCTTTGCATATCTCAGACCAGGCTTATTCCACCTTAATTATTTGATTTTGTTCCCAACTCCATAGCTCGACTTTTATGGGACTTTTCGGTAATTTACAGAAAGATTCTGGGTCGAGAAAAGGAATTTTAGCCCCTTTTTTTGCGAGGCCGTCTGCTTCCCCATTTCGTTGGATTCCCTTATGTCTGATACCCACATCAGGATTCCCTAACCGAAGTCAACTTAGATTCACAGGTGTTTTACTTGAGAACGTTTAGCGATGCTATATTTTCATTTTAGAGTTTATTTTCAGGCACTCGTCTACACAGATTTGAATTGCATGAATTTTTGCTTGGTAAATGGGGGTGGGGGGTCCCTAGGGATTTAGCAAACCCAAAGCTTGGGCCTTATGCTCCTACCGAATCTATCTTTAGTTGTGATAATCCCTCTCCGTTCTTTTGGTAGTAGTCAGTTACTACTTCATAGTTCAGGACAAGTTATACATTGTAGACATTGGATTCTATTGGAATTGGAATCTTCTAATGCCCAATAAAGTTTACAGGTTTGAGGTTTTCTGATTGGTATAACATTGCCTCTATTGCCACTATTGCATAGCTCTCGTGACTTTTCCACAGGTTAACCTTTGTATTTTTACGGCTTTCTTTGAGCTGCTGCTTGCTGTATCTGTTTCATATGCTCATAAAATCATTTTCTATCCCAAACTCCAGGTTTTTCCAAGCATACTCTAACATATCTAACTTGCTGGTAATGTCGGTTGGAGAATATTCTCAATGTGGCTATTCCACATCAATTTTTGGTCTATTATTACTACCAGATAATTAACCTCTTCGGAAAAGTTTAATGTTTTTCCATTTAACAGGTGATTCGAAAAGTTCCGAGACTGGTACATATAAGGCGACTCTAATAATATATCGATACGATTTTTACTTAATGGCAACCTTTAAACTATACGTATCAAAATTTGAGAACGTTTTGACCGTTAATCATCTAAATATTGCAGTTTTAGTGAGCGTTCATCTTTAGTTTTCGTTTCCTCTTAAATGATACGAGGACCGTTTTGTTGGGATCAACATGTAGTCTTTTTTCCGCGCACCTGTTATTAAATTGATTTAATGTAATTTGCATAAGGCTTGTGAGAGTCGGTTCGGTCTTGTGTCTGATATTGACAATTAGGACAACAGCATAATCCATTTAGTTGACTTAGCAACGTTGTGTACAAAATCTAATAACTATTTTAATGGTGAGATTAGAAAAGAGGTATTTTGCTTTGTTACCTACAGAAATTATTTTTATAAAATTGTTATCAGAAACTTAGTTTTAAACGTAGAGCCGAGCCCATTATGAAGCCCCTCCTCCCAAATTACATGGCTACTTGCCCAAAATATTCAATGATATACTTTTTTACATACTATGATCCATGGTTTTCATACGATTGACTAACGTATATTTAAAAAATGATAATAATCAGAAAAAATGAAATCAGGGTTACACCTAAGTGGTCAAATTAACAAAACGTTGCTAGAAAGGGAAAAAGTATTTACAAAATAGTACATTTGATAATTATTATGAATAAAAAAATGACGTTTGCAACATTATACAATTTATGCTAGGGAAAGATAATAATTCGAAAAGCCCTAAAAACTTGTATTGCTATCGGAACAGCGGGCTAAAGGTCTTGGCAGCAGTTGCCCAAGTCAAGCGCGGAACTCTCGATGGCCGCCCGGAGCTGCTCGACTTAAGTTTTATTTAATGTATAGGTAATCACTAAAAGATGCAATTATTTTGTTACTTTTGACTCTTAAAAAGTGATATTATGAATTAGGAACGGTGTCAAATACATAAAAAATATACTAAAAAGTTCCATAAATGATTAAGTTATTAACAGGTTGTACACCGAAGAAATCAAGAAATTGACAGATTTTGTATTTCAGTGTATATTTGAAATTATTACAATCGGCCAAGCGCTTTCGGTCTCTCTATCGGACCATCCTCAGGGCTCAGACCTTGTCAAAGGGCACACCTTAACCCTGCCAGTTTGAGAAAAGTCGCGAGCGTAGCCTCCACACAGAACAAAATTAAAAAAAAAAAAACCTCTAGAAACATTTAAAATCAAAACTAAAACTAGAACATTCAATACACTGTGCACACTGACATTAAAACAATAAAACTTTTTTAATAACAACAGAAAAGGGTAAAGTGTGGCATAACCTCACCCTTTTGGGTTGTTATTAAAAAAGTTTTATTGTTTTAATGTCAGTGTGCACAGTGTATTGAATGTTCTAGTTTTAGTTTTGATTTTAAATGTTTCTAGAGGTTTTTTTTAATTGTATACATCTTGTTCTGTGTGGAGGCTACGCTCGCGACTTTTCTCAAACTGGCAGGGTTGAGGTGTGCCCTTTGACAAGGTCTGAGCCCTGAGGATGGTCCGATAGAGAGACCGAAAGCGCTTGGCCGATTGTAATAATTTCAAATATACACTGAAATACAAAATCTGTCAATTTCTTGTTTTCTCCATAAATGATTCCCTAGAGAGCTACAGACCCCATAAAAACCACTTGTGTGATACCATCTTTAAAGGCTTGTAACTCCCTATGGAAGCATTTGTGAACCTATGTTCATATGAACTTATTGTATTTTTTTATCATCATTTCGGGACACCCTGCCTATATATAAATCAACGGATAGACATATATAAATAAAAACTAATCGTTTTATTACTTATTAAAATATTATCTTGCGTCCAGTATTAATTATATTATGTCGTGCGTCTTTGGCAACTGCTGCCAAGACTTTTGGACCGCTTTTTTGATAGCACAAGTTTTGTTGACTTATATATTTTTTCTTTGGCCCGATATAAATTTTATAATGATGCAAATGAATCAAGAGGTCAATTTATTTTTACATGTCTACGTGTCTGGTATCAGTACATTAGCCCGTCACTGTGTTTTTTGTTATTAATGATCCAAGTAAACAGTCCTCAAAGTTCCAGCCTGATGAAAAATAAACATGTTGGCTTGTTTTTTTATCATACCTGGGTGTGCGCTGGCAGCATAGACTTTTCATGTAAAGTATCATCCTAATAGCGTAAAAGATGTACTCTAAGATTGATGCAAATTGTTTATAAAAATTATCGTTAGGTGCTGGATTATTATGTTTATTACAGAATCCGGCAGTCTGTGGTGCAAAGTTTCGGTTACTTTGATTGAAATTGCTGACTTATATAACCCTCTTTTACCTTAAGGCGAGTTATGCTACTGATCCGAAATATTACCAATTTGGTAGCCATTTTATCGATTTACATTAAGAGTATTTATTGTAATGTATTTGCCAAAAAATTATAAGAAAAAAACGAATTAGTGTAAATGAGTAGGGTTTATATTTTTGCACCCAAATCGATGTCAATGATTGGTGTGATTTTTATGAATTTTTCTACACATAGATTTATAGAAATTCAAATTAATCTATTTAACGAGTTTTTGATATAGCGCGTACTAATCTCATGTTGTTTAAATTTTAGAAATATTACTTCAGCCAAAGATAAAGTAATTAAACGCATTTGGCTTAATAAAACAAATTATTAATTATTATAGTTAGATCTAGAATTTCCTAATAGATTAAATTTTGCACGATATGTGAGAATACATTATTAATTATTTAGAAGTATTGAGTTACCCCGAAAATTCAAGTTTTATCCATTTATGGTTTGTATATATTGCGGAATAAGACTTACAACAATCTAATTTCATCAGCATCTGTTTATCTTCTAGATTAGGGATCTCCAAACTACGGACCTAGAACTTAAGAGCAGGGATTCTGAGTAAACAAAATGTACGAGATTTATCTTTAAGTCACTTTTAATTACCTAAATTAAGTACTCACGACACTCTGTTTTTTTGGCTAAAAAATTATCGCTGCCGTCGCTTCGAATTCAAACTTTGGAACGTCCAACTCTCGTATTTTTAACACGCGTTCCATAGAACATATTCAAAAGGTCTCGAGAATACTCGAATCTTCCAGACAAGCGACCACGCAGCAGAACTTTTCCAGAACATGCTCTAGCTCGCCGGTTAGTCTCAATTCAAAATTACAGTATGGTGGTATGATGAACTACTTAAGTCTTGGTCCTTGGGACTTACTGAAGGAGTCAGTGTGGCCCTTAGGCTAAAAAATTTCGACATACCTGTTCTAGATTATAAAAAATATCTTCATGGATTAAAAGAAATCATTGTATGAATCTGGCTGAACTGTGAGTTATTATACTTTGGCGAATAACCTAAAAAAGAAGGGGAAGCAAGCAATATTGTTATTCAAAAACATTGTAACTCTGGATTGCCCCATCCGATTTTATTGAATCTGGTCTTATTTTGGATGCAATTTCTATCTAGCAAAAGAACTTTAATTAAGTTTTAATAAATTTTAACAATCAACCCTCAAATGGCGTTATTTGTCGAAGTTTTCCTATTTTCTATTTTTTTAAAAATATATTTAACAAAACATTGCCTTCCCAAATTACTTCGTTTATAAGGCATAACATTAAAAAAGAAATCCGCTAAGTAGAGGTTTCTATTGTGTTTTAAAATCGAATTATAAGCAAAAATAATAATATTTATGCTGAGTTTATAGTAAAAATATCATTTTTTGACTAATGTATTGTTTTTATGAACAAAATAGTAACAGAAGTAATTATCTCATGAAGAAAAAAAGAAACTAAACTGAAATAATACTATATTTTAGTGGTTTAAATGTTCAAAATGGCGTCCGTTGCTCTTTATGCAACCGTGAAGTTGACGGGTAACAAATGGAGCTGCTTCTTATATAACGAATCATATTTTTTCAGGTTGTCGGTCGAGTTTGATAAACTACATCTTTCTCTATAAGTAAAAATCCATAATTGTTAAAACCGATTGTTCAAATACTTCCTAACATTTTAATTTAAGCATAATATGGTGGACAGCCATCTCACAGTGGGGAAAAATTGACAAGTGTGCATCAGACACAAATTTTAAACGATCTGGATAACTTTTCTTAAATTACTCAGAACGACGTATTCTAATGGTACACCTGCGACAATATCCTAATCCATGAATCCTAAACCTGGACCCCATGTCCATAAAACCCTAATCCATAAATCTTTAATCGACAAAACCCAATCCCGCCAACCCTGAACCCGTGAACTCAAAACCTCATACCCATAGATCCATTACACTCCAAACCAAAGGACATCATACCCACAAACACAAGTTTTGTTAAACGAAAGCAAAATCGGGCCATTCTGTCCATAGGTTTAAGGTCCATGGATTAGAGTATTGTGACACGTTAGAATACGTTGTCCTAAGTAATTACAAAAATATATCCAGATCCTTTAAAATTTGTATCTGATGCAGATTTTTGTCCATTTTTCCCCACTGTGCATCGTGTTAACACCACACATTTCTGCGTTTCTCCAGTGGTGCCATGAGTGTAATAGGATATCTGTTACATATTTATATCAGAAACGAAGTTTAGGTAATAAAAGAAACATCAAAATATTATTCTGAAATCGTAGTTATCTTATTCCTGGTATATTAAAACGCTTCTGTTCTGTACATACATACGTTAGATTGGTCAAAACATAATCTTTTTACTTTAAAACTTTCATAAGTCATTATTCTCATGTTTAATTTAATTTCTAAAAACTATAGTGAGTTTTGGTTCGTGGCTTTGCTTACCGCGTTTTAAATGTTAAAAAGCACAATTGTTTCATTAGAACTGTTATCATCAACAGTACTAATGAACATTGACTAAAATGTGGTGGTCGGACTTGCATTGTGTTTTATTTTTGTTTATTTTTACGACGTTTTGATTAGGTTGAATCTCTAACCGTTATCAAGTATAAACTGAACTAATGATCATCTAAATATACTCCAGAACTGCAGGAAATTACTAAAAATAAATAATTTCACGGTTTATGAATTTTGAAAAGTTATCTTTTCTCCTTAAGATCGTTAAGGAAGGGGAAGATCGTTTATTCTCTGCGAATTCCATTCTGGTTTTCTCCCCATGCTATTTTCGACTACCTAATGATCTATTCAGTGGAGCTGTAACGAACCGAGAGCAAAATGCACGGAAAACAACTGTCCACTTAAAATCTCCATTCCGTAAAATGTTGACAAGATATTGCTCGTAAAATTTAATGCGTGCATCTTTGTGTTGTCGGCTTGATTTTTTTTTGTAAAAAGTTGTAAAATTAATTATTTTGATGAAGAATTCTTTTGTTAAAAACCTTTACGATTAACAGTGTCTGAAATTTAGCGTCATTTCTTATTGTGACACTTTGTACAAATTATATACTGTAAGTAAATGTTTGTATTGCTTTTTTGAACAAGTTTAAAAAATTAAGAAAAAAAAAACACTTTACCGGTAAAAATATGCGGGCGTATCCCCATTATATTATTACAATTAAAAATAATATTTCATTGAAAACTAAATTAAAGTCGCATGTCACATTCACAAATAATAGCATACAGAACATTATAATATGCCATTATTTTATATCAAAAATAATACAAATTTTTGTTTTAAAGCGAGGTGACAAATGATGATTTTTTATTTTGAATACATTTTGAAAAAGAGGAAATTGAGTAGATCTAACTGTATAATTTTAATGTTTTTCTAGTGATAAAAGTCTTGTTATGATAGTATTAAGTAATTTATTTAAAAATTTGAGACCAAAAATTTTAAACCTATTATACCTATAGAGTTTAGGGCTTTTTGCAATTTTACCCTCATTATGAAACAAGTTATAGAGGTTGCTATTGATTGAAAATACAAATATTTTATTAAAAATTGAAAAGGTTGTTTTTGTATTTTTTCCCTAAAATAACTTAGAGCTTTTGGTCATATTTGATATGTAAGTAACTCCTATAATAAGGACAAAGTGCTGAAACAAAATTTTTCTGCTTGGAGGCCTCAGCCGTTCGCTTCCCAGATAGCACAAGATTTCCATTGGATATCCAGAATAGGTACATATAATGTCCTGTATGTCCATGGACCGTTTATGGATGTCCATTAGATGTGATGACCTGTAATCTATATGGACGTCCATATCTGGATGTCCAATGTAAGTCCATCAGACGTCCATTAATTAAATTTCGGGTTGTCGGTAAAATCGGATACTGTTATATCGGCCTGTAGAATTGTCATTTCTTAACCCGCCGGCCCGCCATGATCACAAAATATCCCTTCAGATATTTTGTGCCCATTATTGTGTTGACGTCGAGCTAAAAAAGACCTTTGGAGTTTT